>JAQMRL010000006.1:11167950-11767950 GCA_035578175.1 Catonia carolina | reverse complement strand
CAAAAATTTATATAATTAAAAATGTTGAAAATTTAAAACTCTACAACTTTCATTCAAGAATTATTTTGTATAACGCTTAGTTTAGCGGTAATTAGCGATTTTCTGTTTTTTTTCTCACGAAAACGTGTGAAAATCGATTTTTTTAAAAGATTTCGGCCTTAGTATGCATTTTACAACAGAAGTGTATATATAATCAGATTTTTAGTAAATTGAAAGATCTAAAGCTTTTATTTAAAGCATTTTTCTCTACATAGCCTAGTTTAGCGTGAAAGAGTGATTTTTTTTGTATTTTTAAGCCAAACTGAGGTCGATTTTCATTTTGCGTCTTTTACTCATGATAAAAATTAGGTTATATTTAATGAGGTTAGTTTTTTTGTTTATTTCTAATGTTTTATTACTAATGTTAGGGTATATTGGTAATTATTTGCATTGGCAAGAGAAAGTTGTGCGATTGTTTCACACCAGATTTTTCCTCATCCAATACTCGGCAGAACCGCATCGTGCACACACACGTACTCTACACTCTCGTACTCTGAAGATCCTCGACCTTATTATCGACATCATTATTGCTACTAATTCCTACCAAACACAATTTTGTTTATACCTTTGAATTATCAAAATACCAATTAGATTAAATTCATTAAGTCTGATTAAACTCAAATTTCTTTACTGATATCAATCGGCTTCTACATGGTAATTAATTTACACATAATTAATTCATGCCCATAACAGACAGGTGGAGTGTCAAATTATTTACACTCAATCTGTTCGTTGCAGGGCTAAAATAAATAGTTCTGTTTCTTATCACATGGTCAGCCAATTAAATGACTGAATCATTTAAGAACAGAAGAGTTAGAGGTGTAAAAGACACTAATCAGAGTTGTCTCGTCTGAAAGTAATGGATTTCATTATACAGCCAGACCCTGTGTTGAATGAAGTGAAAGTGTCATTTGCAGAGTGGAAAATATATGCTTTTCAGAGGGCCTGGCATGCTGATAAGTGTACTTTTCCACTCAGTGAGGAAGGCAATTGTAAACCACATTACTCCTCGATTTACTTAGTAAAACCTCTGCAGGTTCAAACCAGCCTTTTGGCTGATGACCTAAACAACAACAACATAATTAATTCCTTACATGGTAAATTTTATATGATTTATCCTATTTTTAACATAAATAGCTTTTTTCAAGGCAAATAACTGAAAAAAATTTTTCGTTAATAAATGTTACTCTGAGTAAAAATACGCATGACTCTTAACACGAAATGAAAATTTAAACTTCATTTTAAAAACTTATTCTAAGTTTTCGTACAAAGACATAGTATTCAATAATGTACATATTACTATAAACATTAAGATCACAGAAATACTTTTTTGTATTTACATAAAGAAATCATTTTTAGGAACACGGAATGAGTCATAGAATAAATCAACGTGTCAAAAGAACAAATAGAAAAAGCGGAAGATAGATTTCCTTCGAGAAATTAAACATGTAACAGCTCCGGATCACATGCAGGCATACCATAGTAAAAAACTGAAAAACCTGATAGGTTCAATTACCTCAAGGATGAAATAAACCCGAAGAACAGTGAAAGAGAAGCCAATAAAAGTAGGCGAGGTAAGATGGACGCTACACTTCGAAGAATTCTATAGCTTCAATTATCTCAGACGGTAATACCTCATAAAAACTTATAATAATAATTTTCATTAAAATAATAAGTTTCATTAAAATAATTTTTTCACGTAATTTAATGTTTTTGTGGTTGATCTCGGTGTGAACTATTGAAAAACATAAAGAATCGAAATTTAAAATTGTCAGTTAAAACAATCATACAGTCTCGCCTTAAACGATATGACACGATAACATCACGAATTGAATAGATGAAATGTTAATTTATTAAATTAGTAATTTAAAACAATATTTTGATCAATTAAATAATTAATAATAACAATTGGAAAATTGGTTTTCCGTAAAATGTTTTAAAAGAGGAAATATTAAATCTACATAGCAGTGAATGAAAAGTGTAACACAGATATTTTATATATGAGACAAAAAGAGAAAGAGTGAGTGAAAGAGGGTGTGCGTGTGTTTGTTTGTATGAGAGAGATAGAAATAGAGATATCATGAGCACACACTGTCACTAGGCGTAATATTCCTAAATCTAATTAAAAGTAAAGCTGTTTCTACTTATTATTCAGAACACAGCATGAATTTTATAGGGATTATGCAAAAACAAAAACACTCCAAAATATTATTATATTATAAACTGTTCTTTTATTTTCGTAGTTGAGGGTAATTTTTAGACAAACTTTAAAATTTACTTAACTTTAAAGATCTTTAAATTATATTATCATGACCTATAATTTTACCCCACCGGGTTGGTCTAGATGTAAAGTCGCAGCCGCGAGTCAGCTGTTTAGCAGCTGATTTTCGGAGACTAAAGTTCCTGGTTAAAATCCTAGATTTTTTTTTAAAGTCCGATTGTTCTGCAATACTGCTAATGCAGATGGTGAAGGATGAAATGATTATTTGTAACGTATGAAAATATGCCGTGCTTGGATGGGATTCGAACCCAAGACGGCATGATGAGAGGTGAAAACGTTATCAACTACGCCAATGCGGCCGGCGTAAAATCCTAGTAAAGGTATTAACTTAAGTACGGATTTAAATACTAAACAGTGACTGGAGTACTTTGATAGTTGGGGTTTAATTAACCATACCCTTTTAGAAATGGTCGCCCTGAGTCTGTACAAGAATACATCCCATTTACACGTCATACATTCTTATCTCATTGGGTCAAGGGATAGCTTAATGTTTTTAAATTGAACAGATTGCAACGGCACTCATTAGAGATAAAAAAATTACTATGATTTTAGTAGCTACATCTTTTATACTGTCGCCGACCGGGGCCGATGACACGTGGTTTGTGAGTTTGGTGGCCCTGAAAAGGGCCGTTTAATTGGTTGGGGTCCTGAGAATGATCCCTGTAGTTAGCGGTTGGCCCTGAAAATGGCCGTTTTTGGTGATCGGGAACGGCGAGCCGGTGTGTTGGAAGCGGAGCCCAAAGAGTGACGGCTCGGGTACTGGGTTCAGGCCTAGCCTTCCCTCAGCGGCAGTTGAGTCCCCACTGCAGCTTGACGGGGTGGCCCCCTGAGCCGCACAGTGTCGGGTCGGCGTAGGCCGAGGCGGTTCTCTCCGGGTCGGCGAAGGCTGACTGGTGCGGTACTTTCCACCACCCGTAGCGTAGACCGGGTATGGTGCGTCCGGTCGAGTAATTTAGTATTTAAGTAATTTAATTGTAATTTACTTGTAGCTTTTGTTCACTTCATTAATCATAATTTTTAGTGTAATAAAAATACTTGTAACACTACAAAATGGTCGTACAACCAAAGATAACGTACGGGTGCGTAACTCTATTCAAATTAAACCAGGAAAACAGAATAGATAAAATCCAAAACCTTGAAAGGAGGATCCTTATGTAGCGTGAACTTGACCCATATTCTAAGAAGTGGACAAGGTCACATAGGCAGGTTATACACTACATTTTTTTTTAATTAAAAAATTAACAACTCCAGTAATATTTGGTGTATATTATTATTATTATTTTTAAACAGTATAAATAAATTCATACTATATAAATACTGGCATAATATAAATAGTTATTTGTCAATTAATATTCAATATCAGTTAATCTTTAATAGTTTTAAAAAATGTATAATAACTACGAACAACAACGAGATTAAAATGAAGTACTACGTGGTTCAAAAGTGCAACTAATCTATAAGTAATAAAAAGTGAATTAAAAATCGAAATGAAGATAAACAATTAAAATAAATACACGAATAACTGAAATAATATATATAATATCTTTTAAAACAGTGATTTGAATTTTACGAACATTTTTAAATATGAAATCAAAATTTAAAATTTAATATGCCAACTTGAACCATGGATTCGTTGAGCGGTAGGCCAGAGTCAAGTTTGGTGTGAACATCATCTATGAAAGTGCTCCAATTAAATATTAAAATTAATAAGTAAAAACCGATGGAAGTATAACAAAATATATATCAGTAAGAAGATAAACACGTAAGCAACATTTTCCATATAATTAACAAACATTATTCATCAATATATAGAGAAAAATTCATATTTAAATTCAAGATTATTAAGCTATCTATAGACGCCATCTAAAATGAACAAAGCTTCGCTTCAGTAATTCATAATTTTATTAAATTCAACTGGAAAATAAAAATAACATTTCAAGTAAATAATTAACTGATATTTTTTTTATTTAACTTATTCAAAATTATCTAAATAATATTCTAAATTTAATTTTAAAAGTCCAGTATTACGATATACTTATTAAAAATTCCGATTGTCATTTGTTTAATATTAAAATTTTTCCATTGTTGTAGAATTTAAGATGTAGGCTATAATAAAGAACAATAAACAATTATAGTATTTAAAACCCCTGAGAATATTTAAAATTAGAGTCATCATTTTGTAAAATCATCAATTATCTATTTATTTATTCAATTAAAAGTATTAAAATTTAAATCTTGTGTATATTTATTTCATTTTAAATTTGTACAACTGTAGTGTTGCTACACTTAGGACCTGCATTGGAAAGATACACCAAGTATATGGAGAATGGAGATTACTACCAAATGAACAGGTCTATCAGTAGACCGAATCGGTAGTAGATACGATGAGGAAAAAGAAATAATATCCTTCTTTAGACATATAATCAGAACACCCAAAGATAGACTAAGATAAACCAAATAATCAGAAAACACTACCAGAAAAAGACAGAAGTAATGTGGTTAAGAGAAATCAAGAAAGATATGGAGAATTAGGCATCACCTTTGAAGATCTAGAAAATAAAACTGAACAGCTGAAACTATAAAAAGATAAAAATATTAGATTCCAAGGAAAGGTACAAAAAAAGAGGAAGCAGGAAAGTGATCTTTTCTGAATCAGAAAGGCAAAGAATATCTGCCAGAATGAAAGAACACTGGAGGAATATCAAAGAAAAGAACCAGAAGAGAGTGCCCAGAAACTGACTGAAGTGATCCACTGCGGTCTCAAAAGAAAAAAAAATTGTAATTTTAAACTTTAGTATGTTAATTATTTAATTTACCCAGATCCCGAAACGGACCTTAGAGAAAAGTGTCACAATACATTTCTTTCCTATGTTGTTAAGGTCATCAGCCGAATGGCTGGTTTGAACCTGTAGACATTGTAATAAGTAAAACGAGGAGTGAAGTGGTTTACCAGTGCCTTCCTCGCTAAATGGAAATATACTCTTATCAGCATGCCGGGCCCTCTGAAAAGCACATATTTTCCACTCTGCAAAATGACACCTTCACTTCATTCACCACAAGATCTGGCTGTATAATGAAATTCATTACTTTCAGAGGAGATAACTCTGACTAGTGTCTTTTACACCTCTACCTCTTCTGTTCTTAATAATGGTTCCAGTCATTTAATTGGCTGACCATGTGATAAGAAACAGAACTATTTATTTTTGCCGTGCAACGAACAGATTGAGTGTAAATAATACATATAACTATAATTAACTATTAATGCCCAAAACGGGGAGGTGGAGTCTTATTTTAATTGCTCTCTATCTGTTTGGTCCAGGGCTAAAAAAAATAGTTCTGTTTCTTATCACGTAGTCAGCCACTTATATGACTGAACTATTTAAGAACAGAAGTGTAAAAGACACTAGTCAGAGTTATCTCCTCTGAGAGTAATGAATTTCACTATGCAGCCAGACCCTGTGGTGAATGACGTGAAGGTGGCATTTGCAGGGTGGAAAGTGAGTGCTTTTCGGAGGGCTTGGCATACTGATAAGTATAGTCTTTCAACTCAGTGAGGAAGGCAATGGTAAACCACCTTACTCCTCGATTTTTACTTAGTAAAACCTCTAGAGGTTCAAACCAGCCTTTTGGCTGTTGACCTAAACAACAACACAAATATAATTAACCATTTCCTATATACGTCCAGAAAAATTAAAAACAAAATCAAATTTGTTTAATAACTAAACTTTGACAGAGATTTTTAACAAGAATGACTACTATATTATTTTATCAGCATATTAAAATGAATTCCGTAGGGTATAATTCTGTGGGTAACATTATAATGTTAGTTATCTATTGAAAATTATTATATTACAACAATTGGCAGTAAATTTCAATTTGAATTTGAAATTCCTACCGAAAATTTGGGTCAATTTAGAAATTACAATAGAATAGGTACTTTAGTAAACGGGCAACCAATTTGTGAATTGCCGTTGTGCAGATGATGTAATAATCGAAGCGCTATGATTGGCCGTCTCATTCTAATCATAATACACAATTACGTTGCTTAGTTACTGGTTGAACAGAATCCATTTAATACCTCTAATGCATTACGCTAATGTTGTCTGCTCTGATACAAATCTCTGGAAATCTGTTTATTCTGTATTACTCTAATCTTGTTATTAATAAATGTATTGTAAATCACACTAACTTTCAGTCTTTCTGCTTTCTAGCCCATCTACTAATTAAAATTAGAAAGAATATCTAAAAATCTGGTGTGAAACACACACAACTTTCTCTTGCCAATCCAAATATTGAACAATATAACCTAACATTAGTAATAAAACATTATAAATAAACAAAAAAACTAACCTCAATAAACATAACCTAATTTTAATCATGAGAAAAAGACGCAAAATGAAAATTAACCTCATTTTTGCTTAAAAATGCGGAAAATCACTCTTTCACGCTAAACTAGGCTCTGTAGAGAAAAATGCTTTAAATGAAAGTAGTAGATCTTTTAATTTCCTATAAATTTTATTATGTACTTTTTTGTCGTAAAATGGCTAAGACTGAAATTTTAAAAAAAATAGATTTTTTACACATTTTCGTGAAAAAAAACAGAAAATCGCTAATTACCGCTAAACTAAGCGTTATAGAAACAAATGTTTGAATTAACGTTGTAGGATTTTAAATTCTCTACAACATTTATACACATACACTTTTGAGGTAAAATCCAAAATAAAGCCGCCATCTTAAAGAAAAACATTTTTTTACGAGAAAACAGCCTTTCCAAGAATTTTAGCAGACATGGCACCTACACTGTCTTCTAGAGCATAACAAAATGTAGTAAAAGAGGTGATTTTTAAAAAAATCGTAATTGTTTTTGAGAAAATCGTAAAAAAGTGAAAAATGAAACGAATTAACTACTACTTCCGGTTGACCGATTTTGATGAAAATGTTCAAGTCGCGTCCTCTAGTGGTATGTAACTCAAGCTTCAAGTTTCAAGTTCGTAAAATGTTCCGTTCATGAGATATTCTGTTCACACGCACACACGCACGCGCGCGCGCACATACACACGCACACACAGAAACCAATCGCTAAAAACATGTTTTTTTGTTCAGAGGGTCTGAAAACGTGTAGATCCGGTTGAAATTCGATTTCGAAAAATCGACATGAAAGCAATACTTTCCTTCCTATTTATTCACATATGCAAGAAAGTAAAAAGGATTGTTTTATATCTAGATTGCAAGTGATCTTTACGCTTCATTTTCAAACCTGAAGCCAAAAAAGTACTGGTTATGAGCAAGATTATTGGTTGAAATGATTAAAATTGTCATCTATCATTTTGTTTCATCCGTCCGTCCGTCACACTTAGATGTCAGAAATTATATAAGATAGTAACAAACGGTTTTCGGATTCGCAATCTACACAAAAATAATAAGGGCCTAAATTAAGTTTGAATTTCCGGTTTCGACCGGAAGTGGCCCAAAACCAAAAGTAAAAAATCTGGTGTGAAACACTCACACAACTTTCTCTTGCCAATGCAAATAATGACCAATAATTATATAACCTAACATTAGTAATAAAACATTAGAAATAAACAAAAAACTAACCTCAAAAAACATAACCTTATTTTTAATTATGAGTAAAAGACGCAAAATGAAAATCGACCTCAGCTTGGCTTAAAAATCCGGAAAATCACTCTTTCACGCTAAACTAGCCTCTATAGAGAAAAATTCTACATATAAAAGTTGTAGATCTTTTAATGTCCAATAAATTTGATTAAACACTTTTGTCGTAAAACGCATACTAAGGCCGAAAACTTAAAAATCGATTTTTCACACGTTTTCGTGAGAAAAACCAGAAAATCGCTAATTACCACTGAACTAAGAACGTTATACAAAAAAAGTTTGAAACAAAAGTTGTAGGATTTTAAATGCTCTAAATTTTTCATTATAGAACTTTTTGCGCTAAAAGGCATATTAAAGCCGTAATCTTAAAAAAACATTTTTTTTGCGTAAAAACAGCCTCAGCAAGATTTCAGTAAACATGGCGCCGAACCTATCTTGTAGAGCATAAAATATTTAGTAAACGTGGCGATTTTTAAAAAAATCGTAGGACCAGTTTTTGAGAAAACGCAAAAAAGTGAAAAATTACACGAATGAACTACTACTTCCGGTAAACCGATTTTGATGAAAATGTTCGTGTCGGGTCTGGTAGTGGTAGTAACTTCAAGTTTCAAGTTCGTACGATGTTCCGTTCTTGAGATATTCCGTTCACGCACACACATACACACAGACCAATCGCTAAAAACATGTTTTTTGGGTTCAGGGGGTCTGAAAACGTGTAGATCCGGTAAAACTCGATTTAGAAAAATCGACATGAAAACAATACTTTCCTTCCTATTTATTCATACATGCAAGAAAGTAAAAAGGACTGTTTTATACCTAGATTGCAAGTGATCTTTACGCTTCATTTACAAACCTGAAGCCAAAAAAGCAGTTGTTACTAGCAAGATTGTTGGTTGAAATTATTAAAATTGTCATCTATCATTTTGTTCATCCATCCGTCCGTCACACTCAGATGTAAAAAATTATATGAGATAGCAACAAACGGTTTTCGGATTCGTAATTTACGCAAAAAGTTAGTGGACCTAAATTGGGTTTGAATTTCCAGTTTTGACAGAAAGTGGTCCTAAACCAAAAGTCAAAAAACCGAATTCAGAAACTACAAGAGATAGCATCAAACGGTTTTCCAATTCGTAATCTACACAAAAATTTAATGAGCCTGGATGGGGTTTGAAGTTTCGGTTTCGACCGGAATTGGCCTAAAACCTGAAGTCAAGAAATGAAAATCGGAATTTGGAAACAAAAATAGTGTTATTCAATTCCTTGTAAACATATCTGTTATGGTATTTTAATACGGGGTAAATTCTAGTATGGGTAACTTGGATAGGGTTTTTAAAATTCAAAAGAAAGCTATTAGGTGTATGGTGAGAGGTAACCACCTCACTTCATCCAGGCTACTATTTAAGGAGCTTAAATTGCTTACAACTCCCTCACTACAGCCGGCCGCATTGGCGCAGTTGGTAACGTGCTCGCCTCTCATCGTGCGGTCTTGGGTTCGAATCCCATTCAGGCATGGCATTTTTTCATACGTTACAAAATATCATTTCATCCTTCACCGTCTGCATTAGCAGTAATTGCAGAACAGTCGGACGTTAAACCAAAAAAAAAAAAAAAAAAAAAAAAAAAAAAAAAAAAAAAAAAAAAAAATCCCTCACTACATTTTTCAGGTGATAATATATTTTAGGCAAAATACTTTTGTGCATGAATTGAACATATTGCAACGTACACATATTAAGGTTTTAAAAAAACAAACATTCATTTTGAAGTAAATTTTGACGATTAAATTTTTTTCCAGGTTGGCGCAGCGACATCTTTTATTAATACAGGACTGGCTTACCCGTTGGTGTATTAAGGTGAACCCAATTCAATCAACCAGATTACGTTCACCTTAAGACGTCAAACTTGTCCACCTGTGATGCTGAATAACATTCATATCCCCCAAGCCAGAGTGGTGCGATATTTTGGCTTACGGCTTGACAAGCGACTAATTTGGAAGCATCATCTGCGTACAAAACGTTTAGAACTTAACCGCCGCCAGAAGCTACTCTTCTGCTTAATTAACCCTCGATCAAGATTGAACCTCCGCTCCAAGATTTTAATATACAAATCCCTTATAAGACTAATCTGGACTTATGGTGTCCAGCTTTTTGGAATAGCGGCAGAGAGAAATTTAAAGTCGATCCAGGCCGTTCAATTAAAATTCTTAAGACTTTCTTCCGGCGCTCCTTTTTATGTAAGCAATAAAACCCTCCACGATGATTTAAAAATTCCGACTGCAAAGAAGCTAACCTCGTCCTTGTATAGTACATTTCACGAAAGACTAGATGACCATCCAAACCAACTAGCCCGTGATCTATCTACAAAGAACTTCCCAACTGTGCGACGTTTAAAGCGAAAATAGAGTAGAGACCTCTTGTTCTAAATAACGGACAAAACCCGAAGTTTTAAACGAAAAATGTACCACTGGGTACCTCTTTTCCTTAAAGTGAAATTCCCCACCGCCATTTAAATATCATATACGGAAAATGTGCAGCTCAATGTATAATACCAAAATAGAAATTAACGATAAAAAAAATTTGTTATAACTTTAAAAAATATTTTTAAGTTTTAATTGGAGTTGACATAACACTGGAAAATATAATCAAGTCGGAAAATTTCTGCATTGTAAAGTAAAATTTTCCAACCCACTCGTAGATACTTGAAGCAACAATCCTCTAGATTTTCTTTTTCACTTTTCTATTTCTACTCCCTCTGTTTTTCAACAGTATACTTTCCGAAAAGAGATAAAAGATACTTTTATACTTTCTTTCTTTTCTTCCACGTGCGTCTTGTCATCAGTATCTCTTATCATATTTCTTTACATGTAGGCTTACAATTCACACTTACTGATTCATCTCCTTGTATTAGACTTTACAAGAGTTTTTCTTCATTTTTTACCATTTTAGTTCATATAAAGTACATTTTTATAAACAATTTTTAAAGTACTTTATCCAACAAATACTCTCAGAATTTTTTCACCATAGGTTTTCTCCTTCTCTCGTCAATCCGTTGTTGTTTTTTTTGTTCTTCGTGAAAGCACTTTAAGGTAAGACTGCATGATGGTTTTGAATGAAAATTTCGATTTTCGGTTTTTTATATTTTTCAATAGTTCAGCCCTAGATCTACAAAAAAAAAACCATTAAATTACGTCAAAAACATTATTTTAATGAACAAATTAAGTTTTTACCAGGTCTGCCCAGAAAAATTATCATGTAACCAAGAACGAATATTTTTCATAATTTTGTACTAAGCCACCGGGTTGGTCTAGAGGTAAAGTCGTCGCCAAAATCAGCTGTTTAACAGCTAAATTTCTTCGGAGACGAAGGTTCCTGGTTCAAATCCTAGTAAAAGTAGTTACTTTTATACCGATTTGAATACTAGACAGTGGTTGCCGGTGTACTTTGATGGTTGGGGTTCAATTAACCATACTCTCTTAGGAGTGGTCGACCTGGGTCTGTACAAGACTACACCTCATTTACACGTCATTTACATCATCCTCCTCTCATTGGGTCATAGGGTTGCTTATTGTTCTGAATTGAACAGATTGCAACGAACACGTATTAGGAATTTTAAAACAAAAATAACAATTTTATACCGATCGTTTTAAAACAAAAGGAATTTTAGTTTTTAAAAATATCTGCAACACTATTTTTAAAATTTTCAGCTGTTGGTTCATCTTTCTACCCAACTGCTGATGGGAAATTTACTAATGTGTGTACGTTTTGTTTTTTACGTGTTCTCGTAATTTAAATTTTTAAAATTTTGGGTACATTTTTCTCGGAAACCATCAAACCTACTGACTTAAATTTTTACCAATCTTGTACACGCACATATACCGGCATTTTTATGACACCCTTAAATGCTCCAACAATTAGTGATATGCAAAAAACGTAGAAAATAAATTTGTAAAAATCTATGTGATTCGTTATTTTGTTTTTAATTTTATGGTCCGACAGATTAAATTGAAAAAATGTCAGTAGCTAAAGACACCCGACAACTATACGTGTGTAAAGTTTTATTCCCCATCTTTTATCAATCCTTTGAAAAATGTACCTAAAAATTCAAATTTAACATTGGTGGGATACAAAGTGCAGTCTCCCCTTAAGTAATTATTAAGAAGTCCAAATTTGGTTCGGTGTTTCGAGCGAAGTAAATGAAAATTAGTAGTTACCGTTAGAAACAATATTAGGTATTTAGGAGAAATCAGGTAAGCTTATAGTGTTGTTTGTAGATAGCCTGGAACACCTGCATTACCTGGTCGACAAAGTGGCTAAGAGATAAGGAGCATTTGGTTAAATATCAATAATAAAATTTATAAATAATAATAATAATACTACACTTTGTTTTCCAAAAGTAATACAATTTTATAATTTATATTTAATATTTTACATTTAATTAACTTTTACTTTCTCTTACAAACACTCACGCAACTGATCAGCTTAGCTACTTAACGCTAACAAAATCAGCTAAGTACAACCAACTAGTCAAGACTAATATGGTAACATTCGAACCAAAAACCAGAAGAGTGTACCAGAAGGGTGTTTACCGACGAAGACCGGAAACAGAGGTCGGAACGTTTTAAGAGAATGTGGGCCAAACGAAAGGAAGCCACGCTTAGGAGAGCGCGCTTTTCAAAGAAACCCAACACTGGAACAGATCTGAACTTGAACTAGAGTGATCCTGTGAGGTCTCAAAAATAAAAAAATTAAAAAAAAACTTAATTTATAGTTATTTTCTTCATTCTACATTGCATTAACATTTTCATACATTCTCAATCATCCATTCCGAATTTCACGTCTTTGTATATATAAATTTAATATTTTTACTATGATATTTGTTTTTAAATTTTACGTTACGATCTGGCAATCTCTTTTTAGGGAACTTAAGACAAGTCGCACATTTTATAATGTTACACCCCTTAAATCAGCCCAATGTTTCTTTAGGGTGTCATTAATATTTCTTAACAAATTTCAGGTTTAATAATTACAAAATGTTAATAAAATATTAATATATTTTATTGATTTGGATAGATTATTAATATTCAACGTTTTTATTGGGACAAAAAGAACGGTCAATTAAGGGACAAGTGTAATTATTACAAATTATTAATACTAGCATCATTAAATTTTAATTACTCAGTTTCTGGAAAAGAGTATTAGTAATAATATTGCGGTCGATGTATTCGTGTCTGTGTTTACTGTATCAATGGAACGGTTCATATTTTGTAATTTCAGCGAAAATAAACAGAATTTTTAATTGAACCAACCATAATGTTTGATATGTTCAAATAATATGCCAATACTGTTATACAGAGACTGTGTGTATTCTATTTCTAAATTATTATCCTCTTTTTCGAATCTGAATTAAAAGGTTTTCATTTCGTTTGCGTTTGTGGAAGTGTGTGTGCTCGCGCTAAAATGTAGGTAAAATATCGATAACGAATCGGTAAAATATTTTGTCATAATTTGTAACTAATTTATTTTCTCTAGAATTATCGCTTTCTTAACCGATCTTTTGATTAACCGACACTTTTCCAAAATGTTGGTATTTTTACTTTCTCTTGCCTATATGAATATATAGGAAGGAAAGTACTGTATTGTTTTCATGTCGATTTTTCGAAATCGAGTTTTCACCGAATCTACACGTTTTCAGATCCCCTGAACACAAAAAACAATTTTTTTTTTAGCGGTTGGTCTGTATGTTTGTGTGTGTGCGCGCGTGCATGTATAAATATATATTTGTACAGTAAATATGTGTATGTATTTATTTATTTATTTAATTTCCACTGCTTACAAAAAATATCAATACAAAATAAATGTTAATTTCCTTAATTACACTTTGATAATCAAAAAACTATTTATTTTAATTCGCGGAGGGAAAATTAATCCACCCAACTATGGTTCCCCCCCCATGTTCAAGGGTAGATCAATTCAGTGCTTCTTTGTCCATTATACTTCTACAACTACTGTACTACGGTAATCTATTAATGTGTTAGTAATTACAACTACATGTTAGTTACTTAAATACTAATTAAACTACTAAGACATTTTTATTAAAAAAATAATATGCTGTTATATAATTACACGTACAAATGAAAAACAAAACGAACAATAAAATATGCAAGACAAAAGAATTTATTTAAAAATAGAAAACTAAAATTGAAACTGGTAGCCGAGCTCACAAAACCTATATGTTTCCTGGAGTAACCATTTTTTCTATACCGTCTCTCCCTACTTCCAATAGCCAAATGATTACTGTTTTTTATACCTTATGATGTCCGCCATATTTTTAATTTGTAGGGGGAGTAGATTGAGCAGTTTGGGCGCTAAATAGCAGAAATGCCTTTGATATAAAGTTTTTGAGGTCTTGTGTAAAAGTAAGAGATCCTTGTTCCTGGTATTATAATGGTGTGCTCTTGTAGTAAAATCGTTTATGTTTTTATACGCGAAAATAAGAGATTCTCTTGCAAATATTTGGCGGATATCAAGTACGTTGAATTCTTGAAAAAGCTGTTCCGATGGATACGTTGGTTGTTTTTTATTGATTATTCGTAAGATCAACTTCTGCACCTTCTGTACGGAGTCCAAAGAAGACAAATTAGTACCACCCCACCCAATTATACCAATTTATGTTGACAAAACAAATTTTTAAAACATTAAACAATAGATCAAAGGTGTCGGATAAATGGTTCAAAAAAGTCAGAAAGGATATTGAGAAAAATTAATAAACCTAACCAAATTCAGATAACTAATTACGGACTTTAAGGGGTTCTGTGAAGAGCAGAAACAGAACACCGGGTGAACAGAAGAAAGGAAAGAACGTCTACAGTGAGCGAATGCTGAGAATGTGAGCTGCAAAAAGAGGTTTCAGAAACTTCTAAAATCACCTCACGTGTTATAAAATATACGAGAAGAAAATGTATACATGTGTGTGCGTTTGTGTGTGCATAAGAACGGACACAAAAACAACGTAATTTGAATAAAACTCAATTCAGTAATGGCACAGCTGTCAATAAATTTGGTCGTTATTTTTATTTTTAATTAATTCATATTATAATAAGTAGTTTTAAAAATTAAATTAAAAGAAATAATATTTAAAAAAAAAATATGCGATGGCCGGGAATCGAACCCGGATCAACTGCTTGGAAGGCAACTATGCTCACCATTACACCACCATCGCATTGTTATATTTGCAAAACATTTAAGTTGACATCAAGAAAAAGCCAGGTTCATACCGTCGTAAACAAGTTCTCTGTGATTTTTTTTTTAATACACAAGAAATTTAAATAAAAATAAGAAATTTTGTGGCACAGGAAATCGTTTTCGTTTTGTTTTCGACCTCTAGTAATATTACTTTCGCTTGCCCTGTAGGAATAATATACGGAAGGAAAGTATTATTTTCATGTCAATTTTTCGAAATCGAGTTTTCACCGATTATACACGTTTTAAGGCTCCTGAACCCAAAAAACATCTATTTAGTAATGATATGTGTGAGTGTGTGTGTGTTTGTGGGTTGGTGTGAACAAAATTATCTCAAGAACGGAATATCGTACGAAGTTGAAACTTCTAATTTAAGTTAAGTATAAAAAGGGAACCCAACAAAAATATTCAACAAAATCGGTTAACCGGAAGTAGTAGTTTATTCGTGTGATTTTAAATTTTTGCAATTTTCTCAAAAACGGGTCCTACGATTTTTTTAAAAGTCATGTTATTTACTAAATTTTTTATGTTCTACACGATAGAATAAGTCCCATGTCTGCTGAAATTCTAAGAAGGGCCTGTCCTCTCTTGATAAATCTTTCTTTCCTTGGATTGCGCCCTTAGTATGCATTTCAGGGCAAAAGTGTATATCACTAAATTTGTAGGACATTAAAATACCTAACCCGTTAATTTAAAAACATTTTTTTTACAACGCTCAGTTTAGTGTTAATTAGTGATTTTCTGTATTTTTTCCATCAAAATCGGTAAAAAATGTGATTTTTAAAGATCAAGGGCTTAGTATGACAAAAGCATATAATAAAAAAAATCAATAGGCTAATTAAAGTTAAAAAAAAGTTAAACAACCTTCAACTTTAATTTCAAGCATTTTTTCTACAGAGGTTAATTTAGATTTCTTTAAGAAAGTCGTACAATTATTCACACCAAGATTTTTAGAGTAACCAAAGCCGGATCTTAAATTACTTAAATATTAAGTTACAATAATACTAATAAAAAGTAATTTTATAAATAAAATTAAAAAATTAATGCGATGGCCGGGAATCGAACCCGGATCAACTGCTTGGAAGGCAACTATGCTCACCATTACACCACCATCGCATTGTTATCTTTTCAAACGATTTAAGTGTTTGTAAAAAACATAAAAATAAAAGTACCTTCTTAATATAGTAATTATCAGAGTGTATAATAAATGGTGGGGATACTTGAAACAAAAAATAAATTAATAACACAGACGTGATGCATAGGTCGTGATCTCCTGATACTTTGTCATTATTATATACGTCAAAATAATCTTTTCATTAATTGCTCATAACATTGTATTAATTTTATGTACCATTAAATATTTTATGATACACACAAAAAATTACTTTTGGCAAAAAAAATAATAGTTTAGTCTATAGTATTAATAAAAAGGAACAGTTTATCGTTCTGAAAGTTATCTACTAACGTGGCATCTACGTTAATAAAATTTCATTCGTAGATAAAAAAAAATTACGATCACTATACACTAACAATAAGTAAAGAAATCGTATGAGATATCGATGTGCGGTTTTCGCTTTTCATAAAAATTGCCTTGAAATTTCGCATTGAAATCATGGTGTGTCGCTAGACCACATTTCGTTTAAAAAAATCTGGTGTGAAACACTCACACGACTTTCTCTTGCCCATGCAAATAATTAAAAAATTAACCAAACATTTGTAATAAAACATTAGAAATAAAAAAAACTAACCTCAATAAACATAACCTAGTTTTAATCATGAGTGAAAGACGAAAAAGAAAATCAACCTCAGTTAGGCTTAAAAATACAGAAAATTACTCTTTCACACTAAACTAGGCTCGGCAGAGAAAAATTCTTTAAATATAAGTTGTAGATATTTTAATTTCCTTTAAATTTGATTATTACACTTTTGTTGTAAAATGCATACTCAGGCTGAAATCGTAAAAAATCGACTTTTTACACGTTCCGTGAGATAAAACAGAAAATCGCTAATTACCGCTAAACAAAAAAATGCTTCAAATTAAAGTCGTAGTATTTTAAATTCTCTACAACTTTTATTACAAACATTTTTGCGCTAAAATGCATATTAAAGCCCCAATCTTAAAAAAAACAGATTTTTACGAGAAAACAGCCTGTTTGTGGTGTATAATCGAATTTATAGAAAATTTAAAGATCTACAAATTTTAATTGGATCATTTTTCTCTACAGAACCTAGTTTAGCGGGAAAGAGTGATTTTCCGTATTTTTAAGCCAAACTGAGGTTGATTTTCATTTTGTGTCTTTCACTCATGATTAAAATAAGGTTATGTTTTATGAGGTTAGTTTTTTGTTTATTTATAATGTTTGATTACTAATGTTAGGTTATATTGGTTATTATTTGCATTGGGAAGAGAAAGTTGTGCGAGTGTTTTACACCATATTTTTTCAGTTTACGTTGTTTACTCATAATTAAACATAAATTATATTGTTTATTATTTTAATTAATAAGAGAAAGTCATGGGATGATAATTCACATCAAATTTTTTTACTCATACTACAGGCAGAACTTGACAATGTAAAAAAATATTTATGATAAAAATTACAAAGCACTGTCTTGAAGTCGATTAAATAACGGTAACCTTTAAAAAAATGTTGATTGAAATTACAATAATAATTTTAACCAAGAATATAAAAACAATATTTTGAACAGTTGACAAGCAACGTGTAACTGAATTTTATAATGTATTAAATAAAAAAAATAAATAAAAAATGTAAGAGAAGGAGGTAAGTTTAATGTAATTAGTAAGAAATGAAAGAGTTGACAGTAAAAGCATTAGGGGTGGGTTGGTCTTAGTAGTATAGTTACTACCCTTGTGTTAGTCTTGTTCCTTCTTATACTTGTTAGGGGTTGAAGTGAGAGTTTTTAGTAGGGGTAAAAAAGAAGAAAAAAAGAAGGAAAACACTGTACTTCCTCGGACTATTAATGAAAGGAGCAGTCATAAAACAATGTGATAGCCGTAGTTTTAATTAGCTAAGACTTATATATTTCCTGGCATACTGCCCTTTTTATTCTGTTCAGATTAACGCTCGCTCGTGGCGTTGGCGTTATTATTTTTATTGTTATTATATTATTTAACTTCTATTACAATTTTTATTTTTTCATAAAAACGATGTATTTTTATTTTAACTTTATTATTATTGTGATCGTTGTCTTAATAAAACATGATAAAATTAAAGCTGAAGAGAGCTCTCCCTCAAAAATATAAATTTTCCCCCTTGTTAGTTACAATTAATTCGTGTATTTTTTTTGTAAGGCCCATTGGACCACTTTAGTCAAATAATATCAGTTCCTCAATTTTCTCCTAATCCTCTCCCAGTAGTTCTTCATTCTCTGGGAAATAGCAGCCCTTTTTTCTCTCTTTAATTCTTTATTTACAACTGTAAAATTTTACAACAAGCAAATGTGATGATTATTATAATAATGTAAATGACATGATAGCCATAAGACGGGTAGGGCCCCCATTGGTGCCTCCCCAAGAATGAAATTTGTGTATTAAATTAGCAGGTCTCTACTCCACCGTCTTTTAAGGCGTCTAGGGGGATTAACAGGTAAATGGAAGGTGGAAAGTGAACACACCAGTGGGTTCTCGTGTTCGTGTGACTTGTCGTGAAAGCGTTTGTATAGGTATTCGATGGAATTTACTAGGATTTGAACCAGGAACCTTCGTCTCCGAAAATCAGCTGTTAAACAGCTGATTTTGGCGACGACTTTACCTCTAGACCAACCCGGTGGTTCAGAAAAATTGACATGAAAACAATACTTTCCTTCCTATATATTCATAAGGCAAGAGAGAGTAAAACAAGTGTATATATTTAAAATTTATGTTGTTGCTTAGGTCATCAGCCGAAAGGCTGGTTTGAACCTCTAGAGGTTTTACTAAGTAAAAACGAGGAGTGAGGTGGTTTACCATGCCTTCCTCACTGAGCGGAAAAGTACGCTTATCAGCATGCCGGGCCCTCCGAAAAGCACAAATTTTCCACTCTGCAAACGACACCTTCACTTCATTCACCACAGGGTCTGTCTGTATAATGAAATTCATTACGTTCAGAGGAGATAACTCTGATTAGTGTCTTTTACACCTCTACCTCTTCTGTTCTCAAATGATTCAGTCATTTAATTGGCTGACCATGTGATAAGAAACAGAACTATTGATTTTAGCCCTGCAATAAACAGATTGAGTGTAAATAATTTGACACTCCACCTGTCTGTTACGGGCACTTAAAATTTATATGATATAGTTTATCAGTCGAAAGGCTGGTTTGAACCTCTATAAGCTTTACTAAGCAAAACGAGGAGTGAGGTGTTTAGCCTTTGTCTTCTTCACTGAGCGGAAAAGTATGAGTGCAACCAATGCTCTAAACAACAACATCCCGTCTAAGACGCTTTTCCGACAAATACGTTAACATTGGATTGTTCCTTACAAATTATATTTAACGGATTTTACTGTAGATTGTAACCAGATTTACTTTTTATCACTAAAAACAGTTTAGCGATTATGTTTTACGGGTTGCGTACGGTTTATACGGAGATAAAAGATGCGTAATATAACTGTAACTCATTCGCTCAAGATCTTTTTTTACGTGTAATACATTTCATGAATGAAACATAATATTGTTCCGAATTACTATTTCACTGAATAGTAGCGCTGCAACGCACACTCACAACGAACCGTTTTATCATTTCTTTTCTCTCTCGATTCATTCTCTTTCTTTTCCTCCCCTACTTCTTCAACCTAGTCTCCTTACTTATTCAAACAAAACTTTTCCCCTACTTCGGTTAGATATTCTTTTAAAGGTACAATTTCATTCTGCCTCAAGTAGTACTACATATATGTAAAAAATACCTATGATTTTTGTAAAGAAAACAAATAGATTACGAGGTGTGACTATAAAATAACGAGACTGACGATGTAAAAAGTTTAATTTTAATTTTATACATAATCACTTATTGTCACCTTCAATATACACTCCTTCTCTATCCCTATAACGCTCCATGCAAATTTTCCTTTGTTGGAAACAGTGCTGGAAGTCATATTCTCTCAGCTACTTCAGGACACGTGCCGCTTTCTCTTTTACAGCTTCCACAGACTCAAATCTTGTCCCTTTTAATGCAGATTTCACCTTAGGAAATAGGTAGAAGTCACATGGTAAAAGATCTGGTGAATAAGGTGGATGTTCTAACACTGAGATGCTGTACTTGGCTAGGAACCTCTTGACAGATAACGCGGAATGAGCTGGTGCATTGTCTTGGTAGAGAACCCATGATTTGTCCTTCCACATTCAGGGGAGTTTTCTCCTTACTCTTTGACGTAGTTTAGAAAGTACCTCAAGGTAGTAATATTGATTAATTGTTTGACCTTCAGGAACCCAGTGAAGGTACACAATCTCATGGATATTAAAAAAACACTTATCATTGCTTTAAATTTTGACTTGCTCATTCGAGCTTATTTAGCTCTTTGTGAAGTTCGGCTCTTCCAGTGCATAGACTGATGCTTCGTTTACGGATCATAAGTAAAAAACCACGTTTCATCACATGTTATTATCGTTTCCAAAAAATTTTGGTCATTTTCAATCGCGTACAAAGTCTCAGTACAAACTTTTTGCGAGCTTCATTTTAAACATTTTTGAGCGGCACGTGTCCTGAAGGAGCTGACAGAAGATGACTTCTAGCACGGTTTCCAACAATGGAAAATTCGCATGGAGCGTTGTAGGGATAGAGAAGGAGTGTATATTGAAGGTGACGAAAAGTGATTATGTATAAAATAAAAATAAAATTTTTTACAACGTCAGCCTCGTTATTTAATAGCCACACCTCATAAACTTTTATTTATCTAAATAAAATATTTGAAATGTATGTATATTGTTACCATCAATGTTTTTAATTAGGTATTGTGTTTACGGCCAACAATGAATCTGAAAACTCGACAGAGAAAGGCTGATAATAATTCCTACAATACCAACAGACAGATGCTGAAAATATTTCTGACAAGGCCTGGAGAGCTAATAACCACCCCTGTGATTTGTTTTAGGTCATCAGCCGAAAGGCTGGTTTGAACCTGTAGAGGTTTTACTGAGTAAAACGAGGAGTTAGTTGGTTTACAATTGCCTTACTCACTGAGTGGAAAAGTATGCTTATCAGCATGTCAGGCCCTCTGAAAAGCACATATTTTCCACTCTTCAAATGACACCTTCACTTCATTCACCACAGGGTCTGGCTGTAAAATGAAATTCATTGCTTCCAGAGGAGACAACTCTGATTAGTGTCTTTTACACCTCTACCTCTTCAGTTCTTAAATGATTCAGTCATTTAATTGGCTGAACATGTGATAGGAAACAGAACTATTTATTTTAGCCCTGCATTAGTAACCTATTTTATTTTTTCCTGTGATTAGTAACTTAGATAAAGGAAGGAACCACTGAGCTCAAGGATAGAGGATATCTGGCTCATCTACCCAATGTGATTAAAAGTTTATACAGAAGAGAATTATACATTTAAGTTATAGTTTTTTATAAGTTTATACATTTAAGAACAGTAAAGGTAGAGGTGTAAAAGACACTAGTCAGAGTTATCTCCTTTGAGAATAATCAATATCATTATACAGCCAGACCTTGTGGTGAATGAAGTGAAGGTGTCATTTGCAGGGTGGAAAGTGAAGACATTTTCAGAGGGCCCGGCATGCTGATAAGCATACTTTTTCTCTCAGTGAGGAAGGGACTGGTAAACCACACTCAATAGAGTTTTGTCGCTGTCGTGAATTGGAAAAGGCAGAAGTTTAATCCTTGATAGTGAGGAGAAGAAGAAGAAGAAGATTTTATGCCTGGTGGAATGTTTCACTCATGTGAACTTAGCTATAGATCTGGCTTTCGCACATCCACATTGGTTCAAGTACTCATAAAAGATTCAGATGAGGAAGTAATTTTGATCGTCAAGTAATTTAAACACAACTAAAATATTTATACTAAAATTTATTTACTTCTGTTTGTTCTGAGTGCCCTAGAACTAGCGAGTATGGGTGGTTTTAGAAAAACAGAGAAATTTGAGAGAAAGATCCTCTGCAAGGTAATGGGTCTGTAGATAGTGTGATGTTTAGGTCATCAGCCAAAAGGGTGGTTTGAACCTGTAGAGGTTTTGCTAAGTAAAAGGAGGAGTTAGCTGGTTTGCCATGCCTTCCTCACTGAATGGAAAAGTACAGCAAGCCGAGCCCTCTGAAAAGCAAATATTTTCCACTCTGCAAATGACACCTTCACTTCATCCACCACAGGATCTGGCTGTATAATAAAATGCATTACTTTCAGAGGAGATAACTCTGATTAGTGGCTTGTACACTTCTACCTCTTCTTTTCTTAAATGATTCAGTCATTTTATTGGCTGACCATGTGATAAGAAACAGAACTATTTATTTTAGCCCTGCAACAAACAGATTGAGTGTAAATAATTTGACACTCCACCTGTCTGTTATAGGCAATGTAGGTTACGAGTTCAAGAAGAACTGTACTAGGAAAATGACCGATAAATGGAAACAATTAGAGAAAGAAGACTAACATTTTACAGACACTTGTATAGAATGGATGACAACCGGTTGACGAAACAAATATTTAAGACACTTAACAATAGATCTGAATTATGGGGTAATTCTAGCATGGGTAATATGAATAGGGTTTTTAAAATTCAAAAGAAAGCTATTAGGTGTATGGTGGGAGCTAATCAGCTAACCTCATGCAGGCCACTATTTAAGGAGCTTAAATTGCTTACAGTTCCCTGTCTCTACATTTTTGAGGTGATTATGTATGTTAGGCAAAATAATTTTATGCAGAATCTCAATGTTCACAATCATAACACGAGAAACAGGAATGATTATTATGTGGCTAATCAATCCACAAAATTGTTTGAACAAAAACCTACTTATGCAGGGAGAAAATTCATAAATAAATTACCCCAATCTTTAAAGTGTTGTGAGGATTTGAATTCCTTTAAAAAAAATCTAAAAAATTACTTGATCGGTAAAACTTTTTATAGCGTACAAGATTTCTTTCTTGATAGTAGTGATACATAGCGTGTTTCTTATATGTATTTCAGGTGTTATATCTGACGACATGTCCTATACTCCTCCTGGAGTCTCCAGGGCGCAAAAAAAAAAAAAATCTAAGGTGTAGGATAAATGGTTTAAAGAAGTCGGAATGGATATTGTGAAAACTGGAACAAACCAAGAAAACTTAATGAACAGAAAGAACCAAATTCAGACAACTAATTACGGATTTTATGGGCGTCCATTAAGAGCAAAAACAGAAAATTCGGTGGACAGAAAAAAGGAGAAAAGCGCACAGTGAACAAATTCTGACAATATGGGCTGTAAAAAGAGCTTCCCGAAACATCTTAAATCACCTCGCATGGTCTAAAATTGGCCCTATATGAGAAAAAAAACTTCAGTTTCAAGAATTAAACTTCATCTATTAATATCCTGTCATTATTTTTCTATTTTCTCATTTTACTTAAATATCTTGAAAATGATTAAAAGTGTAAAGACAAAAAATTATCGGATAGATTTTGCCTCCTTGGGTAAACGTAAAATATTTTAAAAAAATAAATAAAATCCATAAAAGAATGAATGCTCACAACAGACCGGTGGAGTGTTAAATTATTTGCACTCAATCTGTTAGTTTCAGGGTTACAAAATATACTCGTAGTTTCATTTCTTATAACATGGTCAGCCAATTATATGTCTGAATCATTTAAGGGGAGATTGCATGATGGTTTTAACTCAAAATTTAGATTTTTGGTTTTTTATGTTTTCTAATAGTTTAGTCCCGAGATCTACCAGAAAAACATTAAATTACGTCAAAAAATATTTTTTTATAAAAAAATTCAGTTTTTATCAGGTTTACACAGAAAAATTACCATGTTATAAAGAACAAATATTTTTTCAAAATTTTATACTGCTCGTTTTAGTGTAAAGAGAATTTTGGTTTTTAAAATATCTGCATCACGGTTTTTAATAGTCTCGGTTGTTGGTTCAGCTTTCTAAACAACTGTTAATGAGAAATTTACTTGTTTTTGATTTGTGCCTTCTTGTTTCTTACCTTTTCCCATAAATTTAGATTTTTAACACTAAGGTACATTTTTCTTAGAAACCAATAAACCTACCAGACTGAAATTTTTACCAGATAGTCATCTTATACAGCCACATATACCAACATTTTTATTACTTCCTCAGGTGCTCCAAAAATTAGTAACATGTAAAACACGAGGAAAACAATTTATAAAAATTGTATGTTATTCGTAATTTAAAAAACAAATGATATGGTCCAAAGATTAAATTGAAAAAATGTCAGTATCTCAAGAAGAAACCCGACACCTATAGTGTGTAAAGTTTCATTTCCTTATCTTTTACCAATCCTATGAAAAATGTACCTAAAAATAGCAAATTTAACATTGGGGGATACGAGGCATGTTCAGAAAGTAAGTACCGTTTTTAAAAAAAACAAGTAAAACAATTTTTTTTCAACACAATTTTATTTCTACATGAAAGCCTAAACCTTAAACTATTTTTCGACATAGTTTCCACCGATGTTCAAACACTTATCGTAGCGGGTGATCAATTTGTCTATACCCTCTTCGTAGAAGGTTCCCGCCACTGACGTGCACAAAACCAAGAGACTCGGAAGTGCTTTGACTTTTCTCACACGGTACAGTGATGATGGTGAGGATTTTTTAAACAAAATTGTGACAGGTGATGAAACTTGGGTCCGTCATGTCACACCGGAATCTAAACAGCAGTCAATGGAGTGGCGACACACGCAATCCCCAAAGAAACAAAAATTCAAGACGACAATGTCTGCACAAAAAATCATGTGCACTGTCTTTTGGGATCGGGAAGGTGTTTTGCTGATTGATTTTCTCCCAAGAGGTGAAACCATTAATCCGGCAAGGTATTGCGAAATCTTAAGAAAACTAAGGCGGGAAATTCAAAACAAACGGAGAGGAATGCTCAGTAACGGAATTGTGTTGCTCCATGACAATGTTCGGCCCCATACCGCTGGTGACACTCAAACATTGGTTCGACAATTTCGTTGGGAGCAGTTCGATCACCCACCCTACAGCCCGGATTTGGCACCGTCTGATTACCACTTGTTCCTGCACATGAAGTGCGAGCTAGGCGGCCAACGCTTTGAAACCGATAATGAAGTGAAAACTGCCGTGGAGTCGTGGCTACATTCGTTGGCGGGAACCTTCTACGAAGAGGGTATAGAAAAATTGATCACCCGCTACGACAAGTGTTTGAACATCGGTGGAAACTATGTCGAAAAATAGTTTAAGGTATGGGCTTTCATGTAGAAATAAAATTGTGTTGAAAAAAAAAATTGTTTTACTAGTTTTTTTTTTAAACGGTACTTACTTTCTGAACACGCCTCGTACAAAGTACAGTCTCCCCTTAAGAACAGAAGAGGTAGGGGTGTAACGACACTAGTTATAGACACAAGAGTCTACTTGTGACTTTTACCTCTGAAAGTAATGAATTTCATTATACAGCCAGACATTGTGGTGAATAAAATGAAGGTGTCATTTACAGGGTCGAAAATATGTGCTTTCCAGAGCGCCTGGCATGCTAGTAAGCATACTTTTCAACTCACTGAGGAAGGCACTGGCAAATCACATCACTCGTCATTTTACTAAGTAAAAACACTAGAGGTTCAAACCAGCTTTTTGGCTGATGATATAAACAACAACTAAATAATAAACAGATATGACAAATAAGAATAAAGTATTATTTGTTTAAGTATGTTAAATTTTTCGTTTAGGGAATGAAACAACAAGATGGAGAAGAAATTGAGGTGGAAGAGGAAATTTGTGGAAAATGAACGGTATGAGAAGTAAAGAAAGTAGAATGAAATATTGCTTTGTTCTTTGGAGAAAAGAAGAGGAAGACGAAGAAGAAGGTGGAGGAGGAAGAGGGGGAGGAGGAGGGGGGATGAGGAGGAGGAAAAGAGCCGGTACGCACTGTCTGTTTCTCTCTAAATCCACACGGGGCTTGATGTACAGCCGCAATTACTCTAAAGCTAAATTCCTTTTCGCATCATTTCCTCTTGGGTTTTTTTCTATTCAAACAGTTCAATAAAAGTAACATACAGCTTAACAGTTACAGTACGTAGTAAATTCTTATTCAATTTAAAAAACCAACGTTAAAAATTAACAAGAATTTTTCTTAAAGTAAACGGACTGTTACAATACATATATTGTTGTTTAAGTCATCAGTCGAAAGGCCGGTTTCCTTCTAGAAGCTTTACTAAGTAAAATGAGGAGTAAGGTGGTTTACTATTGTCTTCCTCACATAGTGTAAAAGTATGCTTATCAGCATGCCAGGTCCTCTGATAAGCATCTACTCTCCACCCCGTATGACAATTTCACTTCATTCACCACAGGGTAAGCTGTATACTAAAATTCATTACTTTCAGAGCAGATAACGGTGACTGGTGCCTTTTACACCTTTACCTCTTCTGTTCTTAAATATTCCAGTCAGTTAATTGGCTGATCGTGTGATAAGAAACCGAACTATTTTTTGTAGCCCTGGAACTCACAGATCAAGACATGCAAATATACTTTCCACCCTGCAAATGACACCTTCACTTATTCGCCACAGGTGTTGGCTGTATAATGATGAAATTCATTACTCTTAAAGGAGATAACTCTGACAAGAGGTCTTTTACACCTCTACCTCTTCTGTTTTAAAATGTTTCAGTCATATAATTCACTGACTATATTATAAGAAACAGAACTATTTTTAATAGCCCTGGAACTAGCAGATCGAGCGCAAATAATTTAACTCTCCACCTGCCTGTTATGGACAAAATAACAATAAAATAAAACTGTACACAATTTTAGATCAATATAAAATTTGTGTATCTACATAATGACAATGTTCAAAATTAAATCAGTCTAATAATTTGTTTTTTTTTTGCGAAAAATAAATCAGATGTCTGTAAATCTGTCTCAAATTACTGCTCCACCTTCTGTGGAGCCGATGTATGAGGTAATATGGTAAATGTGGACAGAACACGATTTAATAGGTTGTTATTTTTTAATTTTTATTTAAATTGTAAGACATTCACTGGTAAATAACCCACCAAATTTTAGACCCACCAGGTCTAAAATTGTGGTAGATGATGTGGTGCTGGAACAAGTATCACAATCCCATGATTTAGCTTATGATATCAGATTTGATCAAGATTTAGACATAGAGAAGAAAGTTGGCAAATTCCAAGCAGTGTGCGACAATATTAGCAGAATCCTAGCCAGGAAAACAAGAAAAGAAACTCAGATAAAATTTTACAAGGTGATGGCTGCCTCAGTCCTACTGTATGATTATTGTGGCAAAGACGCGATTCCTGCGGAGAACAAAGGGTTGCAATTGTAGGGATCAGCTAAGAAACGAGGACATAAGAACAGACCTGGATGTTTACAACCTGAATGGGAAGACTGCACAATATTAAATTTGATGGAGGGAGCTCATAGAGAGAATGCTGAGGGAAGGATACCCCTCAACGTTTTGTAATACAGACCGGAGAGGGGAGGAGAGATGTTGGGAGGCCACACAAGAGATGGCAATAATTCAATAATTTTATTGCTGATGTGAATCGGAAAAGTTGGAAGTCTAATCTTTGATTATGAGGAGAAGAAGAACGATTGTTTGTATGGCTGGTGGAATGTTTCACTTATGTAAGTTAAGAATTAATAATAAATGAAAAAGAACCGAAAATAGTAAAACATATATTTTAGAGGTATATGGAGCTAACATCAATGGCAGAATTGGCAAGGGAGCTTTAAATCATAAATTAGGTTTAACAAAGCAAGGAAAATTGACCTTTCAAGAACCAGACCACAAAAATGAGGATACAGTTGATAATTGTAAAAAAGTAGCTATTTCACCATAATCAATGGTACGATCATTAGAGCCCATCCATCTGTCTTCCTTACATTCTAATGGCAGCTTATGGCAACTAATGGCAGCTTATCATGGCCTCATTCTGTCTCATATCCATTATGGTATCTTAGTATGGGGTAATTCTAGCATGGGTAATATGAATAGGGTTTTTAAAATTCAAAAGAAAGCTATTAGGTGTATGGTGGGAGCTAACCAGCTAACCTCATGCAGGCCACTATTTAAGGAGCTCAAATTGCTTACAGTTCCCTCTCTCTACATTTTTGAGGTGATTATGTATGTTAGGCAAAATAATTTTATGCAGAATTTCAAAGTGTTGTGATAATTTGCATTCCTTTAAAAAAAATCTAAATTACTTGATCGGTGAAACTTTTTATAGCATACAAGAATTTCTTTCTTGATAGTAGTGATACATTGTGTGATTCTTATATGTATTTCAGGTGTTATAACTGACATGTCCTATACTCCTCCTGGAGTCTCCAGGACGCAAAAAAACAAAAAAACTATTAGTGCTACACACTGTAAGTCATACTACATAAATTATATGACTTCTGTGTGACCCTAGAACACATTTCTACTACTTTATATGACTATTGTACTGTTCGAAAAATGTTTTAGCTGTACAAAACAATGGAGCTGTTCAATCTAGGCTGCAAACTGTCGTACATTTCTTATTTGGTGCTACTATAGTACGTGGCCTACCATGTTATGTTTAGTGAAATTTGTATTTCTTGTTGTGGTAGCATTGTCCTATAACACTTTTTTTTTATTCCTAATTTGTGTATGTTGCAATCTGTACAATTTAGAACAATAAGCAACCCCATGATCCAAAGAGCTGAGGATGATGTGTATGACGTGTAAATGAGATGTAGTCTTGTACAGACCCAGGCTGACCATTCCTGAGAGAATATGGTTAATTAAACCCCCAACCACCAAAGTACACCGGTAACCACTGTCTAGTATTCAAATCCGTAAAAAAATAACTACCTTTACTAGGATTTGAACCGGGAACCTTCGTCTCCGAAAATCAGCTGTTAAACAGCTGATTTTGGTGACAACTTTACCTCTAGACCGACCCACTATAACACTTTTGGTGTATAAATATTCACATATTTTACAGGTTATGTGATATTAAGAAAAAAGGACAAATTACACACAATAATTTACAATAGCAAATAATACTATAACTAATAATATTATAAGAGTTCACACAGTTATTTTTACAATTAGCAAATAATACTGTAATCAATAATACAATAAGGATTCACCCAGTTATTTTTAGTCAGTCTTCACACGGTACACACTGTGAATGTCATTGAGAAAAGCAACAAACAAATCAGGTTCTATTTTTACTTTCTCTTGCCTATATGAATATATAGGAAGGAAAGTATTGTTTTCATGTCGATTTTTCGAAATCGAGTTTTCACCGGATCTATACGTTTTCAGACCCCCTGAACCCAAAAAACATGTTTTTAGCGTTTGGTCTGTGTGTGTGTGTGTGTGTGTGTGTGTGTGTGTGTGTGTGTGTGTGTGTGTGTGTGTGTGTGTGTGTGTGTGTGTGTGTGTGTGTGCGTGTGCGTGTGTGTGTGTGTGTGTGTGTGCGCGCGTGTCTGTGTGTGAACAGAATATCTCAAGAACGGAACATCGTACGAACTTGAAACTTAAGTTACACACCACTACCGGACCCGACACGAACATTTTCATCAAAATCGGTCAACCGGAAGTAGTAGTTTATTCGTGTAATTTTTCACTTTTTTGTGATTTTCTCAAAAACTGGTCCTACGATTTTTTTTTAAATCGCCTCATTTACTCAATTTTTTATTCTCTACAAGATAGGGTAGGCGCCATGTTTGCTGAAATTCTGGGTGAGGCCGTTTTCACGTAAAAACATTTTCTTTTTAAGATTGCGGCTTTAATATGCATTTTAGCGCAAAACATTATGTAATAAAAGTTGTAGAGAATGTAAAATTCTACAACTTTTATTTCAAACATTTTTTTGTATAACGCTTAGTTTAGCGGTAATAAGCGATTTTCTGTTTTTTTTTTTTTCACGAAAACGTGTGAAAAATCGATTTTTTTAAGATTTCGGCCTTAGAATGCATTTTACGACAAAAGTGTGTATAATTAAATTTATAGAAAATTAAAAGATCTACAACTTTTGTTTAAAGCATTTTTCTCTACAGAGCCTAGTTTAGAGAGAAAGAGTGATTTTCCGTATTTCTAAGCCAAACTGAGGTTGATTTTCATTTTGCATCATTCACTCATGATTAAAATAAGGTTATGTTTATTAAGGTTAGTTTTTTTGTTTATGTCTAATGTTTTATTACTAATATTAGGTTTATTGTTAATTATTTATATTGGCAAGAGAAAGTTGTGTGAGTGTTTCACACCAGATTTTTTTGTTTAAGAATGTTTATTTTTGTATCCAACCACGATCTCTCAATTGCTTGTGTATTGGCTCCTGTTAGTGGATCTAAATAATTTCGCTGATAGTTAACCGTTGAATGCAGGTAACCTAATGTTCACATAACCTGTAAAATATGTAAATAGTTTTTAAAACCTATTGTTCGCAACCATAACCTAATGTAGTTCTCATAACCTGTAAAATATGTGAATATTTACGCGCCAAAAGTGCTAGTGGACAGTGCTACCACATCAAGAAATACAAATTTCACTAAACATAACGAGGTAGGCCACGTACTATAGTAGCACCTCTTATTTTTCCTCCAGTGTATCTTTTGTGATTGTTTTATTAAGTACATTTTTATTATTATTGTGTTATTGAATACAATTCGTAGTAACGGCGGAAGTTGATTGTGGCTTTTTATTTATTTATTTAATAAAGTTTTACATGTGAGAGCAACAGGTAAGACCCAATACTGCTCTCTTAAAACATACGTAACAATATATTTTTTTTTAAATTTCTAATGTGTGTACGTTGCAATCTGTTCAATTCAGAACAATAAGCAACCCCATGACCCAATGAGATGAGGATTATGTGTATGACGTGTAAATGAGATGTAGTCTTGTACAGACCCAGGCCGACCATTCCTGAGAGAGTATGGTTAATTAAACCCCAACCATCAAAGTACACCGGTAACCACAGTCTAATATTCAAACCCGTATAAAAGTAACTACCTTTACTAGGATTTGAACCAGGAACCTTCGTCTCCGAAAATCAGCTGTTAAACAGCTGATTCTGGCGACGACTTTACCTCTAGACCAACCCGGTGGGTGTAATGAATATGAAGAATATAAAATATGACCATGATGAATATAATACTTTAATATCATAGTATATAATATAATTATGTAATAATATAATGATATAAAATTGAATATAATACACACAAACATAAAAATTTAAAAGAAGCATTTACTGTATATACTTACAAATAAATTACAGTATAATTTGGAAAGAGAAGAAAAAAAAGATTAAAGATAGAAAGAAAAAAAAGAAAATAAAAGAAAAAAAAGAAGAAAAAAATATCAGAACAGGAGCCATGGAACATAAAATTCGAATTTAGGAATACATTTTTTTTATAACTTAACTGATTGTCAAAAAAGGTCAATAATACGAACAGATTTATCATAAAGTCTCTTAGAAATTGTAATATATTGTACAATACTGTTATTAATTTTAAGAATTGAACAAACGTTTTTGCAAAGGATGACTGACTGTCAGAAAAAGGATCAATAATATTGTTACATTTATTATAAAGTGTCAGCATTCTATTTACTGCGGAATTTTCATGGTACAACGTTCTGTTTCTGGGAATGTAAAAAAATCTATTAAACCTAGGTCTTAATCATGGAGCACTTAGTGACATGTGCTCAATTATGCCTGGTATATCAATTTTATTGTTCAAAATTTTGTAAATCAGTAAGAATAATTTCAAGTCTTGTCTATTTTCAAGCGACATTATATTGAACGATTTTCTCAGCTCATTAGTCGGAAGGGAATAATGACATATTTCTTTATGCTTTGTAAAATACAAATACCTTAGAAACCTGTTCTGAATTTTTTTCAATTTTAAATTTAACGGCTATTGAATGAGGTTGCCATACAATTGATGCATATTCCAGTTTACTCCTTATTAATGATGAATATAACTTTTTTAATAACTTTTGTGCAAGATTGACCCGTCTTATAAGACAAAAGTTTTGAATGTTATTGGGACAAGGGTTCAAACTAGAAGAGCTTTTATATTACGAATCCGTTTAATGCAAATTCTTGTAGTTTCTGACACCTGGCACCTAAAATTATATCTTTTTAAAATTGTGAATAAATACAGTTGACTCCTATAATAGGCATTTTGATCGAGAACCTTAAAGAGAAGCTGATTTTCCTTGCAATTGAAATTAAGAGTGGCTAAATGTCTATCTTTTAACCTATTTTTTAGTAAACGATGAAATGCTTTAGCAAACTATATTTGTGAACTTTTGTAAGGCATAATTACCTTATTTTTTTAGAACGAGGAGAAAAAGGTTCTGAAGAGGAGGGTGAAGTACAAGGTGGAGAGAAAAAGATGATCTATGTAAAATATTTTACAACTAGACCGAAAATTTAATAATTTTATTTAAATTTCAGAGAAAAACACAGTTTAAGTTTATTTGTACTTAATATTTTATAAGAGTAGTTACTGCCCTTAAAAGGCAGGTAGAGTGTCAAATTATTTACATTCAATCTGTTCGTTGCAGGGCTAAAATAAATAGTTCTGTTTTTATCACATGTTCAGCCAATTAAATGACTGAATAATTTAAGAACAGAAGAGGTACAGATGTAAAAGACACTAATCAGAGTTATCTCCTCTGAAAGTAATGAATTTCATTATACAGCCAGACCCTGGGGTGAATGAAGTGAAGGTGTCATTTAAAGAGTGGAAAATATGTGCTTTTCAGAGGGCTCGGTATGCTGATAAGGGTATTTTTCCACTCAGTGAGGAAGGCAATTGTAAACCACTTCACTCCTCGTTTGACTTAGTAAAACCTCTAGAGGTTCAAACCAGCCTTTCGGCTGATGACCTAAGCAACAACATGTATAGTTAAGGGGGGAGTATACCATAAAAATAAATATTTACATCTTTCAAGTTAGAACCTTCACTACTTTTTACTTTCTCTTGCCTATATGAATATATAGGAAGGAAAGTATTGTTTTCATGTCGATTTTTCAAAATCGAGTTTTCACCGGATCTATACGTTTTCAGACCCCCTGAACCCAAAAAACATGTTTTTAGCGATTGGTCTGTGTGTGTGTGTGTGTGTGTGTGTGTGTGTGTGTGTGTGTGTGTGAACAGAATATCTCAAGAACGGAACATCGTACGAACTTGAAACTTAAAACTTAAGTTACATACCACTACCGGACCCGACACGAACATTTTCATCAAAATCGGTTAACCGGAAGTAGTAGTAACTTAGTTTATTCCTATAATTTTTCACTTTTTTGCGATTTTTTTAAAAACTGGTCCTACGATTTTTTTTAAAATCGCCTGGTTTACTCAATTTTTTATTCTCTACAAGATAGGGTAGGCGCCATGTTTGCTGAAATTCTGCGTGAGGCTGTTTATACGTAAAAACATTTTCTTTTTAAGATTGCGGCTTTAATATGCATTTTAGCGCAAAATGTTATATAATAAAAGTTGTAGAGAATTTAAAATTCTACAACTTTTATTTCAAACATTTTTTTTGTATAACGCTTAGTTTAGCAGTAATTAGCGATTTTCTGTTTTTTTCTCACGAAAACGTGAGAAAATCGTTTTTTTTTAAGATTTCGGCCTTAGAATGCATTTTACGACAAAAGTGTGTATAATAAAATTTGTAGAAAATTAAAAGATCTACAACTTTTATTTTAAGCATTTTTTTTTACAGTGCCTAGTTTAGCGTGAATGAGCGATTTTCCGTATTTTTAAGCCAAACTGAGGTCGATTTTAATTTTGCGTATTTCACTAATGTTTTTTGAGGTTAGTTTTTTGTTTATATCTAATATTTTATTACTAATGTTAGGTTTATTGTTAATTATTTGCATTGGCAAGAGAAAGTTGTGTGAGTGTTTCACACCAGATTTTTCATTTTATAGCCTCATATTAGCACATTCTTTTCATTATAACACATGTTAAAAACAACCACCCCTAGGCCTAAAGAACGGGGTGGGGTTTCAATTACAATGTTTTTTGGAAAATGGATTTTTTAAATACTATTCAGCCGATTTACTTGAAATTTTGGGTATGTGCTAAGGACATGCATATTTATTGTATAGAGTACACATTTGTGCCTAAAAGATGTTATTAGCGCAAAATATGTTTAAAAAAAACATTTACCAAACTTAGGGTTAAAAGCATATACAGTCAATAGAGCAGAAAATTCTGAGTATTTTGATGTAAAATTTATTACTGTAGCTGAAATAGAACTCAAATTACACAGTTTCTTGTGCAACTCAAATGAAAAAATTTTTTTACGGGAAAACACTATTAAACTAAATGATAATATATTTCTTGTAAGTAACATACCTATTATCTCAAAATAGAGCAACCATAGAGCAAGAACGATACAGTAGAGCAATCTAGTGGTGTTATAATGAAATACAGAATGAAATGCGCTTCAAATTTAAAAAAAACTGCAATAGTTTATCTGTAATCAGTCTTGAGTTATTTTACATATAAAACACGATATTTTTGCTTCTAAGCACAAAAAATCGAGTTGACACTTGCAACAAAATAATTTATTTGTAACATTTCTATCAATCCATTTTACAAAATAAAATAACCCTCTTATTCAGAACATTCCACACAATAAAAAAGCAAAAAAAAAAATTGGGAAAAAAATGTATTTTTGGTCATTTTAATGGTATACTCCCCCCTTAATGCGCATGACAAAAACTTGAATTATCAACCATTTTTTTCTACAGAGCTTAGTTCTGACGGACGGACCGACATAGGAAAATTATTGATGACAATTATAAAATTTTCCACCAATGAAGGACTAGAGAATAAAAAATGAACACATAAAAATTAAAGTTATTTTTCAAGATACTTAATTAAAAACTTGCCGGAACAAATAAAAAAAATTATAACAACGGATGTTTCATAAGGTGATGTTGTTTAGGTCATCAGCCAAAAGGCTGGTTTGAACCTGTAGAGATTCTACTAAGTAAAACGAAGAGTGAGGTGGTTTACCATTGCCTTCCTCACTGAGTGGAAAAGTATGTTAAACAGCATGCCGGGCCCTCTGAAAAACACATATTTTCCACTCTGCAAATGACACCTTCACTTCATTCACCACAGGGTCTGGCTGTATAATGAAATTCATTAATTTCAGAGGAGATAACTCTGATTAGTGTCTTTTACACCTCTACCTCTTATGTTCTTAAATGATTCAGTCATTTAATTGGCTGACCATGTGATAAGAAACATAACTATTTATTTTAGCCCATAAATATATCTATATAAATATATTAGCCCTCATAAATATATTTATTTAGCCCATAAATATCATAAGGTGATAAATAGTAGAAACCATAGTTTTGGCTTGTAGTGATTACGAAACTTGAATATCAGTTAAATACCGGTATCGATTGTTTACGATAGCAGTTCTTTCTTACAGTACAGATTGTACTGCGTATAACAGTATATTGTAGGGCTAATATATTACAGGGAGTTGCTACTGTACCGCAGCACATACAAGCGGAATCATTTGTTTATAGTTTAAAATAGGTTACGTACTTACATTAACTACTTTTATTTACAGTTGCGATGGTGGTGTAATGGTGAGCATAGTTGCCTTCCAAGCAGTTGATCCGGGTTCGATTCCCGGCCATCGCACTTATTTTTTTACAATAACAAAATCTTTTTAAAAAAAATTTAACCTACGCATTCTTAAATTTATAATTTAATTACTAATTTTTTTGCGTCTTTTCTGTTATTCCCCTCCCAGAATAAATTTTTCACATTTTGTGGATATTCATTCATTTTGTATGTAGGTATTCTTACAGTAATTTTAATGATAAACGGGAAAAATATTTTAAAAAATCATGTTGTTGTTTAGGTCAGCAGCCGAAAGGCTAGTTTGAACCTCTAGAGGTTTTACTAAGTAAATCGAGGAGTGAGGTGGTTTACCATTGCCTTCCTCACTGAGTGGAAAAGTATGCTTATCAGCATGCCGGGCCCTCCGAAAAGCACATATTTTCCACTCTGTAAATGACACCTTCACTTCATTCACCACAGGGTCTGGCTGTGCAATGAAATTCATTACTTTCAGAGGAAATAACTCTGATTAGTGTCTTTTACACCTCTACCTCTTCTGTTCTTAAATGGTCCAGTCATTTAATTGACTGACCATGTGATAAGAAACAGAACTATTTATTTTAGCCCTGCAACGAACAGATTGAGTGTAAATAATTTGACACTCCACCTGTCTGTTATGGGCAAAAAAAAATCATATATAATATTTTTAAAGTTAATGTTAAAGTGTTTTTCCTTTTTCAAGTTAACCTTGCACTATTTATTGACTCAATAATACTTTAATTATGTTCAATTAATTTAATGATAATTTATTTAATGATGTCATGAACTCAATAAGTTTATATTCATTATTACAAACAGTAAAAATGTTGAGAAAAACCAATGTATTTACTCTACCTATATTTAACAACTTGAAGAATATTAGTGTAGGATTTTTTCAAATATTTTGTCTGTTTTTATAGTTAAAAATAAATACTGTAAGACTGCATAAGAAATATTCAAAAAATGTAAAAAATTCTGCTGCTGGGGGGTTAACAGAAAAGACCCATGCATACCTATGGGTTGTGGAAGGGTTACCTAAAGTTAACATGTTAACATGTTAAAGCCGGCATGTTAACATGCCGGCCGCATTGGCGTAGTTTGGTAACGTGCTCGCCTCTCATCATGCGGTCTTGGGTTCGAATCCCATTCAGGCACAGCATATTTTCATACGTTACAAAAAATTATTTCATCCTTCACCATCTGCATTAGCAGTAATTGCAGAACAGTCGGACGTTAAACCAAAAAAACATGTTTCAAGACGCATGTTATTTAAAAACAAAAATATAGACACCGACAAATCTGTAGCCGTAAATAAACTATCACAAAATCAAACGGAAATTAAAAATTCGAATTTTCCAATCAATAATGCACCAGATATTTATTTATTTTATTAACAAACAAGATTTCAAATAGACAAAATTTTATTTGCAGGGTACTCTTTATTCATAAAAAAGTGGGAATGTATAATTTGCGTAAAAATAAACGGTAAAAACGCTTCTTTAAAACTTTTCGCCAGTAGATAATGTAAAATAATAATTTTGTAAAATTATAATGATAATAATAACTTTAGCAGACGATTTACCGATCGTTTCTAGAAACACAGAAACAGCGGTAGAAAAAAATAACGTTAAAATTTTTTTTTTTTTATTATTATTTAACGTCACATCAACATCAAGGTCATTAGCGACGACGTTGGGGTGTAACTGTGTGTAGTGAGAATGAAATGATTTTTTGTAGCGTATGAAAATATGCCGTGCCTGAGTGGGATTCGAACCCAGGACAGCATGATGAGAGACGAGCACGTTACCAACTGCGCCAATGCGGCCGGCAAAATTAAAACGTAACTACCAATATGTTTCCTTCGAAAAATTTAGCGAAACATAACGACATTAAAACTCACTTGAAAAAATAAATTGAAACGCTGATGGCTTTACTTACTTCGGGGAAATAATATAGCAGAAGTCCAGAGAAAAGAAACCGAGTAACCGAGAATCCAGTATTGGCAAGCCAAGGTCAAACATTATAAAACTATGATAAAACCTGGGTGTATGTACGCAAGTTACTTAGAACAAAAAGAGGCATAGAAATTCAAGAGAACGATTCCCGCAAGATAATGGATCCCAAGGTAGGGAGGGCATGACGAAGAGTAAGAATCAGTTGAATAAACGATTACTTCCGGTTGATTGATTTTATGAAAATATTCATTTCAGATCCCCTAGCCTGGCCTAACTTAAGTTCCAGGTTCAACTTCGTACTGGAGAAATTCTGTTCTCTCCTTCTCTCTCTCTCACACACACATACGCGCGCGCGCGCACACACACACACACAATAGCTAAAAACCATAATTTCGGGTTCAGGGGCTGATAACGTGTATTTCCGGTAAAAGATTTCAAAAAAATCGATGTGAAAACAATACTTTCCTGCTAATATATTCATAAGACAAGAAAAAGTAAAAAAAATATTAATTTTTTGGGTCAGGAGAAAGTGTCGGATCAACTAAAAACCTTATTAACAACTTCACAGAGTTAAAATTACGACAATGAACACTGAAAATAATGTTATGTTTTATTTAGGGCTTATACGGGATTCGAACCCGGGACTAGCTTGTAAATTTAATAATATAATACCGATTGAATTACCATAGTATTTTCAACAAGATTTTACATCACATTTTTAGAATAATTTCATTGAATGAAATAATTTTTCAAACTACACGAATTTAATACCATTTTAATTGTAAAATGCATGCTTCGAGAAAAAGATGTGTGAGAGAGAGAACGATGAGGGTGTGGGTGTATGTGTGTGTGTGTGACGAAGCACGTTAATCTGTGTGTAGGAACAATACATACATACGTTTGTTACAACTACAGCCACCGGCTGTTCCCAGTCTCTCCGATTGTCATTGCTCTCTTGGGCTACATAAAACGTAGCGCTAATGAAATTGAAAGCGCCGTTACATAAATTACTCTAACCACAAATACAAACAAATCAACCTTAATTGTAATTCATTTATTAAAAAATTTACGCTAAAATTGTGGATTTGTTTTAAATTTTCTGTAGTTATTCATTCGTGAATCCTTTTTTGACTTTTGAGGTCCATGAAACGTAAAGTTTATTAGAAATTAGGGTATTGTTTTTTCACGATCGTAGGCCTAATCGTTCTGTTACTCTACATTTATTACTAGCAACCCCCGCTCCGTTCGCTTCACAGCAGCTAACGTAAGCCTCATTAAATTATTTTAAAACCTCTCTATGTACAATATTTGTGGTTTTGTTGCTCTGTAGCAGCAAAAAAAATTGTTTTTCTGCACTTCCAGCTCTACAAAGTTCGACATAAAGTTGTCCATGAGTGAAGGAAGCACTCGTGTCTCAAATCGATGCCCACCGTTTTAAATGTTTGTCCCTGCGATTTAACAGAATTGAATAGAATGCATAGAAGAATACCGATGAAAAAGAAAGAGATAGTTGATATGGCTGAGATAAGAGAGAGTAATGGGTGGGTGCGGTACGCAGAGTAATTGGAAATATACGACTCATTCACTACCTGTCGAAAACAAAAACATGAAATAAAGTACAAAAATAAAAATTTTGAATATTTCCGAATTTTTAATGTTTTTTTGGAATCGAATGTTATTCTTAACGTTTTTCTATGAAATATAAAAGTTGAATCGAGCTTCTAGCCTAAAAAATACACCATCCAGAGGACTTAGAAAAAATAAAAGTGCTATGCACTTGATGAACTAAAACATGCGACATCGTCACAATTTAAGTTGCTTAACTCATTTAATTAAAGTTACTTAAAGTTGCAAAATAGCCTATATTGATCAGGAAGCTCTAAGCTATGCAACAATGAAAGTACCACGTTTTTATAATCAGTTCAGTAGTTTCTGAAATTACCTCATACAAACCAACAAACAGACGTTTCTTCTTTATTATATAAGTATAGATTAAGTGGCGGAAAAGTAATAACCTAGCTAGGAATCGAATACTACAGCCCACGTTTCTGTTGTCTAAATAATTATTATATTACCGGTTAAGAGAACATGAGCTATTTATACAAGATATAAAACATACTTTCTTTATTTTATTTTAAGTTACATTAATAGCGTGGTTATTGCCGAATACTATGGTTTATGGAACGGTAGGTTTGTGTACGTAATAATTTTCAGATCCTAGCCGGGAATCGAATTCGAGATCTTCAGTTTTATATCCTAGCACGCTACCAATCAATACTAACAGAAACGTCCACGAAATACGTTAAACCACGTTAAATTAATACAAAACAACTTACAGCAAGTTCAGTTTACTAATCTAAAAATATCATAGCATAAAAAGAAATAAAATTGTAGGCTTACCTGGAGTTACTTATTTGTAACAAAAGTTAAAACAATATGAAAACGCACGAAATTACGACAAAAAGTATTTTAACACCATAAAACACTATTACACTTGATAAAACAAACTAAAAAAATACACTATTTTACAGCGACCGTATTAAACGAAAGTTAAAGCACTTCTAAAATTATTAAGATAAAAACAAACGCTGATTGGCTGTTCTACGGAACGCGGTTTAGTTTACCGCCAAGCCCAAAATCAGCTGACCTGTCGATGTAGAGTGGAAATTCCATTTAACAAAAAAATTAAATCTTCATAATTTAAAATACCTAAAAATAATTTAGGGTTATAAGATATTTACGTTATAAAAAATTCTGGATAGATAAAGGAATTACCCAAAAGTTTTAAAATAATTGAAATCGTTGTTATGAACTAAGGTTAGGAAAGGTTCAACCATTAATTTTTTGTTAGTATTTTCTTCATTTTTTGCCGTAATAAACGATAGTAAATATGATTGTAAAAAAATTGTAACTTGATTCTTTTATGGTCAAAGTCTACTGGAAGCTGACAAAAAAATGTTTTAATCAGAACGTTTGCACTAAATATATCACGTTTTAGACGATACACAAACCGACAATTTTTATTCCAATGAAACACTGAGCGGGATTACAGAATTAACCATCGTCGTAATAAAAAGTAGACAAAAAATAAACTATTATTATTAATAATTCCTTCTTTAATACTAACAGAAATATCTACCGTAAGTAAATTGGTAGAAAATAGCAAGACTGTGACAATGTCGTTAGGCTAATTTATAAAACATTGGACATTAGTATACAGTTAACTTATGAAGGAAAGAACTATTTAAGGGGAGATTGCACGATGGTTTTAACTCAAAATTTCGATTTTTGGTTTTTTTATGTTTTTCAATAGTTTAGACCTAGATCTACCAGAAAAACATTAAATTACGTTAAAAAATATGTTTTTAATGAAAAAATTAAGTTTTTATCAGGTTTACACAGAAAAATTATCATGTTAAGAAGAGCGAATATTTTTTCATAATTTTATACTGCTCGTTTTAGTGCAAAGAGAATTTTAATCCACCGTTGGATGGCACTATTGAGTGGCGGTCTCCTTAATGTCTTAACGCCATTTTTGTTTTTGTTAATAACATCACATTCACTGGTTGTATTTTGTACAGTTGTGAATAAATAAACTAAGTTAAAAAAAAAGAGAATTTTAGTTTTTAAAATATCTGCATCACGGTTTTTAATATTCTCAGCTGTTGGTTCAGCTTTCCAAACAAAACTGTTGATAGGGAATTTACTTGTTTGTGTACCAACATATTGTTTTTGATTTGTGCCTTCTTGTTTCTTACTTTTCCCGTAAATTTAGATTTTTAACACTAAGGTACATTTTTCTCAGCAACCAATAATCCTACCAGGCTGAAATTTTTACCAGTTAATTATCTTGTATATCTACACATACCGACCTTTTCATGACTTCCTCAGAAGCTTCAACAATTAGTAATAAGCAAAACACGTGGAAAACAATTTGTAAAAATTTTATGTTATTCGTAATTTAAAAAAAAAAAAATGGTATGGTCCAAAGATTAAATTGAAAAAATGTCAGTAGCATGAGAAGAAACCCGACACCTATAGTGTGTTAAGTTTTATTTCCCTATATTTTACCAATCCTATGAAAAATGTACCTAAAAATAGCAAATTTAACATTGGCGGGATACAAAGTACTGTCTCCCTTTTTAAAACATTTCGTATTTTATTCAATTGTATACTTAAATAGCCTTATTGAACTATTCAGTCACAAACAAAAGAACAATGTTTATTTACATTTAGAAACATATTTAAGAACCATGTTCGTTCAATTAAAATAATTATATTGAAGGCCTACTATTAGTTGATTAAATATTTTATAAAAGAAAATTTTTTAACCTATAGTAATTCTGGAACAAAATGATTATTGCCGGCCGCATTGGCGCAGTTGGTAACGTGCTCGCCTCTCATCATGCGGTCCTGGGTTCGAATCCCACTCAGGCATGGCATATTTTCATACGTTACAAAAAATCATTTCATCCTCATCACACACAGTCACACCCCAACGTCGTCGCTAATGACCTTGTAGTTGATGCGACGTTAAATAAAAATGATTATTACCAAAATTAATGATAAGCTGAAACTTTGGAGTAAAAAAACTGCCATTCCTGTTGGTAATAAGTTGAGAATAAGCTACTGCTTTACAAAATGTTACTTAAACCAGTTTGGTAGTACGGCGTTCAACTTTGGGGAACTACCAGCAGAAGTAACATAGAGGTAATTCAAAGGTTCCAGAATAATAACAAGGGCGCCATGGTTTGCAAGGAATGCCTAAATACAACATTATTGCAACCTTCCTGATGTAATGAACGAAGTCAGGCGTTTTAATAGAAAATATCAGGCAAGACTTGAAAGTCACAAAAATGAATTAGCCATAAATATTCTAAACAATGCAGAAGAAGTTAGACTCCTGAAACATTACCATGTTTTGAACTTGTCTGAAAGAGTTTAAATGTAAAAAAATTATAGTGAAAAATATTCCATATTGTAAAATGTAAATATCTTTGTACATAGTAATTTTCTCTTTTAACAGATGAGTAATTGATATAATGAGAGGTACTCAGGGTAATGAGGCCTCAACTTGTGATTTGTAAATTCAAAAGATTTGTTTACAGTTTATTTTTAAAAAAACCAATTGCAAATAAATTTTTTTTTTTTAATTCCTAATAATATGACTGTGTAGGCTATGTTGCAATCTGTTCAATTCAGAACAATAAGCAACCCTATGACCCAATGAGAGGAGGATGATGTGTATGACGTGTAAATGAGGTGTAGTCTTGTACAGACCCAGGTTGACTATTCCTGAGAGAGTATAGTTAATTGAACCCCAACCATCAAAGTACACCGGCAACCACTGTCTAGTATTCAAATCTGTATAAAAGTAACTACGTTTACTAGGATTTGAACCAGGAAACTTCGTCTCCAAAATCAACTGTTAAACAGCAGACTCACAGCGACGACTTTACCTCTAGACCAACCCGGTGGGTCATTGCAAATAATGTTAATTTTAAAAAAAATTCTTGTTGGTACTTTATAAAAGTATTGACCTAGCGTGTGTATTCATTTTTAATAATTACAAAACACTATTTAATTAATTTAATTAAAATGGTCACATAACCTTTAATGATGATATTAAAAGAATACATTAATTACCTATATTTTGCAATAAATATTCTTTTTTATCTTGTTAATGGGTAACAATCAATTCACGATAACTATAACTCCAAACTAAATTCTGTAACTATTATGATAACAATAAAAACTAGCAGACATTTGACCTAGTAACCTAATAACAAAGTGACCTACTTAAAAAGGTTTTGTCCAGCCAAAATACTGTTGTTAATGGTGCAAAATGAAATAAATACTCTTAACTTTTTGTCATAGAATCCTTTTATAATGTAAATTTATATAACTTATAAAAACATTATTAACAAGTAAGAATTAAAAAAAGTTATAACAAAAGAACTCAAATGTGTAATTACTAAATTACAAAGGTTTAATTAAAATTGAATTTTAATAATAAAATGTTAATTTCAGTTTAACATTTTATAAGTTATCTGAAAAATTCAAGTTCATTTTACTAAAAGGATTATTAAATAAAACATAACCTTGAAAAGATAAAAAGGTTTCAATACAATCTGATGTACTTACTCAACTGGTAGTTTGTTCGTAAATATCCTAGGTGGCAGCACATTATAAAGTATGTTGTATTTTGAAGTACTGAATTTAGTGTAATACCTAATTAAGAACTGTTCATCCCATTATTGTAATTCTTTTTTGTTAATTTATAATATTATAACCTAAAAATTAAATCACAACTACGTATCTATATTTTTTTAAAATTTAAAGTTGCATCAATAGCTTGGTCATTAGCGACTATGGTAGATTATGTAACATAATAATAATAAAATAAAACAGCTGTGGGATTTGACATGTGAAAATTTCTAGACCCTGTGGAATCGAACCCAGGACCTCCACATGGCAGGCCAATGCGTTAAACACTACACTATGGAGGCAGCCAAATATCTCGTTTTAATTCTATAAAATTTTGATACTACGAGGGTCGTTTGAAAAGTCCGTGCAAAAATAAAAACTACTTAATTGTTTGGGGTAAACCTTTTTTATTTTTCGACATAGTCTCCTTTTAGGCTTATACACTTCGTCCAACGCTGCTCTAGTTTGTTGATCCCTTCCGAATAATAGGATTTGTCCAAGTCTGAAAAATAGCCATTCGTTTCTGCAATCACCTCCTCGTTTGAATAAAATCTTTTTCCCGCTAGCCATTTCTTCAAATTGGGAAACAAATAGTAGTTCGAGGGAGCCAAGTCTGGAGAATAGGGGGGATGTGAAATGAGTTGGAACCCTATTTCCATTAATTTTGCGGCCACAACTGCTGAGGCGTGAGCTGGTGCGTTGTCGTGATGGAAAAGGACTTTTTTGTGGGGCAATCGTGGGCGTTTTTTTTTTGCAGCTCGGTTTTCAAACGGTCCAATAACGATGAATAATATGCACCTGTAATAGTTTTACCCTTTTACAGATAATCGATGAAGATTATTCCTTGTGAATCCCAAAAGACAGTCACCATAATCTTTCCGGCCGAAGGAACTGTCTTCGCCTTTTTTGGCACAGATTCCCCCTTCATAACCCATTGTTTAGATTGTTCTTTGGTCTCAGGAGTGTAGTGATGTATCCATGTTTCATCCACAGTGACGAAACGACGCTTAAAGTCCTGCGAATTCTTCTGGAACAACTGCAAACCGTCCTTGCAATACTTCACACGGAATTCTTTTTCATCCATTTTTTGAAAATCACTCGACTTCCTCGATTAAAACGAATGTCAAACACAAAGAAATAGACCGATCTGGCTAAAACTACACATGTGTTTTTCCAACAGATGCTACTAACTAAACATATGCTCGATATGCACCAGTAGTGCCATATATATGACTTTGCACAAACTTTTCAAACGACCCTCGTAAGTAAAAGGAAATTGGCATGTATTTTATTAAAATATCTATCTGTTCTATTTCTCAAACATTTATATACATATATATACTAATTTATTTTTCTTCTTATGTAGTTCAATAACATAAAAAAATTCCAATTGTGCGTATCAGGAAAAATTCTGGAGAAGAGTGTAGCCTATCTTGTAAATATCTCATTATGTCTTTAATCTCATTAGCATTGTGTAACTATAATTTTTAAATTCTTGGAATTTATAATTTAATTTTACAGTTAATATTAAAGGTGAATAATATACAATACCAGCTGTCCGTCCAATCTTCATTCAGTTATAATTTTGTTTTATTTTAATAATTTTTAAATAACTATTATAAATAAATCAAAAATAAGATTTTTTGACTGACTATTTTAAAGACTCAAACCATGAGACTTATTGCTTAAAGTGGATCTAGTGTCAGAAGTTTATTTGTAATAAAATATTATTCACCACATTCTTTTATGATGACCCCCGTATAATACGAGTTATGGCTATTAAATAATAAGACTGACGTTGTAAAAAATTTTATTTTTATATTTTATAGATAATCACTTATTGTCACCTTCAATATACACTTCTACTCTATCTCTACAACGCTCCATGCAAATTTTCCATTGTTGGAAACAATGCTGGAAGTCATCTTCTGTCAGCTCCTTCAGGACACATGCCGCTTTCTCTTTTACAGCTTCCACCGACTCAAATCTTGTCCCTTTTAATGCAGATTTCACCTTAGGGAACAGGTACAAGTCACATGGTGCAAGATCTGGTGAATAAGGTGGATGTTCTAACACTAAGATGCTGTACTTGGCTAGGAACCTCTTGACAGGTAACGCGGAATGAGCTGACGCATTGTCTTGGTAGAGAACCCATGATTTACCCTTCCACATTTGGGGTTGTTTTTTGTTTCCTCTTTGACATAGTTTAGAAAGTACCTCAAGGTAGTAATATTGATTAATTGTTTGACCTTTAGGAACCCAGTGAAGATGCACAATCCCATGGATAAAAAAAAGATCATCATTGCTTTAAATTTTGACTTGCTCGTTCAAGCTGTTTTGGCTGTCGGTGAAGTTCGGCTCTTCCAGTGCATGGATTGGCGCTTCGTTTCCAGATCATAAGTAAAAAACCACGTTTCATCAAATGTTATTATCTTCTACCTGTTACCTAAGGTGAAATCTGCATTAAAAGGGACAAGATTTGAGTCTGTGGAAGCTGTAAAAGAGAAAGCGGCACGTGTCCTGAAGGAGCTGACAGAAGATGACTTCCAGCACCGTTTCCAGCAAAGGAAAATTAGCATGGAGCGTTAAAAGGATAGAGAAGGAGTGTATATTGAAGGTGACAATTAATGATTATGTATAAAATAAAATAACATTTTTACATCTGTCTCATTATTTAATAGCCACACCTTGTATAACAGAAGCATTTAAGAACAGAAGAGGTGTAAAAGACAATAATTAGAGTTATCTCCTCTGAAAGTTATGAATATTATTATACAGATAGACCCTATGGTGAATGAAGTGAAGGTGTTATTTGCAGGGTGGAAAGTATGTAGTTGCTTTATGGAGGACTTAACGTGCTGATAAGCATACTTTTCCACTCAGTGAATAAGGCAATTGTAAAGCACGTCACTCCTCATTTTACTTAGTAAAACCTCTTGAGGTTCAAATCAGCCTTTCAGCTGATGACCTAAACAACAACACACATATTCATAATAAAGTAAGAGTAAGTGCACAGTGAACGCTGGTCGCTGGTACTGATTCACAGTGGTGAACGCGCATAGTGGGAGCATGTAACTACGCACTTAACCTTTATTCAATTGTCGGCATTAACACATTCAGTGCTAGAGAATCGCCTAGCGTGTCATGTGTCGGTGTTACCACGAGGCTGCTGTGTCACCTAGTGGGTTCTGATTTGTTTATCATTTTAAGTAATTCCTGAGGGAGACCGCCGGTTTGTTGCTATCATAGCCCTAAGAAAGGTTTTTTTTTTTTTTTTTTTTTATACGCCCTGGAGACTCCAAGAGGAGTATAGGACATGTCGTCAGATGTAACACCTGAAATACATATAAGAAACACACTATGTATCACTACTATCAAGAAAGAAATTCTTGTACGCTATAAAAAGTTTCACCGATCAAGTAATTTTTAAAATTTTTTATAAAGGAATTCAAATCCTCACAACACTTTAAAGATTGGGGTAATTTATTTATGAATTTTCTCCCTGCATAAGTAGGTTTTTGTTCAAACAATTTTGTGGAGTGATTAGCCACATAATAATCATTCCTGTTTCTCGTGTTATGATTGTGAACATTGAAATTCTGCATAAAATTATTTTGCCTAACATACATAATCACCTCAAAAATGTAGAGACATGGAACTGTAAGCAATTTAAGCTCCTTAAATAGTGGCCTGCATGAGGTTAGCTGGTTAGCTCCCACCATACACCTAATAGCTTTCTTTTGAATTTTAAAAACCCTATTCATATTACCCATGCTAGAATTACCCCATACTAAAATACCATACCGGATATGAGACGGAATGAGGCCATGATAAGCTGCCATTAGTAATTTTTTATCATTTAATCTGGCGATTTGTTTTAGTGCAAATACCCCAGATGATATTTTACTACAAACTTGATTGATATAGAAGTCCCAAGACAAAGATCTATCTAGAGATACGCCTAGGAACTTCACTGTTTCTACATGCTCTAAACTATTATTATTTTCTTTGTAACCGTTCAATTTGTTTTTGAATTTTCATCATATAATCTTCTACCCTCGTGTAGTATACTCGTTCAGTATTTTTAACGGGTTTTTAGGGTACAGTCGAAGCCATGTATCTTTGCAGGTATCGATTCAAAATAGCTTACATTTTAGATTTACTTTTAAAGTATATTATTAGTAGCTTAAAATTATATAAGTAATTACGCGTAAATCGTAACGGTAAATGGAAAAATTCAAACAAGAAATACATTTATTATAATAGGTGAAAATAAACCTAAAAAGAACATTGTTGACTTTTATGTTATTAGCAAACATAAATCCATGTGTAGGTCACAAATAAACTAAATCTATTAAAATGTTAGTAACATAAGTTGTCGGCCCTACATAAAGCAGGCGGAGAACACGCTGCACGAGTTATTAGCCCAAAGTGAGAGATTCCGCATAATTGCTCAGCGTTGAATGTGTTAAACATGAGTTCCAGTAGCAGCAGTGATGAATTATTTCTAATGGAAAACATTTCCACAAAATTATTATCATTTAAAGACAATACCGTTAGTGACATTAATCATCATCATCCCCCAAACACGGATAGGCCTAAAGCCTGTTCCGGCACCCATCTTCGTAGCGGTCTTCCTCTATCACGTCTACCCCGTGGGGCATAACTTAATATTGGACTGGTAGTCTTTCCTCTCGCATTCTATTCACATGTTCGCACCACCTGGAATTGTAGCGCGCAATGCTGTCTAATAGTGGTTGGACCTGTAATTCTGCTCGAATACTCTCATTACGTTTCATGTCCAGTCTATTATAGCCTGCCGTCGCCCTTAAAAACCTCATTTCTGCACTTTGTATTAGAGATCTCTCTCGTTGCGTCATGGTCCAGCTTTCACTGCCATACAGCAAAACCGGGACTGCCATAGTTTTGTACAGTTTAATTCTTGTATCCTTTCTTGTCCTATTTTTCAAAGTTCGATGTATTGTCCCGCAAATTGTTCTAAACTTATTCAGTTTATTCATAACATCGTCATCTTTTAAAAAGCTTACGTCACATCCTAAATAAGAACAGAAAAATATTCGGCATAATCATCTTTTTCCGCATTAAAAAATAGATAAGACAGGTTTTTTAAATGCATGAGAATGACTCTGGAAACGTTTAATTATATATTGTCAAAAGTAGAACTCGTTTTCAAAAACAATGGTGCATCTTGCTCAAGCAACCAATAATACCGGAAGAAAGATTTGTGATTACTTTGAACATTTTAAACATATTTTTTTGAACTTTTTGACTACCGATATTCAATATTATAAAGCATTGTTTCGCCAGTAATAATATTTTAAAGTTAGTTTTATAAACCTATGTTAAAAATTAATTAACAAGTTGTTATTATTTATGAATATGTATTATATGATGCCAAGTACACTTAGCAACCTGCTAGCAAGCAGCAGGCAGGTTTATACAAAACAAACCAGTGAGCTTATATGCGCAGGTGACCAGTGAGCAGCTTTCTCCACCAGCGTTTACTGTGAGATGTCCGATTAAAATATTATGGCCTGTTCCTACTAATGGGTGTTTTATTAAGGACGCAACCCTGATTATAAGAAGATAGAAGTAATACATCGGTAAATTTTCTGTCCCCCAATTGGTATGTTGGCAACTGTGTACTCAAGGCCAACTACCTAGGACAGTTAAAATGTTCCAGTTAAGCATTAGTGTGGTGACAGCAGTCATTTCGTTATATTGTGTCAACAATGGTTTTTTCCCAAGGAAGAACTGGGTGTTTTATTAAGAATGCTATGTTAAAAGTCACAATCTATGGCATATTTTTATTTTCCGTACTTTACAAATTATCAATTAATCTAAATTATTATTTTACAAATGAATAGCAAATTGCAATGAAAACATTGTATTACTTCTATCTTCTTATAATCAGGGTTGCGTCCTTAATAAAACACCCGGTTCTTCCTTAGAAAAAAACCATTGCTGACACAATATAACGAAACGACTGCTGTCACCACATTAATGTTTGACTGGAACATTTTAACTGTCTTAGGTAGTTCGCCTTGAGTACACAGTTGCCAACATACCGATTGGGGGACAGAAAATTTACCGATATATTACTTCTATCTTCTTATAATCAGGGTTGCGTCCTTAATAAAACACCCGGTTCTTTCTTGGAAAAAACCATTGCTGACACAATATAACGAAACGACTGCTGTCACCACACTAATGCTTGACTGGAACATTTTAACTGTCTTAGGTAGTTGGCCTTGAGTACACTGTTGCCAACATACCGATTGGGGGACAGAAAATTTACCGATATATTACTTCTATCTTCTTATAATCAGGGTTGCGTCCTTAATAAAACACCCGGTTCTTTCTTGGAAAAAACCATTGCTGACACAATATAACGAAACGACTGCTGTCACCACACTAATGCTTGACTGGAACATTTTAACTCTCTTAGGTAGTTGGCATAAGAAATGAAGAAATAAGAAGAAGAATGAATCAACAGGAGTCAGTTGTTGAAGCAATAGAAAGTCGCCAACTGTTATGGTATGGACAAGTAAAAAGAATGTCGGAAGCTAGATGGCCCAAGTTCATAATGGAATGGACACCTCAAGAAAGGAGAAAAAGGGGGCGCCCTCCTAGAAAATGGGAGCAAGACATTCAAAACGCCATGAATTTGAGGCAACTGGCTCCTGAAGATGCACTGGATAGGGGCAAATGGAGGTTGAGATGCGAGAAACGGCCTGATGATGCTGTAAGAGACCTCGCTTAAGTACGAGGGCCATCCGGAAAGTAGTACCCGTTTGTGAAATAAAGACACAGAAGTAAATATTAACAAATGTAAACATTTTTATTGAAAAGAGCATACCTTAAACTACTTCTCCACATAATCTCCAAGCAAATTTAAGCATTTGTCATAACGTGTGACGAGTTTTTGTATTCCAGCATCATATTCCTCCGCCGCCAGCCGATCGAAATACGTAGTCACACCTTCTTTAAGTTCTTCATCGCTGTCAAATCTTTTTCCCGCCAAAAACTCTTTAAGTTTTGTAAAGAGATGAAAATCTGAAGGGGCCAAGTCCGGGCTATACAGTGGATGGTCGAAAATTTCCCAATTGAATTGCTGCAGAAGTTGTTGTGTTATCCCCGCTGCATGAGGCCTGGCATTGTCATGGAGGAGAATGACGCCATCAGACAATAGACCTCTCCGTCGATTTTGTATTGCCCGCCGTAATTTCTTTAATGTTTCACAATACGCATTAGCGTTAATAGTGTCTCCACGGGCCATAAAATCAATAAGCAGTATACCACGTCGATCCCAGAAAATGGTTGCCATAAGTTTCCTGGTGGACAGAACAGTCTTGAATTTTTTTGGTTTCTTTGGTGAATGAGGATGATGCCACTCCATTGACTGTCGTTTACTCTCAGGTGAAGCATAACAAACCCACGTTTCATCACCAGTAACTATGCGAATTCAAGAACGCGTCTGCTTCATCAGAATAACGTTCCAAAAATGTTAATGCAGCAGCCATACGCTTGGTTTTGTGCCCATCTGTAAGCATGCGAGGGACCCACCTTGCGCAAATTTTTGAATAATGCAGATGGTCTTTGACAATTTCATGAAGAATTGTGCGAGAAACATTAGGGAAATGTTCACAGATGTCATCAATTGTAACGCGCCGATCGTGCCTCACGAATTCGTCTACTGACCTCAGCAGTTGATCTGTAATGACAGATGGTCTCCCTGAACGCTCATCGTCGTGTGTGTTCCCCCTCCCCAAGTTAAAATTACGACACCAGCGCCGAACAGATGACTCATCCATCACATCGTCTCCATACACTTCCTTTAATTGGCGATGAATATCACAAGGTCGAACGTTTCTTGCATTGAGAAATTTTATTACAGCCCTCACTTCACAACTAGCGGCGTTCTCAATTTTTTTAAACATTATGAACGGTCACAGAAACAAGACAGGCAATGCTAGCGTCGCGGAACTTGCAACAGAGAAGGCAGACAAGCCACTGAAGCGATCTGACCTTGACCGGCGGCTGCTCGCCTCGTCAGCGCCTCATGCGGCGGAAACGGGTACTACTTTCCGGATGGCCCTCGTAAGTAAGTAAGGTAGTTGGCCTTGAGTACACGGTTGCCAACATACCAATTGGGGGACAGAAAATTTACCGATATATTACTTCTATCTTCTTATAATCAGTGCTGCGTCTTTAATAAAACACCCGTTAGCAGGCTCCCGCTTGTAAGTGACCAGCGAACAGCAACCTGTGACCAGCGTTCACTGTGCGCTTACCCTAAGACAAAGTAAAAAAAGGAAATATAGGTTTGGACATGAATACAATCCAGGAAGAAATAATGTATAGCTTTATTTTTATTATTATAATAATTATTATTACTTAAGTATCAGTATTAAACAGAACTATTCATAATCATAATAATAATAATAATAATAATAATAATATAGTGCAATAAAATCGTTATTATTTTTCTACGCTGCAAAGCACTTGAAAATACAAATTGATCCTACAACCAGTCCTAAAAACAACTCAAAATGACATATAAATGAAAAAAAAAATTCTACATTATTTATTACCTTTATATAGCAAAAATGTGTCAGCAGATAACGATATCTCAATATTACATATTTATAATATATTTATTTATCTACAATATATAATATTTAAAAAAGTATTATTTGTATTCTGTTTTTTCTTTCTGGACATAACGTAATTACATAATAAATATATTGTACAAGTATATTACATTTTGTCAGATACGTTTTTGTTTCTATATTTATATATATTTTTTTAAATTTATAAATAATACGTGTACAATTTACAATAAAATAATCTTCGTTGTTTTTTGTTGAATTTCATTGTATTAATTAATTAATTAAATAAATGAATAAGAATATATGTATAATTATGTATATAAACTACAATTTAATTAATTAGAAATTCCTAATTTCTAAATTTATCGTTTTAGAAATTTCTAATTTCTAAATTAATTAAAAACTATATTCGCCATTATTGGCTGATTAATTAATATATTAAATTAATTTATATTTATCGTTAATTAATTTAATTGAAAAGTTGAGCTGTAACATCACACAAATAATAAAATTAATTTTATTAATGCTATTTAACAAAGTAATAAAATAATAATTTTTTTTCCACAAAGGCTGTGCTACTCAAATAGTTTGAAAGAAAGAAATGTCATAAACTTATGGTTTTTTTATTATTTATTACGAATGGAAGGTAGTTTATTAAATGTTAGCATTTAAAAATTTATGCAGTTTTTGGTCAACATTTAGGAATTGTTATGTAGGTCCTATAAATTAAAATTTTAAATATAAATTTAATCAAATTCGGTAGTACATGTAATAAAAAATAGATCAACAATTTATTTTCGATAAAAACTATTTGAGTCAGTAATATAATGATACTACAATCTAGTGCAAAAATTTATCAACTTTGGTTTTTTTTACCAAATTATAAAATATACTTGCAACCCCCGCTCGCTTCGCTTCACAGCAGCTAATGTAGGCCTCATTAAATTATTTTAAAACCTCTCTATATACAATATTTGTGGTTTTTTTGCCCTGTGGCAGCAAAATAAATTGTTTTTCAACACTTCCAGCTCAAGAAAGTTCGACAGAAAGTTGTCCATGAGTGAAGGAAGCACTCTTGTCTCAAATCGATGCCCACCGTTTTAAATGTTTTTTTTGGGTTTAACATCTGACTGTTCTGTAATTACTGCTAATGCAGACAGTGAAAGATGAAATGATTTTTTGTAATGTATGAAAATATGCCGTGCCTGAATGGGGTTCAAACCCAAGATCACATGATAAGAGGCGAGCACGTTACCAACTACGCCAATGGGGCCGGCATATAGAACGCATAGAAGAATATCGATGGAAAAAAAAGAGACAGTTGATATATGGCTGAGATAAGAGACAGTAATATGTGGGTGCGATACGCAGAGTAATTGGAAATATATGACTTCACTACCTGTCGAATGAAAACAAATTATATAAAACACAGTACAAAAATAAAAATTTTTGAACATTTCCGAATTTTTAATGTTTTTTTGAATCGAATGTTATTCTTCACGTTTTTCTATGAAATATAAACGTTGAATCGAGCTTCTAGCCCAAAAAATACACCATCCAGAGGACTTAGAAAAATAAAATTGCTATGCACTTGATAAACTAAAACATGCGACATCGTCACAGTTAAAGTTGCTTAATTCACTCAATTAAAGTTACTTAAAGTTGCAAAATAGCCTATATTGATCAGGAAGCTCTAAGCTATGCAACAATGAAAGATTTTTTTAAAATCAGTTCAGTAGTTTCTGAGATTACCTCATACAAACAAACAAACAAACAGACGTTTCTTCTTTATTATCTTAGTATAGATATAAGACAAATATTACCATTTGCTTTGTCATCCACCAGCTTGGTCTAGAGGTAAAGTCATCACCACGAGTCAGCTGTTTAACAGCTGATTTTCAGAGACAAAGTTCCTGGTTCAAATCCTAGAAAACATAGTTATTTTTATACGGATTTGAATACTAGATAGTGGTAACAGTGTACTTTGATGGTTGGGTTTAAATTAACCACAATCTTTCACGAATGGTCGGTTGGCGTCTGTAAAAGACCCAGGGCGACACCTCATTTACCCGTCATACATGTCATCCTCATTTCAATGGATCATGGAGTAGCTTTCTAAATAGTTTTTGGTTGAAAAGTATTTAACTTCTAATTAAACAAATATTGTGTACTATTTGATACAAAGGGATTCATGACAAGCCTACTGAGTTAAGCAGTAACGGGAAAAAATTATAGGTAAGTGATGAATTTATCATTGTGTTTGAATTTTTAATTTTGTGTGCTATTTGATACAATGGCGTTCATGACAAGCCTACTAAAGTAAGCAGTAGCAGAAAAACATATTTAGTGGTAAGTGATAAATTTATCATTGTGATAAAATCTTTGTTTATCAGTTTTATCTTGACATGTCCTATACTCCCTTTTGGAGTCTCCTGGATGCAAAAAACAAAACTTGTTGTTCTGAATTGAACGGATTGCAATGTACACACATTATAGGGATTTAAAAAAACCTTGCTTTATTTTGGAGAAACTTACTTTTTAATTAATAAAAATTTTTACAGTGTTCAAAAGGTAACTAAAAATTGCTCCTGGATATGTTTCCAGAATACAATACATGCAATATTGTATATGTGTTCTGAATGGATTGTTTCTCATGTAGTTGTAAATGAAAACATCAAATTTTTTAAAAATCATCACATATATATTTTTTAGTTTATTTAAAGTCATATCAACAGTGACTATGGTTGGTTATGTAACAGGGGTTTCAACTTGTGAAAATTTGCAGACCCTAGCTGGGAATCAAACCTGGGACTTTCTTGTTGTAGACTAGCTCGCTACAACTATGCTATGGAGGTGGCCAATATGTATTAATAAATTATATTAATAAATTTTTTACTTTATTAAAAGTCACATTGACTGCAATAATTCCAAACCCTAGCTGAGATTCAAACCCAGGACTTTCTGCTTTGCAGTGTGAAGGTCTAGCAATCTAATCATTGGACCAAGGATCTGGAAAGAAACGTAACAAAAAAAAACAGCTGGGATAACTAAATCTTGTCAAAAAAGATTGAAATTTTTAGGTCTGATTGGTTTTTTGTCAGTGATTTTTTTTAATATGTCTAAAATTAATTTTTACAGCTATTAGGTCGGGCGTATACTGGATGGCATAGTGCCATCTGCGCTATAGTTAGAGATGGACATGAGCAGGGCAGGACAGGCAGAGCAGATATTTCTCCCAGCGTATACTGGAAGATGCAGGACAGGCGAATATTTTTTTCAGGTTCAGAAATTAGCTCATTTGGCCATTTAACAGGTTGGATCATTTTAGTGAGAATGATAGGTTAGTATCGGATTCGTCCGATTCCGGAATAGAAGAATTAATTTTACTTGTATTGTATTGAGTTACTTAATTGTATTGTATTTCAAAGCGAAGGGAGAAAATTTTATGGCAGTGATTTTATAAAAAACTTAAAACGCATGGCAAGTTCAAGTTAACACAAGTTTGACGATACATTCAAAAATTATACTAGTTTTACAACTGAAGAGCTTTTCATGTAATCAGGATAATTTTTGGTATCATACAATAAGATTTCGGTACACACAAATTTTATTAGCTTCTCTTAGACCAACATGTTTCCTGCTCAACGCGTGTACTAAAACTGTGCTTTGACTACTAACTGTGGCTGCTCCACACAGACACGTTGCTGTGCCACACATGTCTGCCTCCCAATATACGGTACGCTACATGCAACAATGGGTGCAAAGTTTTCACTCTTGCCCTGCCTGTCCTAAACTGCGCCACCTGCACTCCAGTATAAGCGCAGCCTTAAAGAAAAGTTTTTTAGAAAATTGTTTGAAACATTAAAATTTGTTAGATGAACTATGAAACTAACTTATATAAAGTAAAGGACTGCTCTAGTAATAAAGTTAGTGCCGTGAGTCAGCTGCTTAACAGCTGATTTTTTGAGACTAAAGATTCCGTGGTTCAAAATCTAGTAAATGTAGTGGCAGTTGTTACCATTGTACTTTAATGGTTGGGGTTCAATTAATCATACTTTCTGAATCAATTTAAGACTACAATTAATTTACAAATCACACATACATCCTCATCTCATTGGGTCATGGGGTTGCTTATTGTTCTTAATTGAACAGATTGCAACATACACATATTACAATTAAAAGAAAACATAGTAGAAAAATACTAAAAAAAATCTGGTGTGAAACACTCACACAACTTTCTCTTGCCAATGCAAATAATTAATAATAAACCTAACATTATTAATAAAATATTAAAAATAAACAACAACTAACCTCAAAAACATAACCTTATTTTAACCATGAGTGGAAGACGCAAAATGAAAATCGAACTCAATTTGGCTTAAAAAAAACGGAAAATCACACTTTCACGCTAAACTAGGCTCTGTAGAGAAAAATTCTCTAAACAAAAGTTGTAGATCTTTTAATTTTCTATAACTTTTATTATATACACTTTTGTCGTAAAATGCATACTAAGACCGAAATGTTAAAAAAATCGATTTTTCTCACGTTTTCGTGAGAAAAAAAACAGAAAATCGCAAATTACCGCTAAACTAAGCGTTATACAAAAAAATGTTTGAAACAAAAGTTGTAGGTTGTTAAATTCTCTACAACTTTTATTATATAAGTTTTTGCGCTAAAATTTATATTAAAGCCGTAATCTTAAAAAAACAACGTTTTTACGTGAAAACAGCCTCACCGAGAATTTCAGCAGACATGGCGCCTACCCTATCTTGTAGAGAATAAAAAATTGAGTAAAATAGGCGATTTTAAAAAAAATCGTAGGACCAGTTTTTGAGAAAATCGCAAAAAACTGAAAAATTATACGAATAAACTACTACTTCCGGTTGACCGATTTTGATGAAAATGTTCGTGTCGCGTCCGGTAGTGGTATGTAACTTAAGTTTCAAGTTTCAAGTTCGTACGATGTTCCGTTCTTGAGATATTCTGTTCACACACACACACACAGACACACGGACACACACACAGACCAATCGCTAAAAACATGTTTTTTGGATTCAGGGGGTCTGAAAACGTATAGATCCGGTGAAAACTCGATTTCGAAAAATCGACATGAAAACAATACTTTCCTTCCTATATATTCATATAGGCAAGAGAAAGTAAAAACAGCTGTAAGTAAATTTTGTCAAAAAAATTAAGATTTTTAGCTTTTATTTGTTACGGGAACTGTACATTATTGACAACTACCCAATTTGATCGCTGCTTTTGGCTGTATTATTTTGACATGGGTTAGACGTGAGTTTGAATAGGGATCCCTAGTAGAGTTTTTTTCCACGGATGGCTGTTAGCTGGTCACCATACAAAGTTGCTTACCCAATCGGTGGTACTTAACAAATAATAGCGACTTTCTACCAGCTGTGACTGACTGGGCTGGCCTGGAGCCCAATATCCAAAATTATAAATTTTTCAGACAACTATGAAAGTTTATACAAATTTTTACAACGGATCTTCAAAACACAATCAAACACAAAGTTGATAATTTTTTTGATGCACCATACCAGTAGTAGAAAATTTTTTATTACATTATTATTTTTTTTAAAATATTTTACTTTTTCATTTATGTTTTTATCCATTCTATTAAACAAACCAAATTATCTTTACTTGAAATTTTTTTTATAATTTTATAAGAATTATAATAATTCATAATACATTATAGATCTATATTTTTAAATATCGGAAATAATTTTTCTATATTAAGCAAATTATTAAATGTATTTTAAATACATGCGTTAATAAATACTCATTAATAAATAGGAACCCTAATTTATAAATCATAAACAATTTCAAAACTAGTTTATAAACAACAAACAATTTTATTCTAAATTAATCATAGAGCTGATATGTATTTTTATAGTTTTTTAAATATTTATTATTTTTAATTATATTTTATAAAAGCGCACTTTTAATAAGTTTTCACTGCAACAATTCATTCATTATGTTAAAAAATCTGGTGTGAAACACTCATACAACTTTCTCTTGCCAGTGCAAATAATTAACAATAAACCTAACATTAGTAATAAATAATTAAAAATAAACAAAAAACTAACCTCAATAAACATAACCTAATTTTAATCATGAGTGACGGACGCAAAATGAAAATCGATTTGTTTGCCTTAAAAATACGGAAAATCACTCTTTCACGCTAAACTAGGATCTGTAGAGAAAAATGCTTTAAATAAAAGTTGTAGATCGTTTAATTTTCTATAAATTCAATTATATACACTTTTGTCATAAAATGCATACTAAGGCCGAAATCTTAAAAAAAATCGATTTTCACACGTTTTCGTGAGAAAAAACCGAAAATCGCTAATTACCGCTAAACTAAGCGTTATACAAAAAAATGTTTGAATAAAAGTTGTAGAATTTTAAATTCTCTACAACTTTAATTATATACATTTTTGCGGTAAAATGCATAATAAAGCCGCAATCTTAAAAAAACAATTTTTTTACGTAAAAACAGCCTCACCAAGAATTTCAGCAAACATGGCGCCTACCCTATCTGGTAGAGAATAAAAAATTGAGTAAACTAGGCGATTTTAAAAAAAAATCGTAGGACCAGTTTTTGAGAAAATCGCAAAAAAGGGAAAAATTACACGAATAAACTACTACTTCCGGTTGACCGATTTTGATGAAAATGTTCGTGTCGGGTCCGGTAATGGTATGTAACTTAAGTTTCAAGTTTCAAGTTCGTACGATGTTCCGTTCTTGAGATTTGTATTACACACACAAAGACCAATCGCTAAAAACATGTTTTTTGGGTTCACGGGGTCTGAAAACGCGTAGATCCGGTGAAAACTCGATTTCGAAAAATCGACATGAAAACAATACTTTCCTTCCTATATGTTCTTATAGGCAAGATAAAGTAAAAAAATCAATAATATTTAATTTAAATTTTAATGTACTGAACAGAAATTAAACTATGATAAATTTTTAATAGTTTTATAATAATAAGTGTACTTTTCCACTCAGTGAGGAAGGCATAGTTAAACCAACTCACTCCTCGTTTTACTTAGTAAAACCTCAAGAGGTTCAAACCAGCCTTTCAGCTGATGACCTAAACAACAATTTGAAGCAAGGATCTGTTCCCAACATGACAATGCATAACCACATGTCGAAAAAATTTTGTTCTTTAAATTGCCTCTGTACAGTCCCAACCTTTGCCCTGTCTGATTTTCTTTTGTTTGGGAAGTTGAAGTTCATAGAGGAATACAAATTGTCGATGATGAAAAAGTGCAAAAACTGTCACACATTTTTACACAATTTGGACAGAAAATTAAACAAAAAGGTATTAACAAAAATATCGTTGGGACAAATATTTATTATAAATTCTGGAAATTATATTAAAAAATCTGGTGTGAAACACTCACACAAATTTCTCTTGCCAATGCAAATAATTAACAATATAACCTAACATTAGTAATAAAACATTGGAAATAAACAAAAAAACTAACTTTAATAAACTAATTTTCATCATGAGTGAAAAACGTAAAATGAAAATCAACCTGTTAGGCTTAAAAATACGAAAAATCACTCTTTCACGCTAAATTAGGCTCTGTAGAGAAAAATGCTCGAAATAAAAGTCGTAGATATTTTAATTTCCTATAAATTTGATTATATACACTTTTGTAGTTGAAATCTAATTCGTTGAAATTTTGTTGCTGAAATCTTAAAAAAATTGTTTTTTTAGCACACATTCGTTTAAAAATCCAGAAAATCGCTAATTAACGCAAAACTAAGCGTTATACAAAAAAATTTGAAATAAAAGTTGTAGGATTTTAAATTCTCTACAACTTTTATTATATATATATATATACAATTTTGCGCTAAAATACATAGGCTACTAAAGCCGCAATCTTAAAAAACAAGTTTTTACGAGAAAACAGCCTCCCCAAGAATTTCAGCAGATATGGCGCCTAGCCTAACTTGTGGAGCACAAAAAATGTAATAAACGAGGCGATATTTTAAAAAAATCGTGGAAGCCGTTTTTAACCCTAGAGAGGCACACTGGGGTGTATTTTACCCCAGTGTTATAATTTTTGTTAATTGTTGCATTAACTTTCAATGAGGGAAATTTTGTGTCCTGTCTAAATTATGTTGGCAGCCCTGTTGTTTGACAGCTAAACTAGTTTCTATCAGATCTTGCTTGTGTGCAGTGTAGTATCGTTTTGGGGTTACGTATACCCCAGTGTGCACTTTGTAGTATACATATTTTTTCGCATCTGCTTTTAAAGACCAGTATTTTTTTTATTTTTTTATTTCATATTTTTAGTTTGTAAGTTTGATTATTGATTAGTAAGACTATGGACGATTTAGGCAGTGATGACATACGAGCAATTCTTGCTCAAAGTGACAGTGATGAAAGTTTATTCGGTGGTGATGACACAGATCAAGATCCCGATTATGTTACTGAGCAGTCTGAAACTTCTGGCGATGAAGATGCTCAAGCAGAACCAACTACAGAAAACGTTGATCCAATGATCGCAGATTGTGCATCTGATCTTGACATTCCTATTCTTCCGAATAGGATTCGAAATGTGAATGCTATTAAGGGGAAGAACGGTCACCTATGGAGTGTGGAAGAACCCGTGAGAAGAGGACGACCATTAGCTAGAAATCTTGTTACTCACCTCCCCGGAGCAAAAGGTCAAGCCCGAGAGGTAACTAATCCTTTTGAATCATGGTCATTATTAATAGATAATTTTATTTTAAATGAAATAACCTTACGAACTAATGAAAAAATCAGAAAGCAGGTTTTCGAGCACGTAAGACAAAGTTACCAAAATGAAACGACAAGAAATGAACTGTTAGCTTTCTTTGGCCTGCTGTATCTGGCAGGTGCTCAAAGGAACAGTCATCGAAACCTGGAAGAACTGTGGTCTGTTACATTTGGTTGTTCTATTTATCGAGCCACTATGTCACTACAGCGATTTAGATTCTTAGCTATAAATCTGCGATTTGATGACCAAGAGACTAGAGAGGTTAGGAAACACACTGATAAATTTGCACCTATTCGGGATATTTGGAGTAGATTTATTGAAAATTCAAAAGCTCTTTATACTCCTTTTGAATATGTAACAATTGACGAGCAGTTACTGAATTTTCGAGGCAAATGCCCATTTCGGGTTTACATCAAAAGTAAGCCCGATAAATATGGGTTAAAAATTGTAATGCTCAATGATGCTAAAACATTTTACATGTTAAATGCTATTCCGTATGTTGGAAAGTTTCAGCCCCCTAACAGAGAACCAGTTGCATCCTTTTATGTCCGAAAATTGAGTGAACCTATTCATGGTACCAACAGGAACATCACAGTAGACAACTGGTTCAGTTCAGTACCTCTGTTTGACAGAATGCTTCAAGAGCACAAGCTAACCATGGTTGGTACACTTAGAGCAAATAAACCGGAAATTCCTGCATCATTTTTAGCAAAAAAAGAGAAAGATGCCTCACTGTTTGCTTTTGACAACAACAAAATGATAGTATCCTATTCACAACAGAAAAACAGAAATGTTCTAGCTCTTTCTACAATGCACTACAACAAAGATATAGATGAACATACAAAGAAACCTACAGTTATCCTTTTCTACAATTCAACCAAAGGGGGTACTGATTCATTTGATCAATTGTGTCATAGTTACACGGTTTCCAGAAAAACCAATCGGTGGCCAATGAGAATTTGGTTTGGAATTATGGACCAGAGTGCTATCAATGCCATGGTGCTCTACAATTTAAAAGATAGTAACCAGAAGATGAAAAGGCGAGTATTTTTACAAAACTTATCGTTTTCAATGGTCAAGCCATTTTTACAATCAAGACTTGAAGTTGTAACCCTACGTCGCAGCTTACGTGTAATGATCTGCACGATTTTGGGTATTCAAAATGTCCAAGAAATTAATCAACCAACAGCGGAATCAAGAAGGCAAAGAAGGTGTAACCTTTGCCCAAGGAAGAAAGACCGAAAAACAAAATATTCTTGCACTACATGCAACAGGGCAATATGTGATGAGCATAGGGTTGAACTTTGTTACGAGTGTTTGGATTAAATAACACACTTAAAGAACGGTCTAGGTAAGGTAAATCATTGTATATATTTTAAAACTTTGTATCTTTCTAATAAATATAGTTCATTATCAATAACACTGTATAGTGATTTCATTCCAAAATTATCAACTAAGTCCATTTTTCAATAATTAATTGTTCGTGTTCTAAAACACTAAAAAAATGAATTAAATTGAAAAAATTTTTTTTTTTTGAACTTAAACAATGATAACCTTAACACGCTTCATAAAATTATGTGAAATAGTGTAATAAACATTTAAAACAACATCTGAGTAAAAAAAAAGTTATTTTAGTCAAAATAAATGGGGAAACTTGATGGGGTGTAATACACCCCAGTATGCATTTACCGGTACAAACTTAGAGTGTGCTGCTGTAGGGTTAAGAACATAGCGAAAATTTAAAAATTACACGAATAAACTACTAGGCCTACTCCGATTTTTATGAAATTTTTCGTGTCGTATCCTCTAATGGTATCTAACTTAAGTTTAAAGTTTCAAATTCGTACAATATTCCGTTCTTGAGATATTTTGTTCACACACACGCATAACAACCTCTAAAATCATGTTTTTGGGTTCAGGGGGTCTGAAAACGTGTACATCCGGTGAAAACTCGATTTCAAAAAATCGACAAGAAAATAATACTTTCCTCCTAATATTTATACATAGGCAAGAGAAAGTAAAAAATTATAAATAATTTTAGAGATTTGCGCATAAAATTACCGTCAGATTTTGATTTAGCACACATAAATGTATAAATAAACATTGATTATTGATTAAATTAATTGTTTTTTTTTGTTTTACATCTGACTGTGTTGCAATTCTCGCTAATATAGACGGTGGAAAATGATGATTATAAAAATGAGTGATGAAAAAAATACCAAAATTGACCGGGAATTGAACTTGGGATCCTGGCGTAGAAGCCAGTTGCACTAACCACTACGCCAACGGGCCGGCCAATTTTTTAAATTATAATTTAAAAAAATTTATTAAAATTGGTGTGGAGATTGAATTCTAAATAATTATCGGCAAAGTTTTATATTAGGTACAACAAAATATGTAAAAATATTTTTTGTTAGATCTGAAACAGAAGCGGGCCAGACTAAACAGAAGTCACTGTAAATTAATAAAAATAAATAATTATGAAATAAATAAAACCTAAAATTACAGATTAATATATTTTTAATAAAATAAAACTTACTTGTTTTCATTCAAGTGATATAATATACTATGATGAAATAAAACCGTAATTTAATAGTAAAATAACAGAAAGTTGTCCGTTTTAAAAACCAAACCGACCGACCCGAATAAAAACTTATAATTAAGTGACCAAAGAAATACGATATGGTAGATTTTTGCGACTGTTGACTGTCATTTGTTTGATGCGCGCGCATCAAATGTTGAACACCTGCACGTCAATCAAATACAGTAATCGGTTGAATTGGAGAATTTTATATATTACAGACTTGTATAAACATGTTTGTTTTACTGCGTAATATCCATCAGAAAAAACCAATGTAATATTATAACAAAAACATTATAAAATCATTGTAAAATAATTTAATTTTTCCCCTCTTAATAAAATTTTATTATTTTTCTTGAGATAATAATTTATTTAAAATGTAATATTTACAAAGATAAAGTATTATATCGTGAAAAATAATTATACATTCCCGAGTATCAATGTTCTACGTGCAATTCAAAACTTCTACTAGCCAAAAAAAATCTGGTGTGAAACACTCACACAACTTTCTCTTGCCAATGCAAATAGTTAACAATGTAACCTAACATTAGAAATAAATAAAGATATTAACCTTAATAAACATAACTTAATTTTAATCATGAGTGAAAGACGCAAAATTAAAATCAACCTTGGTTTGGCTTAAAAATACGGAAAATCACATTTTCACGCTAAATTAGGCTCTGTAGAGAAATATGCTCGAAATAAAAGTCGTAGATCTTTTAATTTTCTATAAATTTGATTATATACTTTTTTATCGTAAAATGCATACTAAGGCTGAAATCTTTAAAAAAATTCGATTTTTTTTACACATTTCGTGAAAAAAAACAGAAAATCGCTAATTACCGCTAAACTAAGCTATATACAAAAAATGTTTAAAATAAAAGTTGTAGGATTTTAAATTCCCTACAACTTTTATTAGACATTTTTGCGCTAAAGTGCATATTAAAGTCACAATCTTAAACATTTTTTTTAAAGGGAAAACAACCTCCCGAAGAATTTCAGCAGACATGGCGCCTACCCTATCTTTTAGAGGATAAAAATTTAGCAAATGAGGCGATTTAAAAAAAAATCTTAGCCATTTTTGCGAAAATTGCAAAAAAGTGAAAAATTACACGAATAAACTGCTACTTCCGGTTAACCGATTTTGATGAAAATGTTCGTGTCGGGTACGGTAGTATCTAACTTAAGTTTCAAGTTCGTACGATGTTCCGTTCTAGAGATATTTTGTTCACACACACAGACCAATTGCTAAAAACATTTTTTTGGGTTCAGGGGGTCTGAAAACGTGTAGATCCAATGTAAACTCGATTTCGAAAAATCGACATGAAAACAATACTTTCCTTCCTATATATTCATGTAGGCAAGAGAAAGTTAAATACTTAAAAAAACGATATTTAAAAAATTTATATCATAAATTGTTGCAGTTTTTAAAAATGTATCTTATAATACAATTAATAAGCTAATCTTAATTTAATTAAACTAAAAAGCAGAGTGATCGTGATCTAAAACAATACGTTTAAATGAATTACAGAATAAAGTAGGTTAGAAAATCAAAAGAAAAATTACAATAAAATTATTCTAATTTGAGAAACTTAAAAAATATTTGATCAAGTAAAAAGAGGTCTATGATTATATATTTGCTTAGAATTACATAATTACTCTCTCTATAAACAACCTCATTAGTAGAAATATTATTAATAATTAATTTTTTAATTTTATAAATTTTGAGTTTTAAATTGTTTATTTTAATAAAATTAAATTGTACATATGGGGGTATTTTTAGTAAATTTTTGTTTTAATTTAAGGAACAAGACAATAATTTATAATTTTAATGAAATTTATTAATTAAATAATTTATGTATTTTTATTAACACTACACTGTACATCAGATTACAATCCTCCAGTCTAAGATCTAAATTTTACATTATTTTAAAATTAAATAATAAATAAATTATATGCAGACAATACGAAAAAATACTTAAAAAACTATTTTAAAATACAGTTATATTAACAATTTAAATATTCTGGGATTTCAGGCCAACTCAGTCAGTCAGCAGGTAGAAGAAAGTTGCTATTATTGTTAAGCAACGCTGGTTGAGTAAGGACTTTATATGGTAACCAGGTGATAGCCATTCCTAAACTAACTACAATTGGAGTCCCTGTTCAAAAATTCCTGCTGAATCACGTTAAAAAATACAACGAAGAGCTGAGATCAAATTGGGTGGTTGTCAATGAATACAGTTCCCGATAACAAATAAATTTTTTTTTTATTCCTAATTTGTGTACGTTGCAATCTGTTCAATTCAGAACAATAAGCAACCCCATGACCCAATGAGATGAGGATGATGTGTACGACGTGTAAATGAGTTGTAGTCTTGTACAGACCCAGGCCGACCATTCCTGAGAGAGTATGGTTAATTGAACCCCAACCATCAAAGTACACCGGTAACCACTGTCTAGTATTCAAATCCGTATAAAAGTAACTATCTTTACTAGGATTTGAACCAGGAACCTTCGTCTCAGAAAATCAGCTGTTAAACAGCTGATTTTGGCGACGACTTTACCTCTAGACCAACCCGATGGGTTAACAAATAAAAGCTAAAAATAAAACAAAAAAGTATTCTGTTTCAGCATAGCTCTACATAAGAAGACCCTTTTATAGTTTTGGGTGGAGTTGACTATCAATTTACCCCACCTGTTATATTACGTAGTTTTAATTTTTTTTCTATATTTGTTTGAATTATGTGGCCTCTTTATATTTTGCAGCCAAAATTGATTTTTTTTTGTATAAAAAAATTTGTATAGATGCTAAGGTAAAGAATATGCCCATAACAGGCAGGTAAAGTGTTAAATTATCTGCACTCAATCTGGTAGTTTCAAAGCTACAAATAATAGTTCTGTTTCTTATTACAAAGTCAGCCAATTATATAAATAAAGTATTTAAGAACAAAAGAGATACAGGTTTAAAAGACACTGGAGTTATCTCCTCTGAGAGTAATTGTGGGGCTCCAAAACTCCCCTAGACCCCGTCTCCACCCACGACTATGGCTGGTCACAAGGATGCGAGGTGGTACAGTAGAACAGCAATTGAATATCGCCTCAGTATACTGTACCATTATAACGTAGTCATTCTTTCTTTCGTGACTAGAAAACAGTCAGCCGCCGAGCCCAACATACACCACATAGACAGGAATAACATAAAAATACATAAAACAACATAAAGATCACGCAGTATTTACAGCCTTCCTTCACAGTATCCTGTATAACTTTTCTTTAATTTGACCATCTATGTGAAACAACTGCCCATAACAGACAGGTGGAGTGTCAAATTATTTACACTCAATCTGTTAGTTGCAGGGCTAAAATAAATAGTTCTGTTTCTTGTCACATGGTCAGCCAATTAAATGACTGAATCATTTAAGAACAGAAGAGGTAGAGGTGTAAAAGACACTAATCAGAGTTATCTCCTCTGAAAGTAATGAATTTCATTATACAGTTGGACCCTGTGGTGAATGAAGTGAAGGTGTCATTTGCAGAGTGGAAAGTATGTGCTTTTCAGAGGGCCCGGCATGCTGATAAGTGTACTTTTCCACCCAGTGAGGAAGGCAATGATAAACCACCTCACTCCTCGTTTTACTTAGTAAAACCTCTACAGGTTCAAACCAGCCTTTCGGCTGATGACCTAAACAACAACATGTGAAACAGATATACCTCTCAATTTATTTCATTGGCTGTAGCTATACATCTATTGATTGGAGCTATTTTACTTCTTGTGGCTCCAGCAAACAGCCTGAAACTTCTTAAAGCTAATGAATTTCATTATAATACAGCTAGATTCTGTGGTGAATGAAGTGAAGGTGTCATTTGCAGGGTGAAAAGTAGATGCTTTTTGGAGAGCCTGGCTTGCTGATAAGCAAACCATTCCACTCAGTAACGAAGGCAAGGTAAACTACTTTATTCCTAATTTTACTTAGTAAAAGAGGTTCAAGCCAGCCTTTCGGCTCATCACTTAAAAACAAATTAGTATTTTTCCCGAGTATTGTCTGCACATAAAGTTCTAAAAATATATGAACGACATAATAAATTAAAAAATACAAGTTTACCTTGTTTAAAAATATTGCACCTTAATACACTGACAATCCATCCTTATTTGAAATCTGATAACGAAGATAAGTGATGACAAAAAATATTTAAGATCATTGAATTGGTCTACAGTGTAGCCGGCAATCAGCTGAAGGCAGAAAGTTTCTTTGGACCAGTAAGTAACAGCGGTTGAACAAGTGATTTTGTATGGTAACCGAAAAACAGTCACACACAAATAAATATTACATACTCATAACAATACATAAAGTATGTACTATTTATGAAGGTGAGTCAAATATAAACTGAACTTTTCATTTTTTTTTTATTTTTCGTTTATTTAAAGTCACTTTAACAGCTCGGTTATTAGTGACTACGTTAGGTAATGAAAATGGATTTTAACTAGTGAAAATTTCCAGACCCTAACTGGGAATTGAACCCGGGACCTTTGCGTTGTAGACTAGCGCGCTACCACTACGCTATGAAGGATGCTTAAACTGGACTTTTGTAATATATAAATTTATTTATGATAAGAAATTACAAACAGTATTTTTAATATTTTACAACAAAGTCTTCTTTATGCTCTACACAGTTTTCCCGGTGTTTTGGAAGCTTTAAGATCCCTTCTTCAAAAATGATACAATAATTTTATCTTCCTTGGTTGATGCTACGTAAACTTCTGCAAATTTACAACATCATATTCACCTCCTTGAAAAACGGTTCAAGAAATTTTGCATAAAAATGAATATTACTAAAACAGATCACATAACCTTTTTATTACGGCGGGCTGATTGTCCAAGAGTGTTTCTCTTCGATTCACCTATATAGATACTCAAGTCATGAGATTGCCTTTTGCGTACGTATAGGCTGTGAGGAAAGGAAGTGAAATATTTGCAGTGCTGCCAACCTCAACAGTGAGACATTACTCGTACATTTCACTACCATGCAGTTTCTAGATACATTTTGTAAGCTATGGTTTATTCCGAGAAAATGTTTTCTTCTTAAACCTTATAAGAAATGAATGTGACCTGTAATATTACCTATAACTTAATTACATGACTAGAAATGTTTGATTTACTGTAATTACGAATGAATTGCCTTCTTTACTATTGCTGTCATCAACATTTTCATTATCAGTCTCTCTAGTATCTACCTAACCATTTTCTTTTTTTACCAGGTGTCAACAAAACTGTTGAAGAATAGCTTCTTCATGTCCTTAATTACCTTCTTTATTTTTCAAATTGTGCAAAGAGAAACATCACAGTAGTTAGCTGCTCGCTCATGGGTTTTGTTAAGAGGTACGAATAGGCATTTTTGTTTAGCTTCAACTTTACAACATTTTGTTACATTGCGTTCAGCACTGTGAATAGTTCGACCAAGTTTTCGAGAAGCGTGTTTAAGTTAACAAAATATAAAGTTATATAAAGTTATATTCGTACAGTTAACCTACAAAAGGTTCCATGATATACTGTATATGCTCTGGGTATACTATAAGTTATATAAGTTATGTTTGTTGTACTGAAATTAAAGCAGTCGCACATGCGCACTGATGCTTCCCCCCCCTTTACCCCTCGTTGCAAACAAGGCCAAACTCGGGACTCAAGTGACTATACCAATAGCCACATCTGTGAGGTATTTGGGCCTATATTTTGACAGGTGATTAACTTGGAACTCTCATGTTTCGGTCAAAAGACAAACTTAGAACAATAAATTTAAGATGTTATAGAGATTGATGTTTCGACATTCAGTGCTGCTAACTAGACAGAAACTAATGATATATAAGTCCCTTTTTAGGCTAATTTAGATGTATGCTAAACCCTCAGGAAAGCTTGGATTCAGAGGTTTCAATCAAAGACCTTACGGACATTAGTCAATCCACCCTCTTAAGTTTCTAACGCCACTTTACATAACAACCTCAATATCCCATTAGTAACAGATATTTTCATTCAACTTTATCAAAACTTCCAGAGCAGACGTTTTGCTCATCCAAACAAACTGGTACGTAAACTTTCCTTCCATCATCTACCAAACAACGTTCAAAGACGATTAAGGAGGAAGTGGCGCAGGGATCTCCTATTTTAGAAACGATTATATGTTATTAATAAATAAATAAATTAATCAATGAATTAGTAAGAATTAACTAAATAACTCGGAGACCTGTCAGTAGACGGTGCTCTCCATGCATGTAACTCATATAATTTTATTTATTATTTCAGCCATCGGTATTCACTGGTTGTTTATTTTGTAACAGTTGTGAATTTCATTAATAAAGTTAATAAAAAAAATTATAAGGATGAACTATGTGTATGTAATACAAATTAACATAAATAAAAGTAAACAAAAGATTAAAAAAAATTACATCTACAAAAAAAATAAATAAAAATAAGAATTAAATATTAGATAAATATCACAATACTAAAAATATACAGTAGAACTCTCAGTATCTGAAGTTGTTATTTTGAAAATATAAACTTGTTGTTGTTGTTAAGGTCAACAGCCGAAAGGCTGGTTTGAACCTCTAGAGGTTTTACTAAGTAAAAACGAGGAGTGAGGTGGCTTACTATTGTCTTCCTCACTGAGTTGAAAGAGTATGCTTATCAGCATGCCAGGCCCTCCGAAAAGCACCCACTTTCCACCCTGCAAATGACACCTTCACTTCATTCACCACAGGGTCTGGCTGTATAGTGAAATTCATTACTCTCAGAGGATACAACTCTGATTAGTGTCTTTTACACATTTAACTCTTTTGTTTTAAATAGTTCAGTCATATAATTGGCTGACTATGTAATAAGAAACAGAACTATTTTTTGTAGCCCTGGAACTAACACATTGAGTGCAATTAATTTAACACTCCACCTGCCTGTTATGGGCATAATATAAACTTATCAAAAGTAATTATGGAGATATAGTTGGTTGTAGTTGAAAAGATAATTCGTAATTAATTATAATATTCTCCAGTAATTCTTTTAAATATGATTTATTTTAAAAGGCTGTTGATTGACAGTGTGTTTAGTAATAATCAAATAACCAAACTAGTGGAAAAAAATAAGAACGCTTGGCTGTAATTTTGATGTATAACAAGTTGGTAAGTAAGTATGGTAACCCTTTCTTACTGATTTACTAATTGTTTCTACATTACGTTTTGTTGATTTTAACTTTGTGAAGTATCTGTTCAGGTAATACAAGGAGGGAGAGTGCTGTGGAGAGAGGCAGGGTGTACTTAAATGAAAATAATTTGCCTGCCTTCTGTACACCCTGATAAAAATTAAGAACAAATGAGTGTTCTTTTCTAATATCTCTATCCCAAAGATATTTTATTTTTAATTTATTAATCCAAAATAACATTCAAAAATTCTATTTTGGAAGTAACTAAAACTGTAAACTACAATAAGTAAAACAAGGTTTAAAAAGCTGTGACAATTTAAGTCATTTTAAAAAAAAGCTAAAACAATACTTGATTGATGAAACATTTTAAAGTGTGCACGGATTCCTTTCTAAATAGTTTTTGTTTGAAAAGTGTTTAACTTCTAAATAAACAAATATTGTGTACTATCTGATACAAAGGGGTTCATGACAAGGTTACTGAGTTAAGCAGTAGCGGTAACAAATTATCGGTAAGTGATGAATTTATCATTGTGTTTAACTTTTTAACTTTGTGTGCTATTTGATTCAATGGGGTTATGACAAGTCTACTGAAGTAAGCAGTAGCAGAAACAAATTTTTGGTGGTAAGTGATGAATTTATCATTGTGATTGACTTTTTGTTTATTAGTTTTATCTTGACATGTCCTATACTCCCTTTTAAAGTCTCCTGGATGCAAAAAAAAAAAAAATTGAAAATGAAAAAGCTGTGTCTGTTCACAAGTAATGACTGGAAAGGTTGGTCTCTAAGAAGCAGATTTATTTAATGTTTTATGAAATGTTGTATGTACATCGCAATGTTCAATTTAGAACAATAAGCGATCATTAGCTGTTTAACAGCTGATTTTTGGATATTAAATGTTAAATGGGCCGGCCTGTTGGCGTAGTGGTTAGCGCAACTGGCTTCTACGCCAGGGTTCGATTCCTGGTCAGATCCGGCATTTTTTCATCACTCATTTTCATCTAACATCCTTCTCACCGTCTGCATTAGCAGTAATTGTAATTAATTAAGTAATTAATTAATTATAGCAGTAATAGCAAAACAGTCGAACGTTAAAAAAAAAATGTTAAACAGCTGATCCGCTGTAATGATTTCACCTCTAGATCAACCTGGTGGGTCATTATTGTTTTTAAACAACTAAATTGGTTGGCCCTTGGTGTAGTGGTCAGCACAACTGGCTGCTATGCCGGGGTCCCGGGTTCGATTCCCGGTCAGGTCTGGCATTTTTTCATCTGTAAATCACCACATACCTATGCACAAGCCCAAGGCTTATGTAGGCATCATCACTCAATAAAATAAAAATTCATTATTACTAGTAATATTTTTTTCAAAATATATCAACCCAGATACAAAAGAACTACTGTAAAAAATATTTTACGTTAGAATAATGTTCGTAATAGTCTATTATCACGGTCTAACTAACGATAAATTCATTACTACATTACTATCAATTCACAAATTGGCATTGCAAGAAGCATAATAATAAACAATTATTTTTTTCAAAAATTTAAAGCATTTTCAAATTATAAATATCAATCACTATCAAATCGTAACTCAAATTACAAACGAAAATAAAACTAAATAACCACTACTCTATGGAAAAAATTTGACTTTTACAAATATTTTATATGTTAAATGCTAAAAATTATTACTAAATTATACATTATTTAAATTATTGTATCGACGAGAAAAACTTTGTTAATATTTTAGTAGTTATAAAATAAAATTATACAAATATAAATGTTTTTCCAAGTTATTAAAAATAATGGTTTCCAAATACGTATTTTATCTCTATATAAACTGAAAATTTGTAATTTAGATTGTCAAAAATGAAAACATTTAATATTTGTTCTGGCAAACCATATTCATCTACTAATCCTCATTAGTTAAAAACAAAAAAAAAATTGAAACAGAATAATACTCAAGCACATTAAGCAGCATTTCTCTCATTAAACAAAGAAAATTATTTATTTTCAGTTGCGAAACACGACATTCTCTTGCCAATGTAGATAATGAAAAATATAACCTATGTTTAGTCATTAGTAAAAACAATTTAAAATGAAAAACATAACCTAATTTTAATCATAAGTGAATGATTAAATGAAAATGAACTTTTTTGTAGAGAAAAGTGCTTGAAATAAAAGTTGTAGATTTTTTATTTATTATTTATTTCCTAAATGTTTGATTACACTTTTATCGTAAAATGCATACTAAGGCTGTAATCTTTACAAATCCCATTTTTTTACCAATTTTAGTGATAAAAATACAGAAAATCACTAACTGATGCTAAAGAAAGTGTTGTAGAAAAATATTTTTAAATAAAAGTTGTAGGCTTTTGATTTTCCACAATTTAATTATACACATTTTTGTCCTAAAATGCATAGCCGTAATTTTGTAAAAACATTTTTACCATGAAAGCACAGCCCCCGCCAAGAATTTCAGTAGACATGGTGCTTACCCTATCTTATAGAGCATGAACAATTTCATAAACGAGGCGATTTACAAAAAAATCAAAAGCTTTAAAAGGTTGGCTCCCAAGTCAATTTTTGCAATTTTCCTTAAAAAACCTATACTTATTTTATGGTTTCTGTGCTTTTTCTAAATAATTTTCTTTCAAGTCTAGAGGATTGTAAAGCTTAATTTTTTTGGGGCTGTTTTTTTAGGTGAGAGACTGATCAGGTACTCAAGAGTAAAAATTCAAATTTACTGTGAAAGACTGATGTGTGTTTCACTGAAATTTTACTTGTATTTCTATAAAAATATTATATATAATTTATAAATAATTCACTTTGGGCTATTTTTCAATAAAACTACATAAATATCGATGGTGCGTCTCTCTATCAAGCAGTTGTTGGGCAAACGGTAAACTTGAGTACTAGTTGTCTACATAGAGGCACCGACCAGAATTAACTTTTACAATGCAAAAAGTATTGTAATATGAAAATTATAAAAAATTAAAAGATAAAATGATTTTTCATTATATGATATTATTAAAACATGATTAATAATGCAATAATAAACTATAATAATAATCAATATTATGTAATAGCAATAATAATAAGCGGTCAAGTTTCACCAACTCATTTTTGATTCGATCAGATCAAGTAAATCACGAACCATGATTAGGGAAAAGTTTTTTGAACTAATTTTTAACAGCTCAGTATATGATTCAATGCAAACGAGCATCCAATCCGTCTCATGATTCTATTAAAAACACTTACATGAGAGACGGATCAGTCTATCAAAAGTCAATTTTACAGATCTGTTGAGAGACATATAAGTATCTCTTTGGAGTCAACCTGTTAATGAGAAAATTGCAAAAAAATTACTGGAATAAACAAGGTACTATTTCTGGTTGACCGATTTTGATGAAAATGTTTGTGTCAGACTCTCTTGTGGTAGCTAAATTAAGTTCCGAGTCTCAACTTGGTACAATATTTTGTTCACAGACACAAACCAATTGCTAAAAACATGTTTTATGGGTTCAGGGGGCTGAAAACGTGTCTGTCAGGTGAAAAATTGACACAGAAACAACACTCTCCTTTCCTCTTTATTCATAAATAATGGGCAAGAAAAAGTAAAAATATCAGTATGAAATTTTGTAACATGGTTGGACAATAAAAGAATCTGTACCAACAATTTTGCCATCAACATATGTCTGAGTATTATTAAACAATATTTTAGTAGCAGTCATCTGAAGTAAAATCATTTCATCAATATTTTAAATGCTTCTTGCAAATAATAATTACGAATATTAAAAATAAAAAATGTTTTATAAAATAACATACAAACATAATAAAAAATAATGGTATACAGAAGTATTACTATTATTGCTATATATTAATACTAAAATTTACCTTAATAATACATTCTCATGACAAAAAAAGTAACAATAAATTTCATAAAATATGTAACACAATTATTTAAAAAAAAAAAGGTTTGTTCTTCCTCTGAAAATTTTAATTGAAATTTTAGTAAAATAGTTATTTAGGTTATTAGTCGTAGTCGGGGCTGTAATGAACTCTTGTGGTGGTTTATCTTGCCTCCCTCACTAGGTTTAAAAGCAAGAATGTATTAAAGTACAGTAAAACCCCACTTATCCATACCTTGTTCAATCGTATCCTGAGTAAACCGAAACAGATTTGAAAATTTTGTTTTTTTGATTACTTAATCTCAGTGTTGTTGTTTAGGTCAACAGCCGAAAGGCTGGTTTGAACCTCTAGAGGGTTTACTAAGTAAAAACGAGAAGTAAGGTGGTTTACCATTGCCTTCCTCACTGAGTTGAAAGAGTATGTTTAACAGCATGCTAGGCCCTCCGAAAAGCACTCACTTTCCACCCTGAAAATGACACCTTCACTTCATTCACCACAGGGTCTGGCTGCATAGTGAAATTCATTACTCTCAGAGGAGATAACTCTGACTAGTGTCTTTTACACCTCTACCTCTTCTGTTCTTAAATAGTTCAGTCATATAAGTGGCTGACTATGTCATAAGAAACAGAACTATTTTTTTTAGCCCTGGACCAAACAGATAGAGTGCAATTAAAATAACACTCCACCTGCCCGTTTTGGGCATTTAATCTCAATACTGTGTTAAAAAACAAGAAGAAAAAACAGGATTACAGACAAGAAAATAAAATGCATAACGAACATCAGAACAGGTCCTTGTCACCTGAAGAAACAACACGGGAAAATTGGAAAAGTTGATAGCTTCAGGTACTTCGGGGAGATAATACAATCAAAGACCAGAGAAAAGGAAACAAACAACAGATGAGGAAAGATGGCTGGTCCACTTCAAGGAACTCACCACTTCTTGCATAAGAAAGCACTCTCCAGACAAAACAAGATTAGACATTATAATTCTGCGTCTGTACTAGTGATGAGATGCTCATGAGCGAGTCGCACAAAAGAGCTAGCTCTTTTAACTGAGTGGTGAGCTACCACCTCTTTTAGTTTGAACGATCAGCACACCATCACACCGAACGTTTCTCCCCACGTAGCACGCTCTCCACACAGAGCTGACTTGTACTTCCCCTCCACGACTAAACCACTTTTCTCTAGTTGCATCATAGCAAGGGCTACCTATACCTAAACGCTGCATGGAAAGTATACATATCGTATTAAACTCTGCCTCTGTTTGTGAGGGTGCAGGAGATGGGTGCAGAAAGGGGGTCATTATTCTTTCATACTCTTTTACAACAACCCTGAGACAAGTGGTTGTAAAATACCATTGTACTGTACTGTAACAATTTTACCATGTGGGTATGAAACAAAGATAGACATATAAAAAAAATTTGTTTGTGGAAAGGGATGCATGAATGTTCAGGTTGATGCACGCGCAAATACAATGTGCTGTGTGCGAAGGAGCGAGTGAAAGTCACCCTCGGCTCGACTCACTGTCTGTTTATTCACATAGCTCAGCTCAGTGCTGTACGTATTAGAATCTACTAGCTCACTCCCACAGTTCACCCTGTCTCATCGTTCAACTGTACGGCACGCTCTGTGCCGTTCACTCAAGTGTGCGGAGCGGGGTTTGCTAGCTCACCTATTTTACTGTGCCGTCTTATTACTAGACTGTACGTGAGTGAGTGCCTTAAAATGACCAGGAAGGCTGCCCAAGAGAAAAATAAATTTGAGAGAACGATCCTCTGCAAAATAATGGGTTCAAAGATAGTATTTTCTTTATACGAGGCATATTTTTAAAGTAAGTACTGTTTTGAAATTCTGCCGCTGCAGCACTGCTGTCAGTATTTGGCGCATGAATGGTGTTTACCACTATCTATTGGCAAGCTGCAGAAGCCATTACACAATCATTCGACCAAGTTTATGTTGTGAGTATTTGAAATGTCTCCTCTGATTGAGAATCCCGCCAACTGTGAAATACGCTCTGTGATTCGTTTTCTTGAGCTAAAGACATGAAAGCAGCTGAAATCCATCGTCAGATCAGTGGAGTGTATGGAGAAAACATTATGAGTGATGGGATGGTACGGAAATGGGTGAGTGTTGTCAAAGATGGCCTTATGAATATGCATGATGGGGAATGAAGTGGACGACCTTCAGTCATTACTGATGACTTGGTGGAGAAAGGTAATGAAAAAGTGAGAGAGAACAGACACTTTTGGATTTTGTCGTTATCTAATAAGTTTCCTGCAGTGTCAAGAAATGTGCTTTATGAAATTGTGACAGAATGTTTAAATAATCAGAAGTTATCGCTGGGTTCCAGTGGTTGTCTAATCAGGCAACAGATTTCTACGAGAATGGTATTCAAAAACTGGTTGTACGATATGAAAAGTGCCTTAATATTGGTGGGAATTATGTAGAAAAGTAGGTAAAAATACAGGCTTTCATTTAAAAAAAAATTATTAAGAAACATTTACTTTTCTTTTTATTTTTAAACGGTACTTACTTTAAAAATATGCCTCTTACATACTAATAAATAGTCATAAGAAATACTGTACATTCACTTTTAACTGGTTTTTAACTCTAAAAGTTATGTCTTAGCGTGTTATCCCAAATTTTGTGTTAACAAAATCAAGTCCACTCCCTATATTATTTTGGTTAAGTAAGGTTTTACTGTATAACAAGCTTTTACAAAAGCAATTACACCCTGTAAACTACACTGTTAATTTATCCACCACACAGACTGACTGTACATTATATTCCATTACTTTCAGGGATGATTATATAAATTTAATATTACCGATGGTGTAATATTACAAGAAAATTAGGATTCTATACATGTATTAAAACATAAAAAATTAAAATTTGATTTATAGAACGGAGCATAAATTTAATCAATAAATTTGGCACTCCTGATTGTCTAATTTTGATGAAATTTATTCACATATTCTGAATTAGACGGCAAAGATAAATAAATTTTTACCTTCCAAACAAATTTCATTTTATTGCATATGATTTTTTATACTTAAGTAATCATTAATGACTTTGATTACTATTTTAAATATTTGTTTTTGATAATTTTGTGCCACATTTATTCAAAGATACAATGAGGGATTTTACAGAAATTCAAAATTCAAAATGTTGGGGTCAATTTAGCTAGCAAAACACTTATCTCAATGTTGATTCCACGATTGGAAGCTTTTCTGAAAGGCTTCTTTTGGAAGGGCCTTCAGCTGCTCTGGCATGGCCCTTTCAATGTTGGGAGTGGTATCAAATCGTCTTCCTTTCAGCATGGATTTTATTTTTTTTGGAAGAACTAGAAGAAGCATGGTACAGTAAAACATATCAACACTTTCCAGTGAATAAGAAAATTTTGAAAAAATTTAAAACCTATTCACGTTGTTATTACGTATAGTGTTACACAATTTAGTTATGCACGTGCAAATGCACATGCAAATGAGAGGAGGAACAGAAGTGAAAGCAAAAACAAACAGCTGGATTAAATGTGTATCAGAAATGACAAACTTCAGAAACATATCAAGCAGATACGAATTACAATTTCATAAATTCAGTTGAATCCATACATAACTACTTTTAAAAATATTAAGAAAATATAAAACATTTTTTAATTTAATGAGTTTTACTCGTATGAATTTTATTCAAATTAAAGATTATTAAATCTTAATTGCTGCCATAATAATAATCATCGCCAAAGAAACAACAAACTATACAGAAATTGAAAATAAAAACGTGTATCAAATAAACGGGAGACTTTTTAAAAAAAAGTTAACTAAGCTTACAAAATATATGTTATTTTTCTATATTCTTCCGCCCTAGAAATGCATTCTCTAATCAGATTAGGAATTTTTTTATTCCATTTTCATAAAACTCTTCAGCTATCTTTGTAGTTGCTGGAGGATAAACAATTCCACCGCTTCATTATTGTCGAAACGCTGGCCTCCAAGCACTTCTTTGAAGAATCCAAAAATATGGTAATGACATGGAAAACGGATAAACATGGATTGTGGACCCATTTTTAATCTGTGTGAGTAAATTTGCGGACAATGGGTTTTCAAAACCACTTAACATAATTGTCCCCTTATTGTAGTCTACTCACACATAAATTAAACACCTATACACAACTATGTAAACACCTATAAACTACAGCCAGAGCCCCAAGGGATGTTGAATCCCTTATTCGATGTTAGTTTCCTCCGAAGCCCTTAAAATCAAAAAAATGTTGTCTTTCCATCCACACCTATTTTCTGTCCTTAATAACCCAGATAATCACTACACGTTCCAGTCTCTGATATTTCTTAAATATTTTCACTTATTAAATAAAAATCTAATGATTTTACAGAAAATGAAAAACTTACATTTTTTTACCACTTAAAAAAACTGTAGGTTGTTTAGTAATATTATAATAAATAAAAAGTAAATTAATCAAAATATTATTATAAACAAAAAAACAGTTTTTGATAAACCGGTCCAAATGTAGAGTTGAATTGTAACTTTGGCGATATTGTTTTAACCCTTCATGGACTATTGATGGATATATCCACTGAAAAATCATTCCCATGGATAATTTTGTGGATATATCCGCATAAAGTTTTGAATGATTATGGTCATATAATGTATACATCCGGACATTTACGAATAATATCAAAAACGATTTTGATTAAAATTTTTCTTAATAATCATCAAAATTATGCCAAAATATTTAATTATTCCAGGAAATTTGCACCATGTGCTTGACAGCACTGCTCGTCAAGCGTTTCCTGGGTGCCATGATGTCGATATTTCATATCAGTTATGCTTTCTCTGTTTGTTAAAATTTTATAGTGTGTGTTGCATTCATCAAATTTAATCATATAATATTTCTATAATTTCAGCACAAATGTAGATTTGTTTTCTCTTTTTATACTGTAACTCAAGATACAAATAATTTTTTTAGTTAATTATGTTTACGGATACACCCACATCCATTATTATTGAGTAAACATGAAGAGAAAAATATGTGATGAAATTTTCATGAATTCTGAACCTTTAAAAACAGTTTTCTAACCATTATAACACATTTTTCTTAACAAATTTTTTTACCCCAACTCATAATTAATGCACCTGTGATATTAAACTAATTCCATCCACGAAGGGTTAATTTTATTTTGTATTATCAAATTGATAAAAATAATTTAAAAAATATATAAGATTAAAAACATTAGTAGAGTTTTATAACTTAAATTTTATAAAATATAAAGAAAAATATGTAGTGAAGTATACATTTAGTAATATTGAATGAAAGACCTCTTAAATTTTAAAATTATAATAAATTTATTAATTAAAACCATAAAAATATTTTATGATCCTGAATATACAATAAGTTTCGTTCTATTGTTTCTCCATTACATTTATGATGAATGTTTACTTTAAGATTTAATAGCCTCACAGAGGTTGTATTAAATTAGTTTTGTAAACTGTTTCACAAATAACACTGGGTCAATTAGAAGTATTGCGTGAGTCCCAGATCTGTGTAGTTGAAAGGAATTCAGTGCGTTGTTATAGTAGTGGGAGAATGAATGAGTTAGTAGTGTTTCACGGCTGATGCATTTGTAATGGTAGCGTGTACTAACTAGACTAAAAAAATATTCTTAACATCCAGCGCATTAATTTAACTAATACCTACCAGGTTATTAACTTGGTCGGATTCATAATATTTAACTAACAAATTTATATCAAAATATGTAAATAAATGAATGTAATAAATAAAAACAAATATGTTAAATACGGAAAGTTTGAAAACGAATGTTTAGTATCAGAGTAATACAACAATCGTTCTCCCAGCATGCATCACTCATTCAATATACCTCACCCGTACCCTTCATCCCGCAACTACACGGAGCTTGGAACCGCACAATATTACCTCAGAATATGTTCTTAGTAAATGTTTGCAATCATAAAATCAGAAACAGACAACACAAACATTACTGACCACAAGACTAGATTATTTGAACAAAAACCTATTAATTTAAGAAGAAAATACAAAAATATTTAAAACTTTGCGTTAATCTGGATTTTGATCAAAAAGGCTGAAATTTTCAGCTCTTAAATGGTGCGTTTGACGTAAAAACTACATAGGATATCACTGAGTAATCTACGAGGGGGTACCCAAAAGTAACCGGAATAGCATTGCTGTGGGCGGTGCTTATGTAGTACGCATTTCTGCCGCACAGACGTGTATAGCGCAACTGATTGCGAGTTCAGTGCAGTGATTGCAACTCATTGCGAGTTCAATATTCATCTACAGTGATTGTTTTTGCAAGCGCTGTTTTGTTCTTATTTCGTTTTTTATGATGGCAAGTTTAAGTGAACAATGTGTAGCTGCGAAATTTTGTTTTCTACTTGGTAAAAGTGCTGCTGAAACTGTTTTAATGTTGAAAACAGCTTACAAAGATGACACTATGGGAAAATCTAAAGTATACGAGTGGTTTTTCTCGGTTTAAAAATGGTGACATGTCGATTGGTGACAAACCTCGTTCTGGACGTCCATCAACTGCCCGAATCGAAGAAAATGTTTAAGAAATTTGACAGTGTGTGCTCTCAGACCATCGACTGACAATTTGGAAGTTTTAAGAAGATTGCGCAACAGTGTTCGTCAAAAAAGATCCGATTTGTGGCAGACAGGAGACTGGTTCTTCCACCACGACAATGCACCTGCATACATAGCCATCTCGGCGAAAGATTTTTTGACTAAAAATGGCATGGTTTCGCTGCATCATGCACTGTATTCGCCTGACCTAGCTCCTTGCGACTTTTTCTTATTTCCACGCATGAAAAGGGACATTAAAGGACACCGATTTGACAGCATTGAAGCGATCAAGAAAAAACCGAGGGAGGAGCTGTCAGCCATTTCTAAAGATGACTACAAAAAATGTTTCCAACAGTGGAAGTACCAGCAGCATAAATGTATTAGTTGTAATGGAGAGTATTTTGAAGGGGATAAGATTGTTTTGTAAAATAAATTGAAAACAAATAGCATTTGAAAAATAATTCCGGTTTCTTTTAGGTACCCCCTCGTATATGGTGGATAAGACTTAAAAAACGAAAATTTGACTTTTTTCACCAAATTTTAAAATGTTTACATGCCATGAAGTTTGCTTACTGACTAGACACAACTTTAAACACCTTACGGCAAAGTGCACACACACCAGTAAACACACTTGCACACACGCCAGTAAAGTGACAAGTCCACATTATATTTTGTCGCCGCCTGCCCTTCCAATATTAGCGTCTGCACATGGTCCCCACTACTGCCTGATGCAGAGAGCCTACAGCCTCTCCCCACCACCTTGAGAGGTATTTAAGAGAGGACCCTCATCTGCTAAACTCATTCTTCACTGAACTCTCAACCGGAGAAGAACAAGAAAGAAGAGCTCGGCAGAAGAAGACGAGCCCAGCCGCACCATCCCTGGTCTACGCTACCGGTGCGGACGCTACATTCCCGCACCGGTCAGCCTTCGCCGGCCCGGAGAGAGCCGCCTCGGCCTATGCCGACCCGACACTGCAGGGCTCTGGGGGCCACCACTGTCACGCTGCAGTGGGGACCCAACTGCCACTGAGGGAAGGCTAGGCCTGAACCCGGTAGCCGAGCCGTCACTCTTCGGGCTCCGCTTCTACCACGCCGGCTCGCCGCTTTGGACCGTCAACAACGGCCCTTTTCAGGGCCACCAATTTAAAGACAAGGTTTCGCCATGTGTCGTCGGCCCCTGTCGGCTACAATTTAGAATAGAACTTAAATTAAAGTACATTCAGGATTATTAATTTATTAATTTAAACTTCTTAATAGTATAACATTACTTTTTAAGTAATATAATTCTTAATCATTCAACAAATATATCTCAATATATAGATTGTCCTCTTAACATTTATCCTTCCATTTTATTACAATATACAATTTTTTTTTAAAAATTTGTAAATTTTTACAATTTACAATATTGCCAATTTAATAATACTTTTATTAACATTTTTACAAGACGATTAGAATTTTATTTAAATTTTTAAATATACACAATAAATAATATTGCAATAATAATAAGAATAATAATAATAATAATTTAAATTTAAAGTATGAAAGACAAAAGGCTGTTTATTTATTATTGTATTAATAAACAATTATTATCTTCTTGGTCTAGTTATATCTACTAAAATTGGTCTATACAAAATTAAAATTTATTTTCTAAATATGATAAAATAAATGTTTTAACAGAACATTAATCTTAATGTATATTGATGAACAAAATATTTGGGTGAATTTTAAATTAGTTCTCAGAATACTTTAAGTAACTTAACAGCATTTTTCAATTACCTCTCAAAATTTAAACATATAAATATTTTGTTACATCTTGAAGTTAAAAATTTAATTGTTTTTCTGGAGGAAACAATAAATTCATAATTATATCTACAAATAAAGGAAAAATTACATGTGTACAGCAATTTATCATGTTAAAAAGCAAGTTGACTGAACATTGCTCCAGGGGCGGTTCCAGGGCTGATTTTCGGGGGGGGGGGGCTATCTTGTTATAAGTAGCTCTTACTGTTTGTAATTGAGTCATTGAAAATTCTTCTTTTATGCTGTATTGCTGTAACCACAATTTTAATTCATTGAGAAATTTTCGCTACGTCAAAGTCCTTGTAAATCAAGAAAATCTTGAAAAATGAAGGCGCTGACTGGAGGCGAGTGGCTTTTGACTACTGACACTGATTGTTATCTTAATACTAATTAAAAATAGATAATTTCTGTTTGACTCATTTTTATACTAAAATAATTATTGTTAATTGATCGGTACGAGTATTGGGATTCAGTTTTGTTAGAAATAATAGCTTATAGAAAATATTAAACTAAGTTTTCCTAGTATTTCGGGGGGGGGGGGGGCATGGCCCCTTCCCTGAAACCGCCCCTGCATTGCTCACATGAAATAGAAATAAAAATAAAAAAATGAATTACAAGAGAAGTATTTAGTTAACAGAAAGAAAAACTTACTATGTAACGATGTGAAATCAAACATGATGAAATGTTTAGTAATACAGTAAAATCTCTCTATTGCGGAAACCTCTCTTTTGCGGCATTATTTGCCGACCCCGACACTTTCGTATATTACGGTAATGTATTTAACTCTCTTTGTAGCGGCACAAAAATCTCTCTATAGCGGCTAACAATGAGTCAACTTTTAAGCTCCCACTCCTTCGCAATCGTCAGTGGGGAATACCTATAGCCCAAAACAATGAGGAAGAAAGTGAAGATGATGATGAAATGGAAACAGAAATAGTGCCCCCCTCAAGTAAACAGGCACTAGACGCTATTCGTATTGTTTCCACGTACTGTTATTGCCACAATATAGATGAAAATTTACAACAACAAGTTTTAAACATTGAAAATAAGATTGAAGACATGTTTTAAGAACTGAAAACCAAACAAACAAAAATTACAACTTATTTTACAAAATGAAATGTACTTTACAGTCGTTGTTCCTTAATAACGAAAATATATATACTGTACTGTTTTTTTTTGTGTTTGTGTAGCCTATGTTTTATGAGATTTTAATTGTATGTATGTATTTTAAGTAAGTAATTTAAATATTTCACTGTATTGAAGTAATCTACTGTATTAAACATTCGTCATGAAGTAATCTATTTAGTAGTTTTTCAAAGTAAACTTATTGCATGCACCTTTCACATATGTACATGAGTTTTTAGTACAGAAAAATTAGTACTTCAACTTCCCTCCCCCCATTAATTACTTGCTCTCTCTATAACGGAACTCTCTTTATAGCGGCAGAACCTCATGGTCCCTTCAATTCCGCTATAGAGAGATTTTACTGTATGTTATATTTTGAATGTATTTGGAAAATAAAACTAGAGACAAATATGGTGCAAGGGATCTCCCTACAGAGAGATAACCTCATGAGATGAGCTGGGAATCAAACTTGGCACCTTCTGTTTTGTAATGCAGCACTTTTTAATAATCTAACCACCGAACCATAAAACTAGTTTTGGTTTCTTTATTAAAAACTAAATTACACAAATTTGATTCAACCTATCTTAATCAACTTCAATTTCAAAAAGTAGTGTTTTTGTTTCCCACAAGAAAACATTTTGATATTTTTAAATTCAGGTATAAATACAGTACCATAAAAATACTGTTTGATAAATCTGTGGTAATAATTTTTCTATTCCTTTACCCAAACATCTGGGTTTAAATTAGTTTCAATTACTGAAAGTATACTGTAGAACAGTGGTATTAACAAATATTTCTGATTTACAAAATTATATAGATCTCTAGTCTGTGAGAAACGTGAGGGGTTTCTACCAAAATTTTTACTGAAGATTTAAATTTTCTTGAATTTAAGTTTGTACATCTTTATTTTAATTCTTAGAGATAAATCCAAGATTTTAACTCTTTAAAGATAGATCGTGCACATCATTTTAGCACGCATCTGCATGGAGAGATCCCTAGGACTCTTTGACAGCCATTTTTTCATTTTATAATTGTTTTTTTCAGGATTATTTTTAGACGAGTGTATTAGGACTAGCTGCACTTTCGATAATATCTTACAGTATAGAAGAAACATTCAATTTCCTTCTCACATTTTCATCTCTTTTCATATTACGCCAAGTAAACTGGGTTGTTGATCTCAGGAACTTAATTTCTGCTGATTGTATTCATTAAGACCCAAAAGATTGTTAAATCCTGAGTCAATTTCAAAAAACTCCTTTGAAGCTTTATTTTTAGATATTAGGATTGGGCAAGATTCAAATAAGTTCCCTGCTAGATTTAGGCTAGAAGATCAATAAAAAATTGTTCCAGGGTAAGAATTAAAGTATTATTAAACAAATGGCTGGATGGAACGAATAATTTTTCAATGGTACTATTCTTACCTTTACCTTTTGATTTGCACAAAATTTTTACCAAATCAAGCAAATTAGAAATAACAATGTAAATACTTTGTTGTGTTGTTTAGGTCATCAGCCGAAAGGCTGGTTTAAACCTGTAGAGGTTTTACTAAGTAAATCGAGGAGTGAGGTGGTTTACCATTGCCACAACTCACTGAGTGGAAAAGTACACTTATCAGCACGCCAGGCCCTCTGAAAAGCATATATTTTCCACTCTGCAAATGACACTTTCACTTCATTCACCACAGGGTCTGGCTGTATAATGAAATCCATTACTTTCAGACAAGATAACTCTGATTAGTGTCTTTTACACCTCTACCTCTTCTGTTCTTAAATGATTCAGTCATTTAATTGGCTGAGCATGTGATAAGAAACAGAACTATTTATTTTAGCCCTGCAACTAACAGATTGAGTGTAAATAATTTGACACTCCACCTGTCTGTTATGGGCAAGTAAATACTTTAACGAACTGAAAAGTTTCAAAAATTGGTAGCCGATGAAGCCTCAAAAACACCATTTGCTTTATGAAGAATGGACATTTAAGTTACAAATTAAAATCTATATTATGATTCAGTCATCATGAAGGGACGACAGAACCCCGTTCAATAGATGCTTCTTCCACGAAGCATCTCCCTCAAAGCATTGAGTTACAGACCTAATGAAAATAGTGTTGAGGGTTAGAATCTACTTTCTGATCAGTATGGACTGGAGCACAAGTGTTTGTCTATTTGCGAAGGAAGATCAAGAAAAAATTAAAAATCATCACAGAGATGTGAGACCACATTACTGATCCTTTTAAACCCTCTACATAAAGGCTAAAAGATCAAAAAATAACTTCTTTAATACCACTGTTATATTCCTGAAATACCAAACAAAACTAATTTAAAATTCACTAAACATAAAAAAACATGAATTATTCAAATTACATAATGCTAAGACAGATGAAATATTTATGTTGCATAGGCCTAATAATTAAAGTTTGCTGAAAAATGAATAAAATTATGAGTAAGATATTATATAAAACCTATCTTGAGAGTTCTACAATCCATTTCTGCAATTCTAGCAAAATTTTACAAAATAATTTACAATAATATTTTTCGTTAATAAGTCATAAATAAAGTCTACCAGAAAAAATTGATTAGCTTTTGTTTAACGAGGAAAAATAAAAGAAAACCTTTACAAAAATTTTATTTTGATTACTCAAATACTTTTTCATTTATTTAAAAAAAATTATGAAAAATGTATGGTTATAACCATTTTCTTTTAAATTTTCACAATTCACTTAAAAACAAATTTAAAAAAATAAATAAATACAAAGCTGATATCCAGGCAGTAACATAGAACGAAATTAATAAATTTGAAAATGAGACATGTTAAAAAGCTATTTAATTAAAAAGAATTAATTACATTTATATTTTTATAATAATGTTAATTTTTCTTTATCACAGTATTAAAGATTGGTAGCAATTATTTTATTTTTCACTTTTATGATGGTTTTTTTTTTATTATTTGGTGGTATCAAACACAGGACCTTTAGTTTAGCAAACTTTGTACAATAGATAATACAACAAGACATGAAATGAACTATTACTCTTTAACGACTAGCTGCCTGTCCCAGCTTCACTCGGGTATAATTTTGTTTTACTTCAATAATTTTTATATTAGGGTTGTAAATATATAAAAAATAAGATTTTATGATAACATCTATTAAATAGGAATTTACAAACATTTAAGGGTTGAACACCCTTTTCAACCTCTTACAAGTACATTTTTGTAATTGTTAAGAAAGAATTTTTTTAGGTGCACAATTGGTAACATCTCCACTTATTTAAGCAATCTAATTCCTCCAGAACTTAGAGAATAAAAATGATTGTTTTTAAGGGTTGGTCATCCTTTTCAACCTTTTGGAGATACTTTTTGGAAATGGTTAAGGACTCATTTTTGTAGTTGAACTATAAGTAATATCTCCACCAAGTTTCAGCCACGGGCAGATTTAGGTGTTGATATCAGGGGGTGCGAGCTCACCGGAAGGTATGAGGTATTTGGATACTAAATTTATTATCATCCCAAAAAATCTGGGGGTGCGGCGCACCCCCTAGCACCCCCGTAAATCCACCCATGGTTTCAGCTATCCAGATTATCTGGAACTTAGTAAACAAAACTATTGGTTTAAGGATTGAACACCCTTTTCAACCCCTTACCGGTGGAATATCAAAATCGATTATGTTTAACTTTTCTATTTACCTTAAAGGGAGTATCCCTCAAAATTTCAGCTTTCTAGCTATCATGCAAGTAGGAGAATTAGTAAAGAAACATTGAGTCAAGTCAGCCAGTAAATACGGTAAACAAGTGTGTACTGTATTACTGGTGGTTTGAAGAATATAATACATTTTGATATAAATATTTATATATATTATTATTAAATAAATAATATATATTAAATGTATAATTCAATATACTTAACATATTACAGCTGTGAAACAAAAAATGCAAGAGGCCACTTCCGTAACATAGTGTTTAGTGCGCTAGCCTACAATGCAAAGGTCCTGAGTTAGATTCCCAGCTAGGATCTGGAAATTTTCACAAGTTACAACCCACCGTAGTCACTTATAACCAACCAGTTGATGCAACTTCAAATAAACTAAAAAAAATTTTAAAATGCAAGAACTTTTTTTAAAATACGATCATTCAAAAATTACAAAATTTTAAATTTTACAAACCCAAAATTGAACAAATTTATAAAAAAAAAATCACAAATTACAAATGCTGTAATTAAAACACTATTAAAAAAAACAAACAGATATGATATATTTGTAAAGTAATTAATTTTGTAAAGGTTTTCTTATAATATCTGATCAAACAAATACGTACAGTAATATTATAAATCATACTAAAAGAATAGAAAACTTTTGTGAAAATGTCACTGTTAGGGTGTATTAATCCTATTACATTGAAATCCGTTGAAAATAAAAAATTGGTTAAGTTAAAATACGAAACCACAGAGAAAAATGCGAGAAGTTTTTGTTTCACTGAATCAAGAAGATTCTGGCAACTATCTTCTTCGCCAGGGTTCCAGGTTTGATTCCTGGGCAGATCCGGCATTTTCTCATCACTCATTTCATCTATCACCCTTCTCATTGCCTGCATTAACTGTAATTGCAAAACAATCAGACGTAAAACCAAAAAAATTTCAATGATATACTCTATGATTCTCCAATCTTTACAGTCTGAAAAATTTTGAAAGTATAGAGTCAAAGTATTCCACCATTATTTTTAAAGATTTAGCAATTGACCACATCATTTTGAAGAACTGGAGGTTAGTTGTAATTTAAAATTTGTATATTTTAAATAAAAGTTTGACCTCTAAGTGCCATATAATTTATATAAGGATGTTCAAAAAGTGCCAACCCTTATTTCGACAACTTGCAGGCATATGTCTCTCATTGCCAACTTAAATTTCAATGTTAGAAAAAAATAAAATTTCCCAATTATTTTTATTGTGTTCATAAAAAGAAATAATTCTGATAACATTAAAATATTCGAAATACATTATTCCATTAATTTTTGTTAAAAAAGATGATTTTTGTAAATGACTGGTGATCTGGACATTGGCACATCCGTTAAACCAGACATTGGTACTTTCCGTAGAAGATATTGACATTCTGTTTCCAAGACATTGGCACAGAAAGGGTTAAGATGTAAGCCAAATAAATCACAGTGAAAATCACATAATTAATAAATTAATTAAATACTTTACATAGAAAACCTTACTGAGAACCGAAAACTTACACATATTTTTGAACATGAGCATTAACACACGCTTTTTAAGTGTGGTTTTCTCATTTTACAATAAAATGAAGCGCATAAATTTTTATGCTGAACGGTAACCTTTGTAAAATTACAAAACTCGCTTAGCAAATTTAAAAATTAATGATGGAACACGCACAAATTTGCAGAGTGCATGATTCAAACATCAGGCATGTGAATCAGGCTCCTCATGATCACCTTACTCAAGCCAATTTAAGAAAAAAATAATTTTTTTAATTTTTAGGAAGTTTAAATGGCAAAGTAATATAATTTTAGGGTTATAAAGTTAATTCCTTTACCCATAACAGGCAGATAATGTTAAATTAACTGCACTCAATCTGTTAGTTCTATGGCTACAAAAAATAGTTCTGTTTCTTACCACATGGTCAGTCAATTAATTGACTAAATCATTTAAAAACAGATGAGGTAGAGATGTAAAAGACACTAGTCAGAGTTATTTCCTCTAAGAAAAATGAATTTCATTATACAGTCAGACCCCGTGGTGAATGAAGTGAGGTACCATTTACAGAGTGGAAAGTAGATGCTTTTCCACTCAGTGAGGAAGGCAATGGTAAACCACCTCACTCCTCGTTTTACTTAGTAAAATCACTAGAGGTTCAAACCAGCCTTTCGGCTGATGACCTAGACAATAACAAAATTATTTTCAGAAACCCCATAATTTTATATTGTCTTAAAACCAGAATTTTTATATTGAATACAGAATTATCAGAAAAGGACAATTTATAAATTGTTCTGCTAGGGCAAGCAGATTAACTTATCTTGAGAAGAACTATTCTAGGCAGCGTCTCATACAGTAGAAACTTTCTCAAAGGGTTTTCATTTTATTCTGGGACTTGTAGTATTTTCTACAGCATTAACCTCTGGCAGTGAAAAGCTCAAATCAAAGAAGTGATGGTAAGACAAACAAAATATCAATTTTACAGAAGGACTTGACCAAAATAATACAAATAGTACATGAAAAATATTCTAAAGATAATTTCCTATTTTTTTTGTTTAAAAAAATACCTAAGATTATAATATTATTATATCTAATCTTGTCACAATATTTTTTGACATGAGGTTAATCAAAAACTCATGGATTGTTATTTTTATATTGCAACCGATATTTTACCAGTACAGAGAAAAGCAACAAATAAACAATAAAAATTGGCAGTGCGAGTGAGAAATCAAATTTTCTTAGCACTATTGTTAAAAAACCTATTTATATTGAATTTTTGTTCCTCAAAAACAATATTATACATAATCTTAAAATGTTCATAATCTCAAAAGTTTTCTATTACATGTAATATGAATTTAAAAACAATAAACAAAGAAATAATATAATGTCCTAATGAAGTAAATTACATAATAGTATTGTTAAGTTAAATTACATTATAATATCAATTAATATAATTATTTTAATTGCTGTAATTTATTTTTTTACTTCAGGCATATGGTGTTATTAGTGTTATAAATTATTTATGCAGAATTTAACTGCATTACTCATTAAATGCATTATATAGATTAAATTATAGTAATTATTATTATTGATCATAATTTCTGTTCTGATAATAAGCGGAAAACATTGATTAATTTTCCCAATTAGAAAATTTGATTCATTAATTCGTAATAAATTTAGATTATATTAAGATTATGTTTCAAATGTACAAAAATAAAACACTACCCGATTTGATATACTTTTATCATTATATCACAAAAATTTTTGATTTAGATGTTTCAGGACCCACCGGGTTGGTCTAGAGGTAAAGTCGTCGCCAAAATCAGCCGTTTAACAGCTGATTTTCGGAGACAAAGGTTCCTGATTCAAATCCTAGTAAAGGTATTTACTTTTATATGGATTTGAATACTGGACCATGGTTACCGGTGTACTTTGATGGTTGGGGTTTAATTAACCATACTCTCTCAGGAATGGTCGGCCTGGGTCTATACAAGACTACACTTCATTTACATGTCATACACATCATCCTCATCTCATTGGGTCATGGGGTTGCTTATTCTTCTAAATTGAACAGATTGCAACGTACACAAATTAGGAATTAAAAAAAAAAGAAAAAAAAATATGTTTCAGGTGTTACACAAGGAAGTCATTTTAATAAAATTATTTAAATTGTTAATTGATTATTGGCAATTTTTTAAATTGTCATCTATCATTTTGTTTTGTCTATCCGTCTGTCGCTTCTCATCATGCGGTCTTGGGTTCGAATCCCATTTAGGCACGGCATATTTTCATACGTTACAAAAAAATCATTTCATTTTTCACTGTCTGCATTAGCTATAATTGCAGAACAGTTGGACGTTAAACCAAAAAAAAAAAAAAAAAAACATCCGTCTGTCCATCACACCCAAATGTCAGAAACTACAAGAGATAGAAACAATCAGTTTTCGGATTCGTAATCCACACAAAAAGTTAGAGGGTCTGGATTGGATTTGAAGTTCCAGTTTCGACCTAAAGTGGCCCAAAACCGGAAGTCAAGAAATCAAAGTCGGAATTTGGAAACAAAAATAGTGTTATTATTGATTTCTGTAAAAGAGTAGATACAAAAATCACTAATGGTTTTTGCCATTAAGTCAAAAAAGTGGTTTTTGGCCGTAAGTCAAAGGTAAACTTTTTTAAAAATTCCCACTAGCCGTGAGATGCATTGTCTCAAGAAACGGATTTTTTGTTTTCATTTTATCTGAAATTGGAATAACTGTTAAATAATTTATAACTATAATGAATAGGTACTTGAAGTAATATTGAATATGAAAAAAATGTGTCATTGGTGTAATAGTCAAATCAACTGTTACCGCGAGTTTTAGGTTCAATTCCTGATCATGTCTCACATTTTTCCATTTATATTTCACCTCATTCTTACGCACACGCCAAGGTTTATGTATAAATGATCTCCCAATAAAAAAAGTATATATTTTTTTTGTTAATCCTGGCCAGGAATTTAATCTGTGTCCACTTCAAATTACACTAGATTTAAAATTTTTAATTTTCCATTACGGACGATTCAGAACAGAAATTAATAGAACAATAAATATCTTAAAGTATGGTATTCATAAAAGTTAGATGTATTTACAATTCTTATATGATAATACTAAAATTAATTGTGTGTATGTGTGTGTGTGTGTTAATTTAATAATATACTGTTTTAAAATTGTTTGATTACCACGTTAAATAGCATAATAATAATAACAATTTAATAAATTAAATGAATTCTAATGTTATAAATACATCCTCATAACATAAAAATATTTCTTTTTAATTTCAAATAAATTTTTATAACTTTTTGGTCTGAAATCTTATTAGAATGTAATTGATTAAAAATAAATTATTTATTTATTTATTTTCCATTAAAAACTATTACAAAATTATATTTCTTTATATATATTTTTTTGAATATTAAATAAATATATATTTTTAGATATATAGTTATTAATTATATACAATTTTTGTGAGTTCTGTGTAATGAAATAAACAAATTTTGCTTATAAGAAATTCAAAATATAAATTCTAAAATATTTTTTTTGTATTAATAATTACTAATTAAAAGCATTAAGCAGAAAAATACTATTTATTATACATTAAGCTATAAAAATTATATTATTTTTAATTATTTTATGTAATAAATAAAAATAATAAATAGGAAAAACTGAAATAAACGTAAAATAGAATTTGTACCTTTTAAGTTAGTTTCACCTATATTTAGAAAAAGTAACTCTATTATTTGTGTGATGAAAGTGAAAAAGTATTACTTGTACAAAAGAATTTTTTTTAAATTTTGGAACATGATAACAGTTTAAAATTCAAAAATTTATGGATAAAAAGACGATAAGGTTCTTGAATTGTACAAAAAAAATGGAGTCCAAAAAGTCAGGTTTCTATTAATAAAGGGGCAAGTTGTAGGAAACTGATACAAGAGGTGTACTAAGAACATTAGTCCAGTCACTCACGGTTTTTGCTAAGAATTTTAAAGTACCGCTTGGATTGACATGAAATTTTGCATACACATAGTTGACATGTCAAAGAAAAAAAGTTATATAGTGCCGATGTGTGCTTTTACCCTGGGGGTGAGTACCACCCCTTCTCGGGGGTGAAAATATTTAACCTCAAAATAACCCCGGGAATCGATAGATAATTCAATTTTAAGCAAAAAATGTTTTATTGACTTTTTTCGGTAAGTGGATATTTACCGATTTATTCACGATTGAAATTGATGATTTCTTGCATAAAAAATGCATATTTTTCAGTATATTTTCCGTAATAACTCGAAAACGGTGCATTTTTACAAAAAAGTCTTAAGAATCAAAAAGAAACATTTTAAAATAACAAATCGAATGGTTTTTTTTAAATTATCATCGGAGCAATAAAACCCAAGTTACAGCCTAATTAAGGTCAGGTATTTATTCGATTTACCTTTTATAAAAGTGTTTATCGTTAAATAACGTAAAAAGGAGTGGATTTTTGAAAAAAATAATGACAATGTTTTTTGTAGATTTTAAAAAGATCTTCAAAATGAGCTAAGGTAAAAGTAATTTGGATAAAAAATGGCCGAGTTATTGCAAAAACAAAAAAATTATGTCGTAAAAAAAAAAAAAAAAAATTTATTAAAACGGTAATTTTTTCACAAAAATAAAAATTAACGTTATCCCAAGTGTAATTAGCTTTATTTATGTACTGACTATGAGTCCTGAAATTTTAACCAGTTTAAAATGCTTAAATTTGAAAAAAGGTCAATTTAGTAAAAAATGAATTTTTGCAATTTTAAAAAAATTTTCCATTTTTTCAAAACTGCTCGAAATCAAAGAGGAATACGAAAAATTGACAAGAGTTCTAAAATGTAGTATTTTTTTCACTGAAAATTTTCCATTTTTTTTTATTTTTCTATCATAAAAACTAAGCGAGATATTTACATTCTAAGCTTGCATATAAGGGTGAGAAGCCCCCTTTTTTATCCCTTTAAAACGCATTTTCTAAAAATCAACAACTTTCAAATAGTCCAAATTTTCAGAAGTTGTAGCCCTTAGAATTCCCTACAAAATGAGCTTTGAAACGTTCAAATATCTTTAAAATTACCGAAGTTATCGTTAATAAACCATTTACGTTTTTCTACCAATATTTTCGGAGCATATAAATAGCTATATAGTTTCAACTATTTTGGAGCAGTGAAATACTCGTAAACGTTTTCTCTCATATATATATATATATATATGGTATTCATCTCTCACATATATACTATGCATTAGTATATACACGGATTACGTATGTAACCGATGAACACCTGCTGATGTATATATACTCATTTAGTCGTAGCAGTACAGCTACATAACCTCTAAAATATACACGTGCTTCTTTTGATTTTTCTTACTAAAAGTTATTCGTTCATTTATTTATTTATTTATTTATTTATCATTGAGTAGACATGAATAATTGTGGGTTTTATTAAAAAGTAAGTTCATAAAAAAAAAGTTCAATTTACTTTTCAATAAGGAAATGTCATTAATATCTGTTGTTACAGTGTTTTGATTTTTGTTCTACAGATTATATACTTACCCTTACAAGCACAGTTATAGTTTTTATCTACAATTAAAAAGATATGAAAAAATTAATTTTTTTCACCGAAAAAAAATTTTTTTTTAATAAATTTCATTGTAAGGAGTAGTTTATAATAATGTTTATTAAAGTATAGTAATAATAATGTTTATTAATTGTATAGTTAATAATGTTTATTAAAGAGTAGTAGTTTATAATGTTGAAAATATTAAATACTTGAAAAAATTATATAATAAGTATAAAAAGGTTTAAATAACCGCAAAATGCAGCATTACCTAATTTAAAGTTTCAAAATATTTTTTTTTAAATTTGACCTAAAGGGTGGTTTTTAAGGGTTGAATAAGTGCATTGTGTCTTAAATTAAATGTAACCTACCATAAATTACCATTTAAAATTTTAAGCACCAAAAAAAAATTTTTTTAAATAAATTTCATTATAAGGGGTAGTTTATAAGGGTTGAAAATATTAAATACTTAAAAGATTAAATTATAAGTATAACAAAAGTTAAAATCACTACAAAATGTATCATTACCTAATTTAAAGTTTCAAATTTTTTTTTTTTTGGAAAATTTGACCTTAAAGGTGGTTTTTAAGGGTTGAAAAATTGTTATAAATTGTAAAATACTTTCCTATATGATAAATAAATCTTTATTTAACATACCCACACATAATCCATAGGTAAATAACGATTATATCTACTGTTTTTAATTTTTGCAAGAAAGGGGTGCTTTTCACCCCTTAAAAACAAAAAGCACACATTCTAACCATATAACTTTTGAAGAGATAGGCAAAATAAGCTCACTTGCAAAATTTCATTAAAATCGGAGCGGTACTTTAAAATTCTGAGGTATTGCAATATTATGCCGTGAGTGACTGGACTACATATAATCCCACCGGGTTGGTCTAGAGGTAAAGTCGTCGCCAAAATCAGCTGTTTAACAGCTGATTTTCGAAGACGAAGGTTCCTGGTTCAAATCCTAGTAAAGTTAGTTACTTTTATACGGATTTGAATACTAGACAGTGGTTACCGGTGTACTTTGATGGTTGGGATTCAATTAACCATACTCTCTCAGGAATGGTCGGTCTGGGTCTGTACAAGACTACACCTCATTTACACGTCATACACATCATCCTCATCTCATTGGGTCATGGGGTTGCTTATTGTTCTGAATTGAACAGATTGCAACGTACACAAATTAGGAATAAAAAAAAAAAGAAGAACATATGTGTCAAGTACCGAGTAAAACTACCTGGTAGAGCAGACGCCAAATAAGGCTCCAGAGTTTTCTGAAGTGCGTAGAAGGTTTATTTTGGTAATGGCGCACTCGGTTGCATCAATGAGTGGTGGGGGTCAGTGCTGTACCAGCTGTGATCAGAGTCACGTCGCTCTCGCAACGTTATATATCAACTAACCTGAAAACATTAGTCTGTAATGTGTTGTATTTGGTAGGCATTATTTATTGTATACAATGTTTACAATTGAATGTTTTTAACATCGCTAATAGATGATAATTTACATCGTGATTTAATCGGCAGTTAAATACTAATACACAAAATCTACCGATCGAATCCGAACTGTTCGCACAGCCACATCGGCAAGCTTATTTAGCGTCCACTCTACAATCTGTATCAGGTACAAGTTATTGATTACAAGACAGTTCTGTTACTTAAAAACTAAAATAATTTACCAAGGCAATAAGAGATAAGGCTGGAAATTGTTTATATTATACATTAAATTGTAAGGAAATATATGAGTAAATCCAGTGGCAGATATTAAATGGTATCTACTTAATTTGAGATGGACCGTAAATTTTGCATACCTAACAATATACAGTAAAACCTCACTAATTCGGATTAATTGGGGGGAAGTGAAGTCCAAATTATTGAAAGTCCGAATTATCGTGAATATTTGTTTACATCTAAATATTGAATAATTTAGGCAATTAAAATTAAAAAATAAACGTTACTTGTCTGAAATATCGATGTTTAATGAATTTACAGTACAGTATATTGAAAAAAAAACCAAGTTAAAAGTATAGAAATAAAAATATTTACGGCAGAAAAAATATTGTTAAATAATGTCCAGTGTAAAATGATATTTAATTAAAACACTGTACTTACATACCGATTATTGGGCACTTGTTGAAGTAGAGGGTTGACAAATATCCTCAGGGATCATTTGAAGTTGCTTAGAAAAAAAACTTGTTATTTTTTTCTTTGATTCTTTGCTACACTGTTTTCTTTTTCTTATAACTTGTTAGCGCATCTCTCTTAGGACAAGATAATAGTCATTGAATTCCGGATTGAAGCCTGCAAATTCAATAAGTTCGTCTATGTGGTTTCTCACTTTACTAGCTTAAATTGTGAAACGTTTTCTTCACTGAGTAACCAATAATGTATTACAGGATGAAACAATTTTTATTACAGTTAAAAGCTATTATTTTTTGAAGTAGCACTTTATTAATTTTTAACTAAAAAACTTCTAAAAAATTTAAAAAAGCTGCTCTTCTTGGAGTAGTCCGAATTATCGCGAATTCCGAATTAGTGAGGTTTTACTGTACAATACGAAGTGTATTTTTAAAGTAAGTACCGTTTTGAAATTCCGCCGTGGTCAGTATTTACCATTTGCACGCTGTGTACCGCTATCTATTGGCAAGCCACAGATACCATTACAGAATCATTCGACTGTGTTTGCGTTTGTTGTGAGTATTTGAAATGTCTCCTTCGATTCAAAATCCCGCCGACTGTGAAATATGCGTTGTGATTCATTTTCTTACGGCTAAAGACATGAAAGTGGCTGAAATCCGTCATCAGATCAGTGAAGTGAATGGAGAAAACATTATGAGCGATGGGATGGTACGGAAATGGGTGAGAGCTTTTAAAGATGGCCGTACGATTGTGCATGACAAGGAACGAAGTGGACGACCTTCACTCATTAGTGAAGACTTGGTGAGAAAGTTGATGAGTTCCCTATAGTGTCAAAAAGTGTGTATAATGAAATTGTGACAGAATGTTTAAATTATTGAAATTTATGCTCAGGTTGGATCGGGGTGGTTGTCTAACAGGCGGCAGATTTTTACGAGGATGGTATTCAAAAGCTGGTTGTACGATACTATAAGTACCTTAATATTGGTGGGAATTATGCAGAAAAGTAGATTGAAATACAGGCTTTCATGTAAACATAAAATTATTAAGAAAAGTCTACTTGTTTTCTTTTTATTTCAAAACGGTACTTATTTAAAAAATACACCTCGTAATAAACATAACATTTAATGGTACATAACACAAAACTGAATTTTATTATTTACTCCCATAGAATTTTGATTAATACGATAATCTGGTCTACAGATGCGGTACATCTCTTAACTGGATGTGTTTCTTACCAGAACAAAAGGCAATGCGATGGATGTAAAGAGCAGTACTGAGCTATCAAAGCAATCGGCCGTTAAGTTAAAATAACATAGGATTTTCTACATGCATAACTGATAGGTAAGACCATCTCTGAAATTGTAGATCCAAGACCAAGTTGGAAAGGAGTGTATGTGTTTTAACATGTTTACATTTAAATCTTTTGCTGATTATTGATAACATTACTTTAATATTTTATTGTTATTTAATTACAATACAATAAAACCCCCTGCTTAACCAAAATATACGGGGCCAACCCGATTTCGATTACGCGAAATTACAGATAACACGTAGTCATACTTTTAAGGTGTAAAAATAGTAAAAATTGATTATATAGAATAAGTAACGAAAATACAGAAATTTCAAGAGAACAAAACGTAATAATGTACTGTATCTTTTTAAAATGATTTACAACCATTTTAAAAAAGGTGAGATATTTTTTATGAAACAGTTTTTTGCGGCAATATCATGTCATCGTTTTATTAGAAACATATCCTGAAGATGAAGAACGTGTAAACAAATTCCCAGAATAGTGAAACTTTACGTACATTCGTCATTTATTTCAATGGACAATGATCTTTACTTAAACGATGATTTAAATGCTGTATTGTACGTGTACACAAAATTGAAATTGAGTTATTACCAAATCAAATTACGTTTTTCAGATTACGGTAAAGTAGGTTTCAGATAATCGGGGTTTTAATGTAATTATTTGACCGGTTTGATACAAGAATGGACTAACTACAAAATTCACAATTTTCTGTGAATGGTATATGAATATTTTAAAATACTCATTCATTTCTTGTGATACAGCAGTTTGAACTGCAGGAGACAGTGACTACCTAGTTGAAGTCTCAGGCGGCAGAATTCTATGACATTGGAATTTCAAAGCTAGTTTACTGCTATGATAAGTTCCTAAATTTGTATGGTGACTATGTCGAAAAGCAGTATTATAGTGTCACTTTCAATGGTATCTAATAAATTTTTTCTTGTACTTTGTTTTTTTTTCTATACCAAAACTTAATCGACTTTGTGAATAGCCCTTGTATTAGGTAGCTTAGAACGCAAAAACTTATTCTTAAAATAGTGAACATGTAAAAGTGTTTACAGAAGCCATACTTTTGATTTTTATACAGTTATGAGTGATACTACTAATTCAAACTGATAAACACTTAACAGCTGATTTCTCATGAACAAGAATTTCAAATTGATTCTCTGTAGTATAAAACCACCTATTTAGTATTTAAAATTTTGCACTTAGTGTCAAATTTGTGTGCACAAGGTAAACAAGGCTTATGATTCATGATTTAAGTTTATAAAAGCAATGGCGTTGTTAGTAATATGAGAGATTACCCATTATGTGTATCAGCTATTTGCGCATTTCAGTTTTGAAGTTATAGGTTAGAAAAAATAGATCAAATATAAGTGCCATACCAAATATAAAACAATGTTCTTAATGTTAATATTATTATTTAGAATGTGTTTATTACATACTGAGTAAAGGCGATCGATGCATTTGATTGGATATGAAAACCAAAAATGGGAACTAGGAACTGATGTTGCAATAATAATATGTTCCCAATACCAGCTTGTATCAGGTCTAAAGTATTTATCTCCTATAACTTGCCTTGTCACTATGCCTTATTCCAATTAACTTTTAAACTAATGTAAACAAATCATATGAGATACGACCATGCACCATCCGAACATTGCGAATCATATTATATCAACATATTTATGTTTTTATACTGGAGTGAAACATGTGTGATAGGGGCTGTAGACAAGAAGAGAATAGAAGCTTTTGAAATGTGGTGTTATAGGAAAATGTTAAAGATTAAGTGGGTGGACAAAATAAGTAATTTAGAGGTTCTTAGGCGAGTGGATGAAAAAAGAAGTAAATGAAAGAATCTTACCAGAAGAAGGGATAGGCTAGTGGGGCATATCTAATACATCTATCAATAATGGAAGGTAATATTGAGAGAGTAAATTGTAGGGGGAGGCAAAGATTAGAATATACAAAGCAAATTACAAAAGATGTAGGGTGTTACAGGTAGATATGAAACGACTTGCGCAAGATAGAACAGCTTGGAGAACTGCAACAAACCAGTCGAGAGACTGATGACAAAAAAATTTATGTTTGTCAGTTTCTGGCAAAGTAATGGGCTACTTTGTGTGTGTAGTTCACAGTGATTTATCATAAAAATGATTATAGTTAAATACTCAGTAACAAACAAGTTCTTGTAATGCATCCCTGCCAACAATTTAATTTTTTAATAACAATATAAATGAAAATTATATCTTACCCATTTTTTCGTTGGCCTTAAGTTTAAAAAAACTTACGTACGTTTCAGTGGTACCACCTTCTTCAGAGTAATTTCAAATTAAAATGCAGAATGGTAGTTCCATTCAGTCATCACAAATAAAACTGGTTTAAATTTATCAATCCTTGTTTACTTTTTTTTGTTTTGTTTTTTTTGTTAATTGTTTACAGTAATGTTTAGTACAGTTGATAGCTTATTTGTTTGGTAGTGTGTGATGAAGGGCAAAGGGGACTGACGACAGTGAGACGTGTTGTTGTCTTAGCAACGGTTGCTTTAAATCCACATGGTGACGTGTGTACTGTATATTCTGAAAATATTTACTCTTCATATTTGTCAGTTGTTACTGTGAGACCGTTCACTGTAGTGGTGTTAATTACGCTCGCGGCTCGTCAAGTTATTAATCTAGTTATTGTATGTAATCTAATATTGTTATAATCGACCTATTTATGAACAAACTGATATAAAATATAACACTCGGTCGTAAAATATTAAAAACCAATAAATTTTTTTACCCTATTAGGCTATTATAATAAACTTTTAGAATATTAATAAAATATTTAAGAATATTACTAGTTTAAAATGTAATAAAATATTTTGGTATACAGTAGTTATTCGAAATGGTTTGTGAGTAATATTTGTTAGAAGAGCGCGTACTAATGGTATTATTACTACTATTTTAGGTTATAGGAGGAGGGGAATCGTACAAACAATCCTCTCCAACTGAATTCCTTACGCTAGCAATCAAGTGAGCTCCCATCTTTATGTGATACAGGTAAAGCTCCGTTATCCGGCAATCTATCATCCGGAACGTTCAATTAATTGGCATATTTTCAACCAAAATAAAACAAACAAGATTGAAAAGGCTTTAACGGCACTGTAATTCTGCAATAAAAACTACACATACATGATAATTTATACTATTACACTTTGTTCACTAATTCTCCTAATGATATTATAATCACAGTAGTTTTGCAACCACACATGCTTAATTCAAAAATGATTATCATGTATTAGGCAGTCGGACATTCGTGATTTTTTTCAAAAGCTAGTGAAACTTACAATATCGTTTATCTTTGTTTTGTTTAAAAGTACTGTAGACTACTAAATTTTTTATGAGTTACTGTTTTTAAGTTTTACTGTACTATGTATTCTTGTAACGTTAGTATTAGGTTATGTATGTGTTAGCATGTGAATTTATTAATTTGGAAGGAAATAGATATAAATCAATATGAAAGGTAAGTTTTATAATATGTAACAGTGTAAAAATTATTAATTAAAATAAAAAGTTATATTTTAGGTACAGTACTAAGAAATGAATGTTTCCTGCAACCAATTTATGCGCACCGAAAACAACGTTCTATTATCCGTAAATTTCCGATACTGGCAAAATACCAACCTTGAAGGTGCCTGATATTATAGCTGTTACTGTAGTATGTTTCCGGCTGTTATCCATAGAAATAAAAATAAACAAATACAGGATTGATAAATTTAAGCCAGTTTTATCTGCGATGAATGAATGGAACTAACCATTCTGGATTTTAATTCAAAATTACTTTGGAAAAGGTGGTACCACCAAAACATACGTAAGTTATTTTAAACTAAAGAGCAACCAAAGAAAAGGTAAAACAATAAAAATATTTCATTTATATTGTGTTTTATAAAATAGTTAAATATAATTTCAATTGGATGTAATTTTTCTCTTGAGATTGGAAAACCTGCACTAAGCATTTTTTGTAACTACAATAATTACGAATTCAGCCAATAGTCAAGCAGAATGATTGTTTACATCAGTTTCAAAGATAAATGTAATGAATTATAGTTTCAATTAAACAAAGTACGGTAAAAATAATTTTTCGCTCAGTTTTTGAATCGGTAAGAGATACAAAAAGTATCGAGTACTTTGTATTAGGTACCGTTCAGTACTAAAAATAAGAAAATCTTGTTCCAACCCAAATTTAGTCCTACCCCTTTGGTTAGAGATATCTAATAAAATACAGTATCATGCACAACCTATTTAAATAAATGAAGATTAATGAAAACACATTGCTTTACAACTTCTATCAGTTTTTGATAATTTTCATAAAATAATTAATCAACTACTTGTAAATAACATTAAAAATATAAGTATGGATGAAAGAAATTTCAACTGGTAGTAAAATGTTGTCTGAATATCAGACATTATATTTGATTCGTCATAGAAAACTTTTATTTCCAGACAAGAGATACCTTTTCACGATTCTTATCACGTTTTAACTTTTATGAATTCCATATTTTCATTTTAATAATAAATTATTGTTAATAACTAATTAATAGAAATCTACTTAAGTCTACTGCTATAGAAATTCTCTGGGTCTTCTTGGATAAGGCCTCTTTGCTGTTTCGTCATCGATTCTCCCAGGAGCAGAATGGGAGGAAGTAGGAGGTGGGGGTGGCGGAGGCGGAGGAGTCGTGGGAGCAGGAGGTGGAGGAGGAGGAGTTGCCTCTGGTTCCGGGTCTGAAGTTCGAGCGACCGGCGCAGCAGGAGCTGCTGCTTTTGTACGAGATTTAGCTCTTCTTTTTCGAAGAATGATGGACCCGATTTCACCCCCAGATGACTGAGGACGGGATTTACTACTACTTCCCCCTTCCGCGCCCGATTCTGGACCTTGCGATGCCGAGGAAGGACTCGCCGAACCCAACCTCGATAATACTTCAGTCAATAATTCTTCCATTCTAGAAACCTTTTGGTTTAATCTTTGTACCTCTAACTTAACATCCACTTTGAAATCCATAATGTTCGATATTATTTCTTTGTATTCGGCTGGTGTACCAGGCGGGTGAGGTCTATACGCTGCTTCATTAAGCCGCTGATCACTACTTCTAATGATACCACTATCGTAAGAGTCAAATTTTCTAAGATTCGTCGCTCTACTAGATTTATCTTCTAGTTCAACTATTTCCTCTATCGTATCTTGTCTAGTCACTTGAGCCGGAGCCATACCACCAGCAGTCACTTTCTGTAATTTCGGAAACACTTTATTCCCAGATCCACCGGAAGTACCATTTCCGTTACCCGATCCGGAAGACTTCGCTGGAGAATCTCCTCGCACTGAAGCCGATCGCGATATAACACCTGTACCAGCACTGGCCGTTTCACTACTAGAATCTAAACTACTACCAAGAATTCTACCCCACTTGCTAGCACGTATTGTGGTCGGTCTGGCCGTTTTACTTTGCGCCGAAGTTGTTGTCACCGCTGATGACGTACTACCGGTATGATCATCTTTTTCCGCGACACTCGACAATTTAGCAACGTTTCTTTTATTATCTGTACTTTCCACTACTGAATCACCACCACTTTTTTCACCTTTTTCAATGTCCTGTGAAGGACTCTGCGATAAAGACGGTTGAGTCTGTAACACCGCTCTATCACGCCGGAATTTGGAGAATATTTTACGCACTAAGTGATCCTGATTTTGATCTAACTGTGGTTCATTTTTTCTTCTTTCTGCCAGCTCCTTTTCTCTTCTTACATCAGCTACTTTTCGAAATATAAGCTGAAAAAAAAAATTTTATTGGTAAACTAAGTTAGTAAGACAATAAATTAAGTTACAGGAAGAAAACAGAAATTGGAAGCTGGATAGATGTGTCTTTTTACATCAAGGGTTAAACAAGGAACGACAGAATTTGAAATTGTGATGTAAGCAAAGAGTTTCAGACAATAAATGTAAACAAAAGAATCAGTTGCCATCACAATAATAGACGGAGTATCTTCAAAGAACGACAGTAGACAAATTCCAAAACAGGTTTCAGGATACAGCCTGAAGGGTGAAAAAACTTACAAAAACCTTGTTAAAATAGGTGGCCCTCAAAAGTCCCATTTGAATGTTGTTCGGCAGAACAATAATAAACATTGTTACATAAAACATTCAACATTTTTTATATTAAATTAAAAATTTAAAGCCACTGGGTAAATCTAGTGGTAAATTTGACAATGTGAGTCATCTGTCTAACAGCTGTTTTTTAAAGACAAAGATTCTGTGGCTCAAATCCTAGTAAAGGTAGTTACTTTCATATGGATTTGAATACTAGACAGTGGTATTGGTGCAGAAGGTACATTGACGTACGACCAAGCTAATATACCTGCTCTTTGACTCCTTTTTTATGGAAATAAATTTCACTTTTTAAATCTTCCAACCCAGGCATAACATTGCCGTTTGGGGGAACTGATCGAAATGTATTAAATATTTAATAGTTTCTACTTATGAGGTGTGGCTATTAAATAACGAGACTGACATAAAAAATTGTATTTTAATTTTATACATAATCACTTATTGTCACCTTCAATATGCACTCCTTCTCTATCCCTACAACGCTCCATGCGAATTTTACATTGTTGGAAACAGTGCTCCTTCAGTCAGCTCCTTCAGGACACGTGCCGCTTTCTCTTTTACAGCTTCTACAGACTGAAATCTAGTCCCTTTTAATGCAGATTTCACCTTAGGGAACTGGTAGAAGATAATAACATGTGATGAAACGTGGTTTTTTACTTATGATCCGCAAATGAAGCGCCAATCCATGCACTGGAAGAGCTGAACTTCACCGAGAGCCAAAAAGCTCGAATGAGCAAGTCAAAATTCAAAGCAGTGATTTTTTTTTTATATCCATGGGATTGTGTACCTTCACTGGGTTCCTGAAGGTCAAACAATTAATCAATATTACTACCTTGAGATACTTTCTAAACTACGTCAAAGAGTAAGGAAAAACGCCTCGAAATGTGGAAGGACAAATCATGGGTTCTCCACCAAGACAATGCGCCAGCTCATTCCGCCTTATCTATCAAGAGTTTCCTAGCCAAGTACAGCATCTCAGTGTTCGAACATCCACCTTATTCACCAGATCTTGCACCATGTGACTTTTACCTGTTCCCTAAGGTGAAATTTGAATTAAAAGGGACAAGATTTGAGTCTGTGGAAGCTGTAAAAGAGAAAGCGGCACATGTCCTGAAGGAGCTGACAGAAGATGACTTCCAGCACTGTTTCGAACAATGGAAAATTTGCATGGAGCGTTGTAGGGATAGAGAAGGAGTGTATATTGAAGGTGACAATAAGTGATTATGTATAAAATAAAAATAAATTTTTTTACGTCAGTCTCGTTATTTAATAGCCACACCTCGTATATTCAGTTCCACATTGCTCATCTTGGATCTTGCCAGACGGCTTGGGGCCACACAACTGATCTATGGATAAGACTTTTGTACAATTATGAAACAGAATTTCTTCTTACTGTGGTGTGTCATCAAAGTTAAAGTATCAGAGTGGAATTAGGCTTTTGCTATTGTTCATCTTTAGTAACATTATTAGGTTTTATAATAATTTTAGTGTTTTTTGTTTGAAGATACAATATCGTCTGCTTTGCTTCAGACTAACAAGCTTTCACTTTTACCTTCTTTTTATTTTCTTTTTAAGGTCTCGTTAAACCTATTCAGTCATTTTATGGGGGAATCTTTTGATGTTGTTAGTTCTTTTTTCCCAACACTTCATCATTCGAATTGATCTTTTTTCCCAATCCTCTTCTGAAAAATCCCTTTTAGTAGATGTTCTTTTATCCGACCTTGTATGGAATCTTGTGTTTTACGTCTTTGAGCAATTTTAATTTTCCCGTTTTGTTTACGAGATCTTCCATGGTTATTCCTAATTCTTCCATGTCTTCTTTAATCTCTTTTATCCATGCTGGCAAGTTTTTGGCATTGAATAATTTGAACACAATCTTCCATGTGATCCTATCTTCCGGTGCCATAATTAGGTTTCCATAGAATGATATTCTCTTCTTTTTTATTATATCTATAATGGTTTCCTGTTCCCAGTAAACCAGTTCATTTAATAGAAGTCTCCAACTACCCTTTATTTAAAGGGAACCACTTTTCCCATTATTAAAAATAATAATAATTTTTAACTACTACTTCAAAGAAATTAGTTTTAATAGATTAATTAATAATGAATAGACTTACTCTATGCCTCAGATTGTAAGTAAGTACTAGATTCCTAGCGAATGAATTAGCAAACGCTTGATAGAAATCAAGTACTTCCAATAATTTATCACGTTTAATTGTATGAAGATCACAGTACGTTAATGCTCTAACATTTGCGGCTGACTGGCCAACTGCGTTGTCTTTCCAGAAGGAATCACCAAACACATCACCTTTACCTAATATAATAAAAAATAAAAAATTGAAAATATACTCTATCAAAAACAATCATCATGGTACAAGTAAAACCTTGTTTATCCAGCCCTCATTGAACCGGATCTTCGAGAAATCCAGATTAGATTTGTAGATTTTTTAAAATTTTATGTTCATGTAGATAATAATTTTGAACTATGATAGCAAGAACGTAACTACAAGTACGACAAACATTCAATTTTTATTTTTATTAAATGTACACCTCTTGCATAATTGTACAATAAATTGTTGTTTAAGTCATCAGCCAAAGGCTGGTTTTAACCCCTACAGGCTTTACTAAGTAAAACGAGGAGTAAGGTGGTTTACCATTGCCTTCCTTACTGAGTGAAAAAGTATGCTTATCAGCACGCCAGGCCCTCTGAAAAGCATCTATAAGTATCAGATAAATTAATGTCCCATAGCCGAGTGAGTGAGAGGGAGATATGTGGCATAACTACGCATGCGCTCAAAGGTCTTCACCGTTGTAATCCAAATCTGAAAACATACTACAGTCGTTACCTTGCTAGTTAGTTTTACTGCATGCATAATCGCGCGTATGGGTTGTGCGAGTGAGAGCGTTATGCATTCTCTCACTCCCACGGCTAGGGGACATTAGTTCGTCTGAATACTATACTTTCCACCCTGTAAATGACACCTTCACTTCATTCACCACAAGATCTGGCTGTATAAAGATGAAATTCATTACTCTCAGAGGAGTTAACTCTGACTAGTGTCTTTTACACCTCTACCTCTTCTGTTCTTAAATGCTTCAGTCATATAATTGGCTGACCATATGATAAGAAACAGAATTAATTTTTGTAGCCCTGGAACTAGCAGATGGAGTGCAAGTAATTTAACACTTCACCTGCCTGTTATGGGCGAAAGTAACCTTTCTCCTTTCTTTTATTATATTTTTTTAATTTTTGTTGAATTTTGAGAAACTAAATGTTCTAAACTTAACGAATTGTGTTCTTTGATATGTTTTTGTGTACTATGTATCTATAGTTTTTGTAAAAATTGTTATAGGTTAATTTTTGTTAGTCACTAGTAACTTTTGGTACTCTCACAGGAGTTAACTCTGACTAGTGTCTTTTACACCTCTACCTCTTCTGTTCTTAAATGCTTCAGTCATATAATTGGTTGACCATATGATAAGAAACACAACTATTTTTTTAGCCCTGGAACTAACAGAACGAGTGCAAATAATTTAACACTCTTAACTACCTGTTATGGGCGAACAATAAATTATGGCAATAAAATACTTTTTGTCGACTTTCAGAAAGCATTGCTAGTGTGTCACTCCGGCTGTACTATTATTGATAAAGCGTTTGAATGACAATGCTTCATTCAAACATCAAAAATGTTTAAGACAATGGACCAATTCTTTGTTACAAAGTGACGTGAAAAGTTATTTTTATATTTTTTAATGTCTTTTAAACAATTCTATGTAATTTTGTTACATAACATAGTTTTTTATCGTAGTAAACGATAAGACTGCTTATTTAAGGATTTGTTTTGCTTATAACCTGGATTATCACATTTTCGATTTTCCGGATTGCCTTTGATCCTAGTTAGTCCGGATAAACAAGGTTGTATGTACTGTATGTATATTCAAACAAACATCCTCTTTTTTTAAGCCTATTTGTTATCAGATTCTGATAAGTCCTCACTGGAATTTTAATCTTATCATCAGCGCAGAATATATTGGTATTCTGACATCGAATCATTTCCTTAAACTCCTCAGTCAAGAAATTTTACTCATACCAGGTCCCTCAAACATTTCTCCTTGCCCTAAAATATGATTGCAGTATACTGTAAAGCCCAAGAATTGCTCGGATGCCAAATATAGAAGTTCTCAGGAGAATAAAGAAAGATGTGAAAGTCATTTCCACCATCAAGTGTAGGAAGCTCCACTTCTTGACACATATTATGCAAAATGACTCACGATATTCGTTACTTTACGCCATTCTCCTGGGAATAATAAATGGAAAACGAGGACCTGGCAGAAGAAGTGTGTCATGGATTCGAAATCTGAGAACTTGGTTTGGACAAAGCTCAGAAGAGCCATTTTGCAGTGCAACGAACAAAGTGAGAATTGCTATGATGGTCACCAACATTTGGAATGGATAGGTACCTGAAGACGAAGAATATATTGTAACGTACATTTATTTCATCTTACCATTATTTCTGTACAGGAAGTAGGTACGATAGAATTGGAGTGGTGGAGAAGTTGGCTAGTTTTTGAATAAAATTATACCATTCTGAAAAAATGGGAATCTGCAACTGTTTGCTGACTCATTCAGAGATTCAGCTTTTTTACATTTTTATGCGTAGAAAACAAAAACTACCCATCTGAAATCAAGTTTGGAGTATTTACAATACAAAATACCATCAAAAATTTCCTATCACAAGGCTGTATTTTATTCAGAGGTAAACTCTATCGGTTTAACAACCTCATTTTTAGAATTTACATAAATTTTACGATTGTAAAGTTAGTTTAAGTTTTTAGTTCTACCTTTTTTTATTTGTCTACTTTTTCATTCTTTATGTACATTTTAGTTTTTAATCACAACTCAGTATCAAATAAGGTTAAATAGTTACCTAATATTGCCACAACTTCATCGTCTTGAATGACTTCAAGAGAACCAGTAACGATAAAACACAATGAGTCAATTGATTCACCAGTATGATACAATAGATCTCCAGGCGCTGAATGACTCATTGTAAAATGCATTGCGAGAGCACGTAAACATCCATCACTTGCGAGTCGGAAGGCTGGATGCTCATTGAACACTTTACGGTTGAGGTGTACACAAATATCAGCTTTCATGTCTTTTGGACAATAGTTCAGTACCTGAAAAAAATCGTATTCAACAATAAATCTAATTTAAGAATCTTTATTCAATATATTAGTCTGTTCAAAAATGTCCCTAACGCCCTATTTTTTGATTCTCAACCAAAAATTCTGTCGAATTGAAAATATTGAGAAGAAATTTATAAATCAAAAGTAATAAAATGTATTTTTTGAAAAAACATTCTGTTATATGTTTGAAAAATTATTCGAAAAACTGAAATTTCTAGATTTATGGAAAATATAAAAGGGCAGTCAAAAAATGATTAGCAAACCCGAGGAAAAATACAGGAGTATATTTAATGTTTTTTATTCTCCATAATAATAGCTAAAAACATGTTTTTAGCTATTGGTCTGTGTGTGTGTGTGAACAAAATATCACAAGAACGAAACATCGTACAAACTTGAAACTTAAGTTAGATACCCCTAAAGGACCCGACACAAACATTTTCATCAAAATCGGTCAACCGGAAGTAGTAGTTTATTCGTGTCATTTTTCAATTTTTTTGCGATTTTCTCAAAAACAGCTCCTATGATTTTTTTAAAAACCACCTCATTTACTACATTTTTTATGCTCTACAAGATAAGGTAAGCACAATGTCTGCTGAAATACTTGGAAAGGCTGTTTTCACGTAAAAAATTGTTTTTTTAAGAATGTGGCTTTAATATGCATTTTAGCGCAAAAATGTATGTAATAAAAGTTGTAGAGAATTAAAAATCCTACAACTTTAATTTTAAATTATTTTGTATAACGCTTAGTTTAGCGGTAATTAGCGATTTTCTGTTACATGAAAACGTGTATAAAATCAATTTTTTTAAGATTTTGGCCTTAGTATGATTTTACCACAATAGTGTATATATAAAAATTTATAGAAAATTAAAAGATCTACAACTTTTATTTAGAGAACTTTTCTCTACAGAGCCTAGTTTAGCGTGAAAGAGTGATTTTTCGTATTTTTAAGTCAAACTGAGTTGATTGTCATTTTGTGTCTTTCACTCATGATTAAAATAAGGTTAGGTTTTTTTGTTTATTTCTTATGTTTTATTACTTATGTTAGGTTTATTGTTAATTATTTGCATTGGCAAGGAAAAGTCATGTGAGTGTTTCACACCAGATTTTCTGTATTCACTTGTCTTTTATTTATGACCTATTGGAGGTTGAAAAAATGACCCTCTTTTATGTTCACTCAAAATATGACTCGTATCTTTCTATGCAGAAATCGAATATAGCATCATTCTTTGGATATCCATTTCATTAATAAATTTTTGACTGCCCCTTTCATATAAAAATTGAAATAATTATGATTTTAAAACAAAAATTGATACTGTTAAAATTACAAAGTGTAATTTTTGTAAATTCAAAATATCTATTATCTTGGTTTTGAGTTACTTGAGATGTTTGACATTTTGCCAAAACAAATCAGTTTGCATCTTCAGAGCATAGCTAAATAAATCTGTACTTACTTAATCTTAGAATAAGTATAAGTTAAGAAACATCAAAAGCTATTTTTCTGAAAACACTAACTGGGACTTGATCAACATCATATTGATGTCAAGAGCTTCATCAATGAAATCATAGTTTGAATAACCAAAATAAAATTATTACATAATATCCTAAATGAATTACCTTAAAAAGATGTAAATATACTATTCCAAAAAAGGTAAACATAGGAAACCTATGTTGTCATAAATTTCCTGTGGGTCAAGAATTTATTCCCATAGTTTTCTACATAATGAATGTAGACAAAACACGATTTTTGAATGGATATAATATGCTGAAAATTTTGATAAACCATGAAATTTTGATACTTATATACCAAAATATAAAAGAATTAATAAAAAAAATTTATTTTGTTATTAATTCAAAATCATTTAGATGGTTTTCTTCAAAATACATAAAAACTGGTATCCAAGAATAAAAAACAATTTGACTATTGAGTATAATTACACAAATCAAATCTTAAACAGAACAGTCACACTACGATTGTGTAGAATGTAATTACCATCATTGACAACAGAAGGTGCCCCCCTCATTTTGTGGTTCGACGTGAACATCTGTATGTCCTTCAATAGGTATGTCCACACTCATGCGCTTTCTTTTTCAACTTGTGATGTAGCATACTGCATCACATACTACATCGCATGCGATTAGAGGCACGCCACCTTCCCGCACTCGTTTGAAGAGCTTCATCTCAAAAAAAAAAACATAAATATTTTTGAACAATACACTAAATTCAAGCCTGTTCTTTCCTGCATTGATTGGTTTGTTTTAGATAATTTTTTTAGAAATTAATTGGAGATAACTCCAGCAATTTATGCAAAAAAGTACTCAGTTTTTAGCCAGATTTCCGTTAATGTGGTTTTTAAACGTCCGTTACTCCATCCAGGCTTTTCATCGACGTTTAAGTACGTTGAAGATCAGAGTTTTTTTCTATAATATGAATATTTTAAAAGTTAAATCTCATGTTCCATTTTAATATGCTGGCCATTTTTTTAAAAAGTAGTTTTTTGGTTCCAAGTAAAGGTAGGAAAATGATTTTTGGACTGAATCATGCATTTTCACAACAGTATTATGTCAAGCAAAGCATTTATTTTTTTTAATAAAAACATCGTTAAATAATTCAAAATGAGCTACGGAATGAGTTGCAGTAGGAAAAGCACAACTGTTTGTTTTTCTAAACGACTATACTCAAAGTGGATATCGCTATAGAGCTCAGTTTCCTCTCAAGAAGTTTAGAGGCTAATAGAATTTTCTATTAACACCACATATCTATTTCTAATTATAAATGCAAAATACGATACATGGCACAATACTGCTGTAAAAATGCATAGTTCAGTCCAAAAATTATTTTCCTATCTTTACGTGAAGCCAAAATACACTTTTTTAAAAAAAAACTGGCCAGCATTTTAAAATGGAACATCAGACTTCTATTTTAAAATGTTCAAACAGAGAAAATTCTGATCTTCAACATACTTAAATGCTGTTCTTTTACGAAAAGCCTGGACGGAGTAACGGACATTTTAAAATCACATTAATGGAAAACTGGCAACAATCTGAGTACTCTTTATGCGTAAATTTCTGTATCTCCGACTAGTTTCAAAATAAAATAAATCAGTCAAACCAATCAAAGCAGGAAAGAACAGTCTTTAATTTAGTGTAATGTGCAAAAATATTCGTTATGTTTTTTTTTTTGAGATAAAGCTCTTCAAACAGTGCGGACAGGTGAAATAGTATGCCTCTAAGCGCATGCAATGTAGCATGCTACATTACATGCTACGTTGCATGCGACATCGCAAGAGTGTGGACATAGCTAATGAGTTACATAACCCACTTTTGCACCATTCCATCGTTCCTTGCATTCAAAAACCGGAGAACCGAACGAATCTCATAGAAAACAAATAATTCTACTCAGAAATTCAGACAGTGGAAAATTAATCATGGTACCATTGATTATGACAAAATTTAGTAGAAAATTATTCAACTAAAGTAAATATATTCATCAAAATCAAATTTTAATTATTTTCGGATACCAGTTCATGTAATAAAATTCACCCAAATCAAATAATGTAATAAATTTAAAATAATTATATTAATTAAGTTAACTAATTATTAAGCCAATCTACATCTAATTGAATATATAATAATTAAATCGCTAACTCATTTCTAATTGTGTCTAACAAAATATCTATGAGGTTATTATAATAAAAACTATTTATAAAATATAATATTAATAAAAAAAAAAAACAGCTATAAAATGTGCATAAAGAAAGTTAAAAAAATTAAATTTCTTTTTATTATGTCGTATTTAAACAAAAATTTAAAAATTATTAAATTTCAAATTAAAATATATTTATTTATTTATTTATTAGATGACTACTTTAAATTTGATAAATTTTTTGGTTATAAAGGACTATAAAATGTATTAGAATAATATAATGTACTTCTAAATCTACAATTACACCCTACTCGAAAAATTGTGCCCACAACATTTTCAGCTAAATTGAAATAAGTATACAATCAATTAATAATTCTTTAATATATATATATATATATATTGCAATCTATAATAAATAATTTAATCTTAATGTAAAAATATTTTAAATTTTCATAATGTTTTTTAGCTTCTATAATTTATTATTTTGCTAAGACTTTTTAGCAAACGGTTTCGATTTCTGGACCACAAGAGAAATGAATATATTAACATAATGTTTTAAGGATGAATTTAATGTGCCAGGGGTGATATCAACAATTCTACGGTACAGGCAAGAGTGATACGGTAATTTATTGAGGAAACCGTACAGTGGAATACTCTAACAAATATTTACTTACAATGTGGTATTGAACAACTTCTGAAGAGATGGTCATGCCAACTTCTTTAGAAAATATTAGATTATTAAGTTTAAATTTGGAATGGGCCAGGGAGGCATGATCCGTTTCATTTATGATTTAAATTATCCCATTGAGAGCGGAATTAGTTCCATGTCACAAACACATTTAATTATGAATTGAGGTAACAATTATTGTTTTTTAGAAAAAAATTTGTTTTCCTGGATATAAAACTGTTTTTAAAGGCTCATAATTCCTGTAAATTTCATCACATATTTTTCTTTTCACTCAAAAATAATTACTCAATAATAATTGATGCGGATATATCTGTCTTTAGTCCTGAGAGTGACGTGACTTATGCGGATATATCCGCAAATAGAACTGACAAAAAAAGTTATTTACCATTAAACTCAGAATAAAAGGAGAAAACACATCTACAAGTACTAAGATTGTTTAAAGAAGTATTATGATTCAATTGGATGAATGTAACACACTGTCGCCAACTCCCCTACCAACATTAGCGCCTGCAAACGGTTCCACTAGCTGCCTGCCGCGCAGAGCCAACAGTGCCTCCCCTCCGTTATGAAGTGGACTCACCTGGGGGGGGGGATTTAAGCGAGTGCACTGGCTTGCAAGGTACATTCTTCACTTAACTCTCAACCGGAGAAGAACTCCAAAAGAAGAGCTCCAGACTGAAGAAGAAGAGCCCAGCCGAGACCAGACGCACCACCCTCAGTCTACGCTAACGGTGGCGGACGCTACATTCCTGCACCGGTCAGCCTTTGTTGATCCGGAAAGAACCACCTCGGCTGTACGACCCGACACAGTGGGGCTCTGGGGGCCACAACTGCCATGCTGCAGTGGGGACCCAACTGCTGCTGAGGGAAGGCTAGGCCTGAACCCAGTAGCTGAGTCATCTATCTTCAGGCTCCGCTGCCAGCTCGCCGCTTCTGACTGCCAACAACGACCCTTTTCAGGGCCACCAACACAATTCAACGGCCCTTTTCAGGGCCACCAATTATCCAAACAAGGTTTTGCCTCGTATTGTCGGCCCCGGTTGACGACAACACGTAAGTATTAGAACAGAGGAAGCACGACTGATATAGAACATCGACATCGTAGCAGCCTGGAAACACGTACGACCAGTGCTGTCAACAGCATTAGTAGGTTCAAATTTCCTGGAATATTTAGATATTTTGATGACTGTTAAGACAAATTTTAGTCAAATCTTTTTGATTAAACTGAAAATGTGTGGATACATCCGTTATATGACCATAACCAATCAAAGCTGTAGGCTTTATCTGTAAAACAACCCGTGGGAAAGTTATTTTGGTGGATATTTCTGTCAATAGTCTGGGAAGGGTTAAGAAACAAGAAAAGGGATATAAGTATTAATGCATAATTTGTAAATTTTTGAATTGATTACAAGAAAACAAATTAAATAAAAACTTGCTATTTCATTCAACTTATTATTTCACTTGTATTAATATGTTATACAATTATTCCACAAAAAAATACAATGACGTGATTCCAAGAAATTTATTTTAACTATTTATTTATTAATTTAATTATTTTCATTAATAAAATGTATCAACCACAAGAAAATTTTACAAATATTATTAAACTCAAAATTGAATTTCACTCTGAACAGAATAGATTGACTAAACCAAAAATTTTATTATTTGTAAAATGGTTTTAATAAAAACATGTTTAATTAAAACATGCAAAATTTAAAGAAGATAAGCTTTAATAAAAAATTGTATTGGTGCAAAATTTAAGCAAGGCATAAAAAGGGGGAAACTATAGAAGGGAATCTGTCAAACAACTTGATCATGAGTAATAAATATTTTTATTTATGACCTATTGATCAACCTTTTCTTTATTTGTAATGATTACAAGAGCCTAAGATTGGATTACAAATAAAGAGAATGAACTGATTATGGCAACATGGAGTGAATATGGTCGACTATGCTGAAATCATGAAATGCTGGCAGATCTGACAGTGATTTTTTTTTTTTGGTTTAACGCCCGACTGTTCTGCAATTACTGCTAATGCAGACGGTGAAGGATGAAATGATTTTTGTAATGTATGAAAATATGCTGCGCCTGAATGGGATTCGAACCCAAGACCGCATGATGAGAGACAAGACTGTGATGGAGACATGAGATGGGAGTAGAGGACAAGAAATGGAGAGGTACAGGCTGATAGGTGAGGAGGTCAGATCGAAGGAGTAATGCCAAGTTGACTGATGGAAAAAGGACAATTACTAATGACAATATCTTGAAGTACTTTCAGCAGCACAAAACACATATTAATTTACATTAGAAGGGAAAAATAAGACTTAAAAATTACTTAAATAATACGTTATAAGTCAAAGTAGCTTTATGAGAATATCCGGGCCCTTTCAAATGTTTTACCTCTCTTAGAAACAGTTCGAAAATACAAAAAGAAATCGAAAGAACATTTAATATGAATGAGTGAAGGAACATGGGTGAAATGGGCATTAAGAAGGCATAATCATGACAGAAAGAAGAAAAAATAAAAGTAGGTAAAACTATCTCTCAGTATTGGTACAATCTCTCTAATTTTTAGAATGTTTACGTAACTTTCTCTGCAGAAATTCAATATGACATTGTTGGGTATCAGTCCTGAAAATACGAGAGTGTTTTTTCAACTTCAAATGGGCCATAAATAAAAGATAAGTTAATTTAGAAAAATTATTTTATTACTAAAAGTTATGTACATTACAATAATCACAATATTTGAACGTGTCAGCACATATAAGTATTTTGGGAATGACATTGAATGATAGATGGGATCATTCTCAAGAGATTAGAATACGTATTGCAACAGTTTGTTGGGCATTTACCGTATTTACTCGAGTATGATGCGTACCTTTTTTCTAAAAACTAACGCAAAATTCATAGGTGCGTATCATATGGTGGGTTTTCTGATAGATACAATACCGGTACGTGGTTGGATTGTTCGGTAATCTAAATCGTCCGGTGGTACACTAATTTGTTTATGGCATTTTGGGTAGAAGTAATGTTTGTTTAAACAAATGCAATTTGTTTGGATTTAACAACGACTATGGCACTTTTTTAAATAACAAGTAGTGTTGAGTCACATCCGGTGTAATGCATCACAACAACAGTCAAGTAATCTTAAAGTTTTTTTTTTTGGTTTAACGTCCGACTGTTCGGCAATTACTGCTAATGCAGATGGTGAAGGATGAAATAATTTTTTTGTAACGAATGAAAATATGCCATGTCTGAATAGGATTCGAACCCAAGACCCCATGATAATCTTTGTTTGATTCAACAAAATTTTATATTACTACAAAATATGTAGTAATATTTTTCGTTAGATCTGAACCCGAGGCGTGCTGGACTATAGAATGCCGGGTTAAAGAGAGGTTACTGTAGTATAAGTATTGATTGGAAAGAGTATCTACGAGGGGGTACCCAAAAGAAACCGAAATTATTTTTCAAAAGCTATTTATTTTCAATTTTTTTTTTGCAAAACAACCTTATCCCCTTCAAAATACTCTCCATTACAACTAATAAATTTATCCCACCGGTTCTTCCACTGTTCGAAACATTTTTTGTAGTCATCTTAAGAAATGGCTGACAGCTCCTCCCTTGTTTTTTTGAATATTTCGTGGAAATAAGAAAAAATCGCACAGAGATAGGTTAGGCAAGTAAGGTGCGTGGGGGGGAACCATGCCATTTTTAGTCAAAAAATCTTTCACTGAGAAGGCTATGTATGCAGGTGCATTGTCGTGGTGGAAAAACCAGTCTCCTGTCTGCCACAAATCGGATCTTTTTTGATGAACACTGTTGGGCAAACGTCTTAAAACTTCCAAATTGTCAGTCAACAGTCTGAGAGCACACGCTCTCGAATTTTTTAAACATTTTCATCGATTCGGGCAGTTGATGGACGTCCAGAACGAAATTTGTCATCAATCAACATGTCACCATTTTTAAACTGAGAAAACCACTCGTATCCTTGAGATTTTCTCGTAGCGGCATCTTTGTAAGCTGTTTTCAACATTAAAACAGTTTCAGCACCACTTTTACCAAGTAGAAAACAAAATTTTACAGCTACACGTTGTTCACTTAAACTAGCCATCATAAAAAATGAAACAAGAACAAAACAGCACTGGCAAAACAATCACTGCAGATGAATATTGAACTCGTAATGAGTTGCAATCACTGCACTGAACTCGCAATGAGTTGTGCTATACTCGTCTGTACGGCAGAAATGTGTACTACACAAGCACCGCCCACGGCAATGCTATTTCGGTGTCTTTTGGGTACCCCCTCATATAATGCTATACCTATATAAATTTAAAATAAGGAATATTAATAGCAATAGGGAAATACTAAATGTTACATATAGGAATTTTTTTATGATAATATTGTAACTGTTAGGTAGTTTAGGATTGAAAAAAATCGTCCGTAAATCTAAAACTAGTTATAATAATAAAAAATTTAAGTTAAATTTTAATTACAAATTGTTTTAATCAATTAAACAAAAGATAAAATGAAAAACATCTATGGATTCAAATTTAAATATGAAAAGGTACTAACTTCTATTTAATGCATGTGCTAAAAGGGAAACTTCTAATTGAAAATATAATAAAATCTAAAACGGTGCGTTGAATGAAAGCAATAAATATCTAGGATGTAATTGTTCTTTTTTTATAAATAATTATATAAAATAAACCTACAACTCAATGAAGCCAGCAAAATAAATTAAAATAATATGCACTATAAAATTACCAGATTTCGGTCCTGCATGAAAAAATGAAGCGAAAGATAAAATATTCTTTTTTAAAATTAAAATTCACTTTATATAAATTTTTTTAAAGAAACTATTTAATTTTAAAAATCTTTATGAACGTTACAATTAACAATATATATTAAAATTATATTATACAAAAATTTATAATTAAAAAAATACGCAACATTTTTAAACGCTCAAATAAATATCCCTTAAGATAATTTAATTGGTTTTTTTAAGTCTAGGTTACAGTTTCGTAATAATTTTTTCTTTAATTCTAACAAACTTAAAAATAAAATTAGGGAAAATTGAGTGATCCAACAGATTTAAAAAAATTTCATAATAAAATTTAAGAGCTTTTCAGTATTTCATAATTAAATAATGAACCATTAAAATCTTGTGTTTGAAAACTTGTACAGTACTTAAATAATGCATGGGATTATTTAACCAAATCAAGTAATGCACAATCAGAAATTTAATGAATAGAAAATATTGTAGAAAATTAATTATATGAGTTGTTCATTCATAAAACATAAATACAATTTTAAAACACCCTGCCGCTTGTAATCCATTCAAATTAAAAAAAAAATGCTATCAGTTCCCAATAACCTGTACTATTTTTATTGGTGTTTTTATCTACTTATCAGTTGTTCCTTCACTTGGTGGCTAGTTTCACACCGAACCAGTCAAGTCGCGCCCAGTCCAGTCGCATCAGTCACATTGTCCAGTCAAGTCAAGGGGGTTTCACACAGAGGCAGTCAACTGTCAAGTCGTCAGTTACTAATTAAATTTGGTTCGATATGGAAGTCGAGATCGCTAAATTTATTATTCTTCGTAGACAAAGAAATAGAAGGAAAAATAGTACAGTTTGGGTTCACCCTATTAACGTAAGAAGACCAACTTTCGGGAACTTTAATCATTTGTTTCCTGATTTATGTAAGGATCCGGAGAAATTTTATAAGTTTTTCACATGAGTGCAAACAGTTTCTTTCAACTTAATAATGTGCTAAAGGACGAAATAATGAAAGAAAATACAAATTACCGTCTTGCTATCCTGCCACAGGAAAGATTGGCAGATATTAAGTAGTAACAAATTACTGTATATTGGTAAGTACGAATGAACGATGTTATGTCGCAAAATGTTTAAGTCGGACTGTTAGAAATTCAACTTGCTGAGTCTTCATAAGTCAAGTTCAAACTGGATTTGACGCTGTCGGTGTGAAAGCCAACTAGGCGTCTTCCATTGAAATAACCGTTAAAAATATCTGTTGAGTCTACAAGCGTCTTGACGCGACTAGACTGGACGTGACTGGATTGGACTTGACTGGTTCGGTGTGAAACCAGCCTCTTAATGCAGAGTGTTTCAAAAAGGACACCTTGTTATTAGATGATATGAATGGCAAGTCTTCTTTATCTATACTAATATTATAAAGACAAAGTGTGTTATTTATGCAGACTAATTCTGAATACTACCGAATGAATTTTCATGAAATTTTGACAACATATTCGTATTTATATTTACAGCAACATTTTATTTTTAAATTTTCAAAAATGATACCTTAAGAGCCCTAATGAAGATTTTCATAAATGTGTGTGTGAACATGTGAGTATGTCTTGATTTTGAAATAGATGAAGGCTATTTGATGATGTTGAGAGACGTATGTGGGGGAAATCATCAAAACATGTTTTTGTGTGTGTGTGTGTGTGTGTGTATACCAATGGTTAGTCACGAAATGAACTTTGTTTGAGACGAAGTGTAAGAGAGGAACAATCTACTGCGCATGCCCAGTTTCTCTATTACAGTCCTAAAAACATACTGACACTCGTAGTTCATTGGATTACACAGTCCTTATTTTATTAAGTGACGAGTGGTACAGGAAATATAGTTTTGATTTGGCTATTCTGTTTTTACGTTTTAGGCTACATTTATACAAATAAATGTATTTTAATTCGTTAAAAATCATTCAGTTTCTTTTCATTTTAATTCTTTACATTTTATTCATTATTCTGTAGTGTTGTTATAAATTAGTTATCTATCTGTGTATTATAAGTTTATCATATCGACCGTTCGAAAGCAGGGTAAAACAATTTGAAAAGCGGAACGGAATGTTATTTTAAATGTTATTAAGTGTTGTAAAGAAGAAACAAAAAATAAACAATAAATACTACACAGTTGCATGTTTTTAGAAATGTACATACTACGCTGGCAGCAGCGGATTGCCCACACTGAGTCCCGGGTTCATCTCGTCATTATCAGTACTAATGTTGAAGATCATACATATAAGGATTAACGAGAGATGTACACGGAAGAGTTTATCAAAACATTGTGTACGTGTGTGTATGTGCGCGCGCGCGTGCGCGTATGTACGTTGGAGTACACAGTTGATCTAGCAGCTACACAATTTCTGTTAGCCTACATATTTATTAAAAAATCTGGTGTGAAACACTCACACAACTTTCTCTTGCCAATGCAAATAATTAATAATAAACCTAACTTTATTAATAAAATATTAGAAATAAACAAAAACTAACCTCAAAAACATAGCCTTATTTTAATCATGAGTGAATGACGCAAAATGACAATCGAACTCAGTTTGGCTTAAAAATACGGAAAATCACGCTTTCACGCTAAACTAGGCTCTGTAGAGAAAAATGCTCTAAACAAAAGTTGTAGATCTTTTAATTTTCTATAAATTTAATTATATACACTTTTGTCGTAAAATGCATACTAAGACCGAAATGTTAAAAAAATCGATTTTTCTCACGTTTTCGTGAGAAAAAAAACAGAAAATCGCAAATTACCGCTAAACTAAGCGTTATACAAAAAAATGTTTGAAATAAAAGTTGTAGAATTTTACATTTTCTACAACTTTTATTATATAACGTTTTGCGCTAAAATGCATATTAAAGCCGCAATCTTAAAAAGAAAATGTTTTTACGTAAAAACAGCCTCACGCAGAATTTCAGCAAACATGGCGCCTACCCTATATTGTAGAGCATAAAAAATGTAGTAAACCAGGCGATTTTAAAAAAAATCGTAGGACTAGTTTTTGAGAAAATCGCAAAAAAGTGAAAAATTATACGAATAAACTACTACTTCCGGTTGACCGATTTTGATGAAAATGTTCGTGTCGCGTCCGGTAGTGGTATGTAACTTAAGTTTCAAGTTTCAAGTTCGTACGATGTTCCGTTCTTGAGATATTCTGTTCACACACAGACACACACACACACACAGACCAATCGCTAAAAACATGTTTTTTGGGTTCAGGGGGTCTGAAAACGTATAGATCCGGTGAAAACTCGATTTCGAAAAATCGACATGAAAACAATACTTTCCTTCCTATATATTCATATAGGCAAGAGAAAGTAAAAAATTGATTAAGTCCTACACATGTTTCACGTGTGGCATGCTAGTATTTTATATAAGGAAGAAGAGTACTTTGCAGTAGGAGAAAGAGTGAGGGACATCCAATTGGATTGTGAACTGACCAAGGTGTGTGATGGTTTTACGTACCTCGGAAGCCTCATTACAGGGGAATGAACATATTAAAGAGACATCAGGTCCACAACTTCTCAAGGAAAAGCTGCTACCAATAAGCAAAATTCAGTACTATGATCATCAAAAATTAAATGAAAACGAAGAAGATAATCTGCCAAGCAGAAGTAGACGCACGGGGGAGAACGTTGGAAGTAATTTCACAGTTGTCATTAATTACATGTTTTTTTTTTAATATTGTCGGTTTAATATTTGCAGGTGGCATAGCAATGCACTCGAGGTACCGTAAGTATTTTCTAATAATGGTGGATCCAACAAGACGTGTTGACTTAAGAAAGTGAATGAATAAATAAAAAGTAAATTAAACCAACAATAAAAAAGAGTACAAGTAAATTTAAACTGATAGCATTTATCATTTGTATTGATTTTTCATTTTATAAAAAAATTTATTTAAATCAAAAAAATCGTGATCCTGAAAATTCTACAAAAATTTTCACATTGAAAAAATAAAAATAACATGCATGTGCCCACCTTTAACGATAGGTATGAAACGATTTAGTTTTAATATGTACACAAAAATTTTTATTTCTAACCTAAAAAAGTTGATACACTAAGAAAAAATGCTAAGTTTTAAAAATTGTTTGTATGTGTCTACTGTACATCAGGCAGGAATGAAATTGTTAATCTACTTGTATATTTTACTACCAAGCAAAATGTAGTCTGGATGATCTGTGTGTGGCAGTTAACTACATTATGTATTTATTTTAAAATAGTACAACCGGGTTGTTCTAGAGGTAAAGTCGTCGCTGTGAATCAGCTGTTCAACGGCTGATTTTCAGAGCCAAAGGTTCCTGGTTCAAATCCTAGTAAAGGTAGTTACTTTTATATAGATTTGAATAATAGACAGTGGTTACCAGTGTACTTTGATGGTTGGGGTTCAATTAACCATACTCTCTCAGGAGTGGTCGGCCTGGGTCTGTACAAGACTACACCTCATTTACACTTCATACACATCATCCTCATTTCATTGGGTCATGGGGTTGCTTATTGTTCTGAATTGAACAAATTGCAATGTACACAAATTAGGATTAAAAAGAAAAAAATAGTACTATAGCTGATTTATAATATGAACTGAATTTATAAATTGAACAAATGGGGCCACTTTGACCAGCTTTTGTAGGTAATTAATTTTTACATTGTTTTCAAACTGAAATTTATTAATTTTATTTAAATTTAAAGTATTGAATGAACAATCAGCTGTTATTTCCAACCTGTGGACAAAATTAGTTAGTATTTCATTAAGTTAAATTTTTTCACATTTCATTTATTTTTTTCTTAGTTTTATTTAACATCGCATCAACTACAGTGGTCATTAGCAACAACGTTGGGTTGTAACTGTGAAGGATGAAATGATTTTTTGTAACACATGAAAATATGCCATGCCTGAGCGGGATTCGAACCCAAGATCGCATGATGAGAGGTAAGCATGTTACCAACTACGCCAATGCAGCTGGCTCAGTTACATTTGTTTTGTTTTTAAATAAAGATAAATTTCAATATCTAGTATTCAATTTTTTTCTTAAGTAATTTACATGAATCTTTTCAGAATTCAATTTTCAAAAAATTTAATTATTAAAAAAATACACCTTAATTTACCATTTACCAAAGTAATTCCACGTTAAAAACAAAAATGTGTTATATTTCTAGTATTTTATGCAAGATATCTTTAAACTGATTAAGGTACATTACTGGGACCATTTGTATTCAATTTATCAGGTAACAGTAACCATCAGATTTGTCTCTTTATTACAGCCTTAAAAATATCATTATGGTGTCATTTCACCGATGGTGCTGAATTCTCAGTGAAATCTTTGACTCTGTATAACTCGCTAACGAAGCGTTTTTGGTGCTACGAGGGTAGGCTGATAAGTAATGCACACATGCTTGTAGAAGACGAACAAAAAGAAATAGCAAGATGGGGTAAATAACAAATTAAAGTACAAATCTTAACCTACCAAATTATCTATTTATTTTTCAATATAGTCACCGTTAAGCATTACACATTTCTCCCAACGTTTAACAAGTTTTTTCATTCCGTCACTGAAAAATTCTTCCGACTTTCCTCGAACCCAGGACGCAATAGCTGCCTTCACCTCATTGTCCGAGCTGTAATGATTACCCTTAAGGTCTCTCTTCAGTAGAGGAAAAAAATAAAAATCGCAAGGCGCAAGGTCGGGAGAATACGGAGGGTGTAAAATTGGTTGAAACTTCAGGTTTCTCAGAGCCTCTCCAGTTGCACGCGAAGTGTGTGGACGAGCATTGTCGTGTTGCAAAATTATTGGCGCCAGGTTGCCTCTAACACGACAAACTCGACGTCGGAGGTGTTTCAGAGTCTGTATATACTGAGCAGAATTTACCGTTGCCCCTCGTTCCAGATAATCAGTCACATAAACTCGGCGAGCATCCCAAAACACAGTCAAAAGAATTTTTTTTGCGGACGGTTGTGTTTTGAACTTTTTCACAACAGGAGAATGTGGATGACGATATTCAGCGCTCTGCCTTTTTTCTTCGGGATCGTAATGATGAACCCATGACTCGTCCCCCGTCACAATATTCAAAAGAAAGTCGTCTCCTTCGTCACGGTAGCGCTTCAAAAGTTGTTCAATTCGCGTTGTTTAATTCTCGTTGACATAGCACCAGAACACGACGCCATACTTCCACTACTCAAAACAAACTGAATGAAAGCAACGCCTTCAAACTGCGCAGACTTGTAGAGGAGAAATAGTACTTCCACATGCCACCAGGCGCGCTACTGAAGTTTATTTAGTTGTCTTCTACAAGCATGTGTGCATTACTTATCAGCCTACCCTCGTATGTTTATATGAACTTTTTTCTTATTTTTACTTTCTCTTGCCTATATGAATATATAGGAAGGAAAGTATTGTTTTCATGTCGATTTTTCGAAATCGAGTTTTCACCGGATCTATACGTTTTCAGACCCCCTGAATCCAAAAAACATGTTTTTAGCGATTGGTCTGTGTGTGTGTGTGTGTGTGAACAGAATATCTCAAGAACGGAACATCGTACGAACTTGAAACTTGAAACTTAAGTTACATACCACTACCGGACGCGACACGAACATTTTCATCAAAATCGGTCAACCGGAAGTAGTAGTTTATTCGTATAATTTTTCAGTTTTTTGCGATTTTCTCAAAAACTGGTCCTACGATTTTTTTTAAAATCGCCTATTTTACTCAATTTTTTATTCTCTACAAGATAGGGTAGGCGCCATGTCTGCTGAAATTCTCGGTGAGGCTGTTTTCACGTAAAAACGTTGTTTTTTTAAGATTACGGCTTTAATATAAATTTTAGCGCAAAAACTTATATAATAAAAGTTGTAGAGAATTTAAAAACCTACAACTTTTATTTCAAACATTTTTTTGTATAACGCTTAGTTTAGCGGTAATTTGCGATTTTCTGTTTTTTTTCTCACGAAAACGTGAGAAAAATCGATTTTTTTAACATTTCGGTCTTAGTATGCATTTTACGACAAAAGTGTATATAATAAAAGTTATAGAAAATTAAAAGATCTACAACTTTTGTTTAGAGCATTTTTCTCTACAGAGCCTAGTTTAGCGTGAAAGCGTGATTTTCCGTATTTTTAAGCCAAACTGAGTTCGATTGTCATTTTGCGTCATTCACTCATGATTAAAATAAGGTTATGTTTTTGAGGTTAGTTTTTGTTTATTTTTAATATTTTATTAATAATGTTAGGTTTATTATTAATTATTTGCATTGGCAAGAGAAAGTTGTGTGAGTGTTTCACACCAGATTTTTAAATGTAGAATGGAGCTACCGTGAGATTTCTGTATAGTTCTGAATCACTCTGTACATGATGTAAACCAATGATAATAATTATGTAACCAAGCCCTGTTCCATTTACAACCTCTTTGATACCGGCAACAATTTCACATGGAGTACAGGCACAATTGCTAGTAGTTTATAAAAAAACCTAATCCCAATAAAATCTCTAATGAAAAACTAAACATATTGGACAAAAGAAAATTACCCAATAAAAACAACAAAATAAAAAATTTAGTTTACTTTAAAAAGTGCAAGTATGACTCAAAAAATGTTTCTGATCATCCAGACTAATATTACAGCAGTTTCAAAAAAAATCTTTAAAATTTCTGTAAAATTTCCAGTTTGAAAATAATATATTTAACGATTTATTTGTTTAAAAGTAAAAATTTATGTAACAGTGATTGTGTTAAATCAAGAAATAAAAATTCTGTTTGTGTACTTTACAGTACATATTTTTTTTTTGGTTAACGTCCGACTGTTTTGCAATTACTGCTAATGCAGACGGTGAAGGATGAAATGATTTTTTGTAACGTATAAAAATATGCCGTGCCTGAGTGGGATTCGAACCCAAGACCGCATGAAGAGAGGCGAGCACGCTACCAATTACACCAATGCGGCCGACATTACAGTACGTAATTTGAACTGGCAATGATATATGAAAACCTTACAAATTAGTACAATAAGAAAAATTTCTGAATCATTTTTAGTGCCAATTTTCTGAGCTAGATAACAAAATAGGTTTTTTTTGTAACTTTTTATTGGTTATGTAGAATCTTTTAATATTCATGTTTTATTATGATACCAAATTTGATTTGTTTGTTGGATCTTACAGTTTATGTGGTCTTCCATTAGAAAATTCCTTGGCCAGAGGCATTTTAAATGTCTGTGCTGAGTACTCGGTGTCGCTGTTGTGCGACATCAGTTACCGGTAATGCGCTAAAAGTTGACGATTGCGCCTATCATGCAGAGGACAGTATACTACCTATCCTACTTACATCGGCCAACCCGAAAGCATAAGACATGTATCAAGTGTGTAACTCAAAATGTAACCACAACAAACACTTAAGTAATAAAATTCAGTTCATGACCCGTCACACTAAATAAGTAAGGAGTAATGTAATTATTTAAAGAAAGTGAGTTGTTTAAAATTCAATTGCAATTTAACATAACGTTACTGAAAATAATGAAATATGAAAATCCTAAAAATACAATCACATTTTGAAATTACCGTAAAACTAGTATTACTCACGATAATAAGCTCGCATCGACGGAACTCACGGACTAACTAGTCTATCACTACAAATGTCAGAGTGCAGTAATTTAGTTTACTGCTGATGATCAAAAAGGATACTGAATATAGCTTAGGCCTAGTATTATGGCTTATTTAGAATGAATACTATTTAGGATAATTATTAAGAATCAATAAATGTAACAATGGGATGTTTATAAAATGATATAGTTGTAAACATAATAAATCAATGTAACAGTAAAACTACAACATGATGTCATGGTTACAGCTGTCGTTATGATGTATTTAGAAAAGCACATATAGTAGCACTTCCACTCCTCGCATAGTCCAGTCTTACTCTTGCTGATGATCGTCAACTTATATTGCATTACCAGTACATATGGTATTTGTAAGTTATTGTTTGTGACAAAGAGGGCATTGTGTTAAAACTTTTTGCTAGTTTCTTTGTAAATGTTTCGTTTGTGATGGTTTAGCAAAGTGGGCACCAACTAGCAAACCACAATCCACATTCGGACTACTAACTCATTTTTTGTGGATGATGAGCTCTAGAAAACATTGTTTTTGTATGTAGATCTTATTTTTGTGTGTGATGTGAATATTTTTATGTTTAGACTGTGTGTATGCTGAGAGCGACTCATGATGTCAACACAACGTACGAGGTGTGTCTATTAAATAACGGGACTGATGTAAGAAATTTTATTTTTAATTTATACTTAATCACTTATTGTCACCTTCAATATGTACTCCTTCTCTATCCCTACAACGCTTCATGCGAATTTTCCATTGTTGGAAACAGTGCTGGAAGTCATCTTTTGTCAGCTCCTTCAGGACACGTGCCGCTTTCTCTTTTACAGCTTCCACAGACTCAAATCTTGTCCCTTTTAATGCAGATTTCACCTTAGGGAACAGGTAGAAGTCACATGGTGCAAGATCTGGTGAATAAGGTTGATGTTCTAACACTGAGATGCTGTACTTGGCTAGGAACCTCTTGACAGAAAACGTGGAATGAGCTGGCACAATGTCTTGGTGGAGAACCCATGATTTGTCGTTATACATTTCGAAGCGTTTTTTCCTTATTCTTTGATTCAGTTTAGAAAGTACCTCAAGGTAGTAACATTAAATAATTGTTTGACCTTCAGGAACCCAGTGAAGGTACACAATCCCATGGATATAAAAAAAAACAATCATCATTGCTTTAAATTTTGACTTACTCATTCGAGCTTTTTTGGCTCTCTGTGAAGTTCGGCTTCCAGTGCATGGATTGGCGCTTCGTTTCTGGATCATAAGTAAAAAACCACGTTTTATCACAAATATGTTATTATCTTCTACCAGTTCCCTAAGATGGAAAATTTGCATGAAGTGTTGTAGGGATAGAGAAGGAGTGTATATTGAAGGTGACAATAAGTGATTATGTATAAAATAAAAATAAAATTTTTTACGTCAGTCTTGTTATTTAATAGCCACACCTCGTATACCCAAATTCTCTAAAGAGAATTGATGCTCATTGGACAAGTTTATGGCTACGATCAGGCTGAAAGCAACTCTTGATTGTCATGCTACAAAATACAGAAAACTACATTTTTTGTACATGAGCCTAGAGAAGTTTGAGAAACTGTTTTTACGTTTTATTGTTCACACCTTTTAAAAATCAACAATTAGTAATAAGATTTAGCATGATTCTCATTGGTATTTACAATTTTACAGTTGAAAAATTAGGCATAATTAAAAAATTGGCTGGATTGTGGCAGTTTCATCAAAATTTTAAACGGTCCTTGATCAACTTTAGTTGATGACCACTTGTTAAACACATCCCTAAATCAGAACTTTAAACATCCAGATTCTAGTATAATGTTAACTTATTTACATGTTTAATTTTTAATGTCATTTGAAAAACATTTTTTATATTTATTGTCATAATTTTCTCTTTTAAGAGTGAATGTTATGTCTTGTAATTGATTTTCATTAATTTTTATTTTCCACAACTTAAGCCACAACTCTTATTAGGTGTATGTGAGTCTGTATCTTTAAAATATAATTGCAGGATTGGTATCTACTGCAAAAAACAAAGTTAGCAAATATCACCAAAAATTTAAAAAAAATTATAAATTTATAAAATATCTACAATGTTAAAAAATGTTCAGAAACAAGATTTTTTGTATAATTCCTTAAAGAAAAAAGTAAAAGTTATAAAAATTAATACAAAACAAAAATAAAAGTAACATATTAGGCACTAAAATATTAAAAGAATTAATTCAGAATCTGTAGAAGGCACCCAAGTACATTTTATCAGAAATCACAATTTTTATAACTTAACTAATTTTATCATAAAATGCATATAGACTTCACATCATATTACTTACTCATCTATCATGTAACTTGTTAAAAAATCTAGATAAGATCAATTACTTTAAAAGAGGATACTACAACAGAAAAACAGAGTAAAACAATTTCCCATGCACATGTGCCAACTGAAGACTGGGAAAGAGTTCCCCCTATAACTACCTCTTTGTGATACCGAGAGCACAATCATCGATGATTCATCAATGATGAATAGCTGGACCAGAAGTAAAGGAATTGCATCGATGCACAGTAATGGGAGAGGTGAAAACAGTACAAGCAGAGCAAGTCTTCAAGTTTTTTAAATTGTAAAATAAAATTCCACTGATCTATTTGACTTAACTCCCACTTCAGTCACTACTTAAGGCCGTATGCTCACATCCATACTACTACGCTACGAATAAAACATTATTTCTTCTGCCCAGCTTATAAATGTGAATTTCCAAAATTACAATTTTCTGAAAAACCTGCACCGGATATAGGAGGTTTCAGATATTTTCAGATATTAGAGGGTCAGATGAGGGAGGGTTTACTGTAATTGAAAGTATCACTACATTTGTAGCAAAGGTGTCTGAGATGTCAGATAGAAATGCAAAATGCCTAGAAGCAATGGAGATGGGCTATGGAGCAACTCCGACAAAAGAAGGCATCAAGAGTTGCGATGTCTTAAGATGGATAGACTAAGAAATGAGGTTGTCAGGGATAGAGCTGGAGTTGATGACAGCATCATGGAAGTTTAAAATGTTGAACTGATACGAACTCAAGAGGAGGTAGATGGCCTTTGGTGAAATGGAGTAGAGGTGGATGCTGGAGATGAGGAAAGACCAAGGTTGTCTTGGTGGGAAAGTGTTTGTTGAGTGATAAGGGTAAGATACTTGAGGGAGGATGAATAGTAGGATAAGGTTTAATAGAGGTTAGGTTGCAAGAAATTCTGGACAGTGTAGTGTTGCATACGTATGTGTTAAGGTACCTGCCCATAACAGACAGGTGGAGTGTCAAATTATTTACACTCGATCTGTTAGTTGCAGGGCTAAAATAAATAGTTCTGTTTCTTATCACATGGTCAGCCAATTAAATGACTGAATCATTTAAGAACAGAAGAGGTAGAGGTGTAAAAGACACTAATCAGAGTTATCTTATCTGAAAGTAATGAATTTTATTATACAGCCAGACCCTGTGGTGAATGAAGTGAAGGTGTCATTTGCAGAGTGGAAAATATGTGCTTTTCAGAGGGCTCGGCATGCTGATAAGCGTACTTTTCCACTCAGTGAGGAAGGCAATGGTAAACCACCTCACTCCTCGTTTTACTTAGTAAAACCTCTAGAGGTTCAAACCAGCCTTTTGGCTGATGACCTAAACAACAACACGTATATGTTAACAAAATCTTTAAAAAATCTTAAAGTTATTCTTTTGAGTAAGATACGACGTGAAATCATTGTATTCTAACAAGTACAATAAAATAACAATTAATTTATATCAATTCTATAAGAGAATTAAGCGAACAAAATATTTACGTATTTATTAAAAGATATTTTACCGAGCCATAAAATAATAACAATCACTTTATAAAATCCTTCGAAAAAATTATCAAAAAACAAAATTGTGTACAAGAAATATTATTGTACAATCAAAAATGTGTGATGTAATTTATTTTATATTTTAATAGGTAATACTATAATTAAATATAATTATAACTTAATTAATAATTACAATTATAATTAATAATAATAATAATAATATAAGTCAGCCATACCAAATTAGCCAATACCATCATTCAAATTTGTAGCGATAAGTGAAAGGATGTAAATGAAGTAGTTTGAAGAAGTTAAAGAAGTTGAGGAATTAAAATTTGGTGGTGAAGAAAAGCGACAGTAGCGGAATGGAAAAGAATTAGAGAGAGAGAGATGGGAAATGTTTGGTGACTTGCCTGACCTGATTTACCTTGTCCGTGTCTAATCCTTTGGTCATCGCCCATGTTGATACCACGTAATCCATGACACGTTCTGACAATGCTTTCGGAACTTCATGCAACTTCATGAATTCGCGTACGTTGTTTAACATATCATGATATTTAGCTGTTGCTGATGTCATCTGTTGGATTATTGTTGTCACGTGACCAAATATAGTAGCATAAAGTAAGGCTGAAAGAAAATTATAATTAATTAAGTTACTAGTAAGCATCATAGCAGCAGAACGCATATTAATGTATTTTTTTATATATTTAAAAAAAAACTTTTTATATTTACTTTTTACTGCTTCTTCTACTTCGTTCTTAACAAGTACTTTCATGGTGCGCACTGCTTCTTCAAGTAATAACATATAGCTTCTAGAAACTGTTTATGAAGATTGCATCTTCCTTTGTCAAAGGTTTGAATGAAACTTTGATATGAACTTTGAATGAAACTTTGAATCAAAGTTTGATTCAAACCTTTAACAAAGGAAGATGGAATCTTCAAAAACATTTTCTAGAAGCTATACATTATTCTTGTTGCAGGGCTAAAATAAATATTTCTGTTTCTTATCACATGGTCAGCTAATTAAATGACTGAATCATTTAAGAAAAGAGGTAAAGGTGCAAAAGACATCATACTTTCTCCGCTGAAAGTAATGAATTTCATTATACAGCTAGACCCTGTGGTGAATGAAATGGTGTCATTTGCAGAGTGGAAAATATGTGCTTTTCAGAGGGCCCGGCATGCTGACAAGTGTACTTTTCCACTCAGTGAGGAAGGCATTGGTAAACCACCTCACTCCTCGATTTACTTAGTAAAACCTCTACAGGTTCAAACCAGCCAACCAGGCTGATGACCTAAACAACATACATTACTACCTGAAGAAGTGGTGCGCACCACAAAAGTACTTGAAAAAACACGAAGTATAAGAAGAAGTAAAAGGTAAATGTAAAAAGATTTTTATAACTACATTAATTACAGATTATATTAATATTAACCCCAAAATACACACTTCCCAAATTTGATTATGACAAAAACAATCAGGAATGAATAAAACACTATTTAACTTATCTTTAGACAAATTTGAAATGAGAAGGGATAACCCTAAACAGTAAGGAAATAATTTTTATCAACTTTTTTCAAAGTTTCAAGTGATGAATGTCAGGCTGCTCTTTGTAAGCGATATCTTGAGAAAGTTACGAATACCATCCACAAATTACTACCTGTTTATTATTCATATATTATTGTTTTTCGCCCATAACAGACAGGTGGAGTGTCAAATTATTAACATTCAATCTGTGTGTTGCAGGGCTAAAATAAATAGTTCTGTTTCTTATTACATGGTCAGCCAATTAAATGACTGAATCATTTAAGAACAGAAGAGGTAGAGGTGTAAAAGATACTAATCAGAGATATCTCCTCTGAAAGTAATGAATTTCATTATACAGCCAGACCCTGTGGTGAATGAAGTGAAGGTGTCATTTGCAGAGTGGAAAATGTGCTTTTCAGAGGGCCCGGCATGCTGGTAAGTGTACTTTTCCACTCAGTGAGGAAGGCAATTGTAAACCACCTCACTCCTCGTTTTACTTAGTAAAACCTCTAGAGGTTCAAACCAGTCTTTCGGCTGTTGACCTAAACAACATATTATTGTTTATTTCTTTTTACCGTCACAACTTTGTAACACCTTTACAGTTTACAGGCCTGCTTAAAGGCCCTTACCAATATGTAAGTTGGTTCTCCAGGGTTTCAATTTTATCATGCATAACTCTTTTTGTTTATTTTCAAGTGTTAAAAACCTTGAACATTAACATTCTATGAACTGTAGCTCGAATAACCCAAAACTTCGTCAACCATGGCTAGGATAATTGTGATCATACATACATATCCAACGCCCGTTCCAGCTATCGCCGGGTCTGGGTGTTCACCAAGCCTCTCCATTTTGTGATAATACTGTACTAAAATTATCAGGTATTTTGTATTAGTACAATTCAGTACTGAATGCCCATAACAGGCAGGTGGAGTGTTAAATTATTTACACTTGATCTGCTAGTTGCAGGGCTACAAAAAATAGTTCTGTTTCATATCACACGGTCAGCCAGTTATACAACTGGAGCATTTAAGAACACAAGAGGCAGAGGCATAAAAGACACTACTCGGAGTTATCGTCTCTGAAAGTAATGAATTTTAGTATACTGGTAGACCCTGTGGTGAATGAAGTGAAGTTAAACGAGGAGTGAGGTGGTTTATTGTTGTCTTCCTCACTGAGTGGAAAAGTATGCTTATCAGTATGCCAGGCCCTCAGAAAAGCTCCCCTACTCTCTACCCTGCAAATGACACCTTCACTTCATTCACCACATGGTCTGCCTGTATAATGAAATTCAGCACTTTCAGAGGAGATAACTTTGACTAGTGTCTTTTATACCTTTACCAATTCTGTTCTTAAATGCTTCAGTCATATAATTGGCTGAACATGTGGTAACAGACAGGTTAAATTATTTGCACTCAATCTGTTAGTTCCAGGACTACAAAAATTGTTCTGTTTCTTATCACATATGGTCAGCCAATCAAATGACTGGATTATTTAAGAACAGAAGAGGTAGAGGTATAAAGACACTAGTTAGAGTTATCTCCTCTGAAAGTAATGAATTTTGGTATAGGCTACAGGTAGACCCTGTGATGAATGAAGTGAAAGTGTCATTCGCAGGGTGAAAAATAGGTGCTTTTTAGAGGCCCTGATATGCTGGTAAGTATACTTTCCACTCAGTGATGAAGGCATAGTAAAGCACCTCATTCCTAGTTTTACTTAATAAAGCCTCTAGAGGTTCAAACCAGCCTTTCGGCAGAAGATCTAAACAACAACAACAATTCTGCACTAATACCGAGTTTAACAATTAATAATGGTTTATAAATAAAAACTTATTCTTACCAGCAATTATCATCATACAGATGGTGAATATCTTTTCGTTATCAGTCTCTGCCGCAACGTTACCGAAACCAACGCTAGTCATGCAAGTCATGGTGAAATATAAGGCAGTCACATACATTGTTCTTCTTGTTGGACCATTCGTTAATTCTGGCCCGCCATTTGGTGATTGTGATTCGTTGGGCCAAATATATGAATAAGGAGTTTGTGTTACATTCGCTAATTTCCACAACCATGAATATTGTATACCATTATCAGCATCAGATCGACCTGAAAAAAGAAACCATAAATCCAAAAAGGACACTACAAGGTCTGTCCAAAAAAGTATTCAAACTTTTTCAAATAAAAAATGTATTTTTATAATAATTCAAAAACATCCCCTAATTTCAACATAAATCTTTATAATGCATCCTGCAGTTTGAAATTAATTCTTTTTTATATAATGAATTTATGTAATAAATTTCACTAACCAGTTTTATAAAGTTATAGTTTTAGTTTATTTTTTATTAAAGTTATAGTTTTAGTTATTTGTATAAAACTGCAGTTTTATACAAGTAACTGAAGATGTAACATCTTCTATAGATTTTTAATAAATAAAGTTTTTAGTTTCAATTATATGTTATTTACTCTGATGATGGTGGATCCACCGAAACACGTGTAAGTGAAAATAAAAGTTGACGCAGTTAAAAAGGAAGGTTAGTGAAATTTATTATATAAATTCATTATATAAAAAAGAATTAATTTCAACATAGACCCCCTCAGACTCCATGCATTTGTCCCACCGGTGCTACCACTATCAGAAGCATTTCTGGAAAGCTTCTTTAGGTACGCTGTTTAGGGCATTCATCAAATTTTTCATTATAACTTCTCTAGAATCAAACCGTTGTACTTTAAAAGAAATTTTGAGCTTGGGGAAGAGCGAGAAACCACAAGGTGCCATATCTGGTGAATAAGGTGGCTGGAGAACCGCTGGAACATTATTTTTGGAAAAAAGCTTTGTATGAGGCATGATGAATGGGAAAGAGCATTGTCATGATGAAGCTGCCATAATCCTGTTGTCACAGATCGCTTACGATGTATAAAATCACAAAGACATCGAAGGACTTCTTGGTAATATTCTTTAGTAACAGTTTGATCCTGAGGAGCACATTCATGATGTACAACAATTCTACTGTCAAAACAAAACAGTCAGCATGAACTTCACATTTCTGCTCACCTATTGTGCTTTTTTCAGTCGAGTGGATGAAGAATGTTACCATTATGAAAACTGAATTTTTATAACCGGGTCATGACTATATACCTATGTTTCATCACCTGTTATTATAGTGTTCAAGAATTCACTATCATTCCTTAATTATGTAGTCCAACATGTCTTGCAAAACTTCTAAACAAAGCTCTTTCGTTCCGTCATTTTAGCAGAATTCTAAATACGACACATATGAACACAACGCTACTGTATTCGTAATGAGTTTGAACAAGACTGACGTAATGTATCAATGGGAAAATGTAAAAGAAAATGTAAAATGGGAAAATATAAAAGTACTCCTGACATGTCAGAACATGTCTATTCTCAGTTCCAACATCTTATCATTATTTGTTGGTACATTAAAAAATAAATTTATTTATTTAAAAATAAATTAATTTCAATACGTTAGCAAAAATCAAATTTTAGTCAACATATTTTTATTAATTTGCAAATATGCGGATATATCTTCTAAACCGACTTGTGTGAAAAATTTTCTGATGGATATAAAATCCGTTAATAGTCCTAGAAGGATTAAGTATGATTTGGGATTCAGTGAGGATGAAATTAATATTCTTGTACAATAGAGATGTGGAAGGAAGGTAGGGACATGAAATGATACGAAATGGCAGGACTTCATCTTCTATGTGTAATGTAGTGCGAGCAAACCGAATTCAGCAGCAGGAAGTTATTAAAACTTTTATTAAACACTTATTAAAACTTTCTAAGCACTCATTAAAACTTTCCACCATGGGGCGGACGGACAAAGCGTGAATTAAAAGAGAGGTATAGTTACTTGCATAATGAGAATGCCTTTGATTTTAACGAGGGGGAAAAGGAGGAAGACATTAGTGCAAACTGTTTTGATATCAGTTAAACCAACACAACAACGTACACTGTACTCAGAGCATTTACAGTATATCGCGGAACCTTTTGTAGGTTAACTGTATGAATACAACTATTTGTAAATAGAAATCTCGAATTCTCAAAAATATGGTTGGACTATTCACAGTGCTGAATGAAATCTAATATCCAGTGTAATAAAATGTTGTGAAGTCGAAGCTAAACAAAAGTCAAACAAAAATCCTTAAACAAAAGCCATGAGTGAGTGACTAACTACTGTGATGTTTCTCCATCCAAAATTCAAAATATAAAGAAGGAACTTACAGCTGTGAACAAGCTATTCTTCTTCAACAGTTTTGTTGATAACTGGTTAAAAAATTGAAACGGTTCAGTAGATACCAGCGAAACTGGCAATAAAAACAACAGTGATAGCGATAAAAAAAGGCAATATTCATTCCTAGAAGATTTTGTTGCAGTAGAATAAGGTAGCTGGTAATTACAGTAAATCAAACATTTCTAGTCATGTAATTAAAGTATAGGCAACATTACAGGTCAAATTTTTTCTTATAAGGTTTATGAAGAAAACATTTTCTCGGCAATATACCATAGTTTACATAATGTATGTGGTAATTGCACAGTAGTGAAATGTAGTGTCTCACTGTTGAGGTTGGCAGCACTGTCAGAATTTCACTTCCCTTTCTCATAGCGTACCCGTACCCAAAAGGCATTCTCGTGAGTGAAGTATCATATTGGGCCTGACCTAACGAAACGTGATTCAAAAACTTCAGGAACTTCAGTATTCAGTAATCAGTATCAGTTTACTGGTAGATGCTCTTGAAGTAAATACACATGTTAACATAGAGTCCGTAGTACAGTTCTTGAATCAAATGTTATTAACAGTTAATGGGAAAAAGTGTCAGTACTTGCAGTTTAAAAATAAACATAACGTTAAAGAAAGTAGAGAAATGGATGTATTTATTCATAATAATAGTTTAGAGCATGTAGAAACGGTGAAGTTCCTGGGCGTATCTCTAGATATATCTTTGTCTTGGGACTTCTATACCAATCAAGTTTGTAGTAAAATATCATCTGGGGTATTTGCACTAAAACAAATCGCCAGATTAAATGATAAAAAATTACTAATGGCAGCTTATCATGGCCTCATTCTGTTTCATATCCTTTATGGTATTTTAGTATGGGGTAATTCTAGCATGGGTAATTTGAATAGGGTTTTTAAAATTCAAAAGAAAGCTATTAGGTGTATGGTGGGAGCTAACTACCTAACCTCATGCAGGCCACTAGTTAAGGAGCTTAAATTGCTTACAGTTCCCTCCCTCTAAATTTTTGAGGTGATTATGTATGTTAGGCAAAATAATTTTATGCGGAATTTCAATGTTCACAATCATAACATGAGAAACAGGAATGATTATTATGTGGCTAATCACTCCACAAAATTGTTTGAACAAAAACCTACTTATGCAGGGAGAAAATTCACGAATAAATTACCCCAATCTTTAAAGTGTTGTGAGGATTTGAATTCCTTTAAAAAAAATCTGAAAAATTACTTGATCGGTGAAAATTTTTATAGCATACAAGAATTTCTTTCTTGATAGTAGTGATACATTGTGTGATTCTTATATGTATTTCAGGTGTTATATCTGACAACATGTCCTATACTCCTCATGGAGTCTCCAAGGCGCAAAAAAATGAAAAACAAGTGATAGAGGGTTAAAAAGAATGATAATAACATTAATATATTACATGACTTACCTATTGAATACCAAATACAAGCTAACCAATGAGCAACGAGCATATAAAAACAAAGTAATAGTATTAACATGGCAGCACCATATTCCAAATAACGATCTAATTTACGGACAACACGACCAAGACGCAACAATCTGACTACTTTTAATGCACTAAAAAGACTTCCAATACCCTGAAAAAAGAAACACAATTCAAGATTAATAGATATCAATCAAAAATGTTAGTTTTATCAATCATAACCCTTTTTTGTAGGTTAGCAAAATTGAGTAGGCAATGAATCAGCTTGTCAAGAAATAGTATATTAATAAAAACGGTCATTAAGGCATATTTTTGTTTATTTCACGGCTGTCCAGTTTCGGTACAACACTGTGCTTTGTTTTACCGAAAATATCTTGTTTTCTATACAAATGTTCCTGTTTCTACGGAACCGTAAAAGATCCATACTTGAATTTTTCACAGGATCAATAAATAGTAAAATGTTAGTATCGCTCGCGTCCCAGCTCCGCGTAGTTAGAAGGAATGCAGTGCGTTGTTATAGTAGTGGGAGAATGAATGAGTTACGAGGTAGGGTCAAAAAGTTCCCGGAATCGGTTAATAGAAATTGATTGAAAGTATGTATAACAATTTTAATCCTATTTTCCTTCAAAATACTCTCTTCCTGCATCTAAGCACTTATTACACCATTCATACAATCGTTGAAAACACTCCTGAAAGCCATTTTTCGAAAGTTCTATCAGCTGTTTCGTCGCATTTTCCATCACCTCTGATGAATCAGCAAAACGATGTCACTTCAATATCATTTTCAGTTGTGGACTTGTGGAAACAGGTAAAAATCCGGTGGTGCAAGATCGGAAGAATATTGGAGGGTGTTCCAGAGTGGTGACATTGTTCTTTGCAAGGCATTGTTTCGTCATTAGGGAGCGATGTGACAAGGCATTATCATGCAACAAAAACAAATCATTCCCTGCCCATTTTCCCATTTTTCACGCCGTTTTCGTCGAATTGTATCTCGTAACCGTTTTAAGATCTCTGTGTGCAATTCTTTGTTGATTGTTTTCCCTGTTTGCACTGGCAAGTTGTCGAACGAGCTCAACATTCTCATCTGTGGTAGAAGTGGAAGGCTACTCAGTCCGGACATCATCTTTATTGTTGTGCGACTGTCACGAAAATGCTTGTGCCACTCGTAAACTGCCGTTTTTTTCATTGCATCATTTTTGTATACTTTCTTCAGCATCTCAAGAGTCTCCGAGAGTGATTTCTCTAGCAACACATAGAATTTGATATTGGCACGCTACTCTGATGATGGCATTTCACAATACGACGAAAGGAAAAAAACTACGTCTAAAATATCATACACCGCACGTAGAAAACCAACTCTAACTGCCTGCTGAAGGCACAGGACCTCCCTAGAGTGATACCAACCTTCCAAACAAAAATTTCCCTTCCAGCAAACAAATGCTTGACTGCATGTGACCATTCCGGGAACTTTTTGACCCTACCTCGTAGTAGTGTTTCACAGCTGATGCATTTGTAGTGGTAGCGTGTACTAACTTGACTAAAAAAATATTCTTATCATCCGGCGCATTAATTTAACAAATACCTGCCGGGTTATTAACTTGTTCGGATTAATAATATTTAACTTACCAATTTATATCAAAATATGTAAATAAATGAATGTAATAAATACAAAGAAATATGTTAAATATGGAAATTTTGAAAATGAATGTTTTGTATCAGAGAAATACAACAATCGTTCTCCCAGCATGCATCACTCATTCATTATACCTCACCCATAACCTTCGACTCGCAACTACACGGAGCTTGGAACCGCACAATACACATATTGATCCACTTAAAAAATTATTGCCCAAAGACAATAAAAAAATAAATAATTTTTAACCCATACAAGAAAAAATCCTTTTTCTATTTATAAAAACTGTACCGCCATGAAAGAGGCTCATTAAAGCTCTAAAAACCATGATGACAACATGTACACATATCAGAACTTTTGTTCAATAGTTATTAAGAAAAAGAAATATAAGATTTGCAAAATTAAAATTGTCGGTTTAGGCTGCACAGCACCCCCATTTTTGTAAATTTTTGACATTCACACCAGAATAGAAAAAAAATCACAAAGTTTCAGCCCACCATACTTATAATTTTTAAATGTTATTGTGGAATTAAGTAACGTTCATAACGATAAGAAAAATTCACCATTTTAAAATCTAAGGCAACGTTCTTTTTGCCAATAATGATTTCTCACACCAGGTACTGGTAACGTGCTATAAGTTGACGATTGCGCCTATCATGCGGAGGACAGTATACTATCTATCCCACTTACATCGGCCAACCCGAAAGCATAAGACATGTATCAAGCATGTAAGTCAAAATGTAACTACCACAAACACTAAAGTAATAAAATTCAGTTCATGACCCATCACACTAAATAAGTAAGGAGTAATATAATTATTTAAAGAAAGTGAATTATTTAAAATTCAATTGCAATTTAACATAACGTTACTGAAAATAATGAAATATGAAAATCCTAAAAATACAAAAACTTTTTGAAATTACCGTAAAACTAGTATTACTCACGATAATAAGCTTGCATCGATGGAACTCACGGACTAACTAGTCTACCACTACAAATGTCAGAGTGCAGTAATTCAGTTTACTGCTGATGACCAAAAAGGATACTAAATATAGCTTAGGCCTAGTAATATGGCTAATTTAGAATGTGTTTATTATTTAGGGTAATTATTAAGAATCAATAAATAATCCTATGGAATGTTTATAAAACGACATAGTTGTAAACATAATAAATCAATGTAAGAAGAAAACTACAACATGATTTCATGGTTAAAGCTGTCACTATGATGTATTTAGAAAAGCACATATAGTAGCACTTCCACTCCTCGCATAATCCAGTCTTACTCTCGCTGACGATCGTCAACTTATATTGCGTTACCAGTACCAATAGTGCAAGATTAAATAGTTTATCTATAAAAAATAAATTAAAGAAAAAACTAAATGATGGAAAAAAACATTTAAAAAAGTCTTCAAACACAACAGCCAATTGTTATACCAAAGTTTATTGAGATAAACTTTGTATTCTCCATGACAATCACGTTTTGTATACAAACATGCACTATAAATACCAGTTAATATAGCATTATCGAATATTTAAAAAAAAAAAAATTAAGATTTAAAGTGACAGTACAAACCCATATCACGTACTTGAGTGAACCTTTTGATAATTAATAAACACACAAAATAAAAACTTGAAGCTGCGTATGTACAAAGCATAATACAGTAAAACCTCCTTAATCCGGCATTCTATAGTCCGGAGTAGTCTATAATCCGGCATCAACGGCAATAGACAAAAATTATAGAATTGCCTTCACAATGAACACAGTGAAGTGAGCAACCCGACAGCTACCGCCGACACTCAAGAGCCACAAAGCGTCGCAAAGTGAGTTTGTAAACTCACTTTTCTCACTTTTCACGCTTTTCTACAAGTTTGTAAAATTTACTGAGTCAAATAAACAATACAGTATGGCCGAAGTTATGAACTTACATATAATAAAAATTGATTTTTTAAATACAAAAAATACTAGTCGTAAGAAGCAAGTAGATATTAGATCTTTTTTCCAGCCATCCTACCAGTGCTGTTGCTAAAAACCACGAATAGTACACTACTGTACTGTATTTCATACTGTATTCAAATTTATTTCATCATATACTGTACTTAAAAAATGCATTTTAATATTTCTCCTGTACTTATATATTGATTTATATTGTTTAAATAATAAATACATACAATGAAAGTTTCTTGTGCAAATTGTGTTATTTTTTATACGACTCCTGTATTTTTATAAATAACCTCCATAGTCTGGAATTTCCTTTAATCCGGCAAGCTTCGAGTCCAAAACGTGCCGGATTAAAGAGGTTCTACTGTATTTACGGGGACCGTAACTGGGGAAAAAATAAACTTTTTAAAGTTTTTGTTTTTTCATTTTATGAAACTGCATAGTATTCTGAGTGATTTGATCTATTATTAATGGCGGTAAAGAAATTTTTACAAATATAAACATTATAACATTGTACAAAGAACTGGAGGTGAAATGTGGAAAGAAAATGCTCATGCAACGAAACGACTGGATTTAAGACGAATATAAGTTGCTGAAAGAAAATTGTCTGAATTTGAAAATCAAATACGAGAGAAGAGATGTTTAAAAAGAAAACAATTTGAAGATTTATATCTTGAAGATGAGAATCCAAACTAACCATCTTCCACCTTTGGATGTTATTAAAAAAGTATAACTTTTATTTAAATTTAAAGTCAATTTATGGCAAATTATGATTTATGAAATTTAATGCAAGTTTTCTTAGGAATGGTTAAAGATATAAGTATGAAATTTTCAGGACACATTCTACTCATAATGGGTTAGTTCCACAACCGGAATTATTTAAGAATTGTTCATAGAAAATATTTTACAATTTTTTTTCATTATTTTTTTTCTCTTGTTGAAAAATTGTTAGTGCTCGTAACAGACAGGTGGAGTGTCAAATTATTTACACTCAATCTGTTTATTGCAGGGCTAAAATAAATAGTTCCGTTTCTTATCACATGGTCAGCCAATTAAATGACTGAATCATTTGAGAACAGAAGAGGTAGAGGTGTAAAAGACACTAATCAGAGTTATCTCCTCTGAAAGTAATGAATTTCATTATACATCCGGACCCTGTGATGAATGAAGTGAAGGTGCCATTTGCAGAGTGGAAAATTTGTGCTTTTCGGAGAGCCCGGCATGCTGATAAGCATACTTTTCCGCTCAGTGAGGAAGGCATTGGTAAACCAACTCACTCCTCGCTTTTACTCAGTAAAACCTTTAGAGGTTCAAACCAGCCTTTCGGCTGATGACCTAAACAACAACAACATTTTTTTCTCAGAATTATTTGTACTTTTTATAAAAATTAATAAAAAATTTTTAATACTTTATTCAAAAATAAGCTCCCTCTTCTTCTTCTTAAAGTTCCATCTCCTATCGGAGGTTGGATATCATAATGGCTATGGTCACTTTGCTGGCTGCCGCTCTGAATAGTTGCAATGAACTACAGTTGAACCATTCTCTAAGATTCCTCAGCCAGGAGATGCGTCTTCTTCCTACGCCTCTTCTTCCTCGGATCCTTCCCTGCATAATAATTCTCAGCAACTCAAATTTTTCTCCTCTGGTTATGTGATCCAAATATTCTAGTTTTCTTGTTTTAATACTCTTCATAATTTCTAACTCCTTATTTAAACGTCGTAGCACCTCAACATTGGTAACCCTTTGGACCCACTGAATTTTCAACATTCTCCTGTAACACCACATTTCGAACGCTTCTATCTTCTTTATGTGTTGTTTCTTCAATGTCCAAGCTTCCATTCCATATAGTACGATAGAAAATACGTAACATCTTAGAGCCCTCAATCTGAGAGGCATGTGAAGGTCTTTGTTTGTTAGCATTGTCTTCAATTTTATGAATGCTTGCCTTGCAGTTTCAATTCTTACTTTAATTTCTTTGCTTTGGTCATTCTTGTCATCAACCCAGGTTCCCAGATATTTGTATGCCTCTACTTTTTCTATTTGGGTTTGCTCTATTGTTAATGTTTCATTTCCATGTTCTGCTCTCGAGACAATCATAAATTTAGTTTTTTTCTCATTTATTCTAAGTCCATATCCAATGCAATGATCGTTAATTCTATTCACCAATTCTTGCAGCGATTCCAGGGTGTCTGCCATCACAACGGTGTCATCAGCGAATCTTATGTTATTTACTATCCTTCCACCCACACAGATTCCATCACTCAGTTCTGTTATGGCGTCTTGAAATATGGCTTCACTATACATGTTGAACAGTAGTGGCGACAGAACACAACCCTGTCTTACCCCTCTCTTTATATCAATATTCTCGGACTTTTGTTCTTCGACCTTTATATTGGCCTTTTGATTCCAATACAGATTGATAAGCTCCCATTCGAAACTAAATAAAACTAAATAAAAGTCTGAAGTTCAATTTAAAAAAAAAATAAGGTTGTATTTTTTATAGTTTTTGAAAAAAGTTGCAAAAACTTAACAAATAGTTTTATGTAGGCAGTTACGGTCCCCTTAAAAACCACAAAAATTTCTGATTTTTTTTTATAATGCAATGAAGTGGAGTACTTTTTTTTAAGTAGAGTAAATTTTTTCAATACAACATACAACTAATTTAGAAATATTTGGTGTATTCATCAGGGAAAAAACCAAGAATTCTTGATATAACCTAGTACTCAATCAAATTTGTATACCATAAACTAACAGCTTGATTTTCAATATATTTGTTGAAAAGAAAAGAAAAAAAACATTTACTAAACTGATCTACAAACTTAACAAAAACACAAATACTCTACAAAATTAAAATAACATGCAAAGTAAATTATTGTACAAACAACTCAAATAAAACAAAGGCTAAAACAAATTACACGACAGATGATTTCATGATGTATGAAGATGGACCCAAAAGAAAAAAAACAGAATTTTTGTTGTAAAATATAATTTTTTAAGTTGTTTTTCAGAGTACTCTCCATAGATGTGATGCACTTGTCCAGTCTTCTTTCCCCCCAGTGTGAACCAACTCTACAGTTTTCAACTTTGATATTGCCCAGTGCCCCTTTGATATCATCCAGTGCTCTCTGTGAAGCTTTTTTTTTTACATTTTCCACATCATCAAAATGCTTCCATTTTGCATTTTTTCATTCTCAGGAACAAAAAAAAGTTGCATGGGTGATATCCAACCCATGAAAAGCCAATTAGCTATTCACAGACAAGGTTGTGTGTGCAGAGAAGTTTCTCGGTGAGAAACCATTCACCTGATTGCAAATCCGCCGAACACATATTCCAATTCAATCCTGTCTGTTCTAAAACTTCTTAAATTGTGAAACGATGATCCTCCTTGATTATTTGGCGGATTTTTTCAATTTTTTTGTCATGTCAAGATGATGACGGGCATCCAAAATAAGCATGATGTTCAACACTCATCTCACCACTTCTGAAGTGTCTAAACCACTCAAAAACATGTATGCAACTCATAGCATCGTTCTTGAAAGTGTGTTGAAGCATTTGGTAAGATGATATTGTTGAGTTTTCAAGCAGGAAGCAAAATTTAAAACAGAATTTTAGTTCCTTTAAATCTGCCGTAAGGATTTTACAGGAACAAATGAGATCAGTTGGGGAAAACAATGCTACAGTCAAACAGAATCTCCTACACAGATGCCACTTGGGCAACTATTTTAGGAAAGTGTCTTAATAGACCCAATTAGCAAGAGAATGCTCTACTATGGTTAGGAGCAGCTACACACTATCAGTTTGGTTTCTTTTGGAACCCCCATCGTATGATGCTTTCAAGAAAAAAACAATTAAAACATGTCATTACTATACTCTATTCATTGTAAGAGAGATATGTCAAGTAAACAAATAATGACGTCACTGAGCATTTGCATTATTTAAAAAAATCTAGTGTGAAACACACAGTTTTTTCTTGCCAATGCAAATAATTAACAATAAACCTAACATTAGTAATAAAACATTAGAAATAAACAAAAAAACTAACCTCAATAAACATAATCTAATTTTAATAATGAGTGAAAGACGCAAAATGAAAATCAACCTCAGTTTGGCTTAAAAATACGGAAAATCACTCTTTCACGCTAAACTAGGCTCTGCACAGAAAAAGATCTAAATAAAAATTATGGATCTTTTAATATCTTATATATCTGATTATACACTTTTGTCGTAAAATTCATACTAAGGCCGAAATCTAAAAAAAATCGATTTTTCACAAGTTTTTGTGAGAAAAAAACAGAAAATCGCTAATTACCACTAAACTAAGCGTTATACAAAAAAAATGTTTAAAATAAAAATTGTAGGATTTTAAATTCTCTACATTTTTGCGCAAAAATGCATATTAAAGCTGCAATCTTAAAAAAACAATTTTTTTATGTGAAAACAGCCTCACCAAGAGTTTCAGCAGACATGGCGCCTACACTACCTCGTAGAAAATAAAAAAATTAAGTAATTGAGGCGATTTAAAAAAAAAATCGTAGGAGCCGTTTTTGAGAAAATTGCAAAAAAGTGAAAAATGACACGAATTAACTACTACTTCTGGTTGACCGATTTTGATGAAAAAGTTCGTGTTGGGTCTAACTTAAGTTTCAAGTTCATACGATGTTTCGTTCTTGGGATATTCTGTTCACACACACACACACACACACACACACAGACGAATCGCTAAAAACATGGTTTTTGGGTTCAGGGGGTCTGAAAACATGTAGATTCGGTGAAAACTTGATTTTGAAAAATCGACATGAAAACAATACTTTCCTTCCTATCTATTCATACAGGCAAAAGAAAGTAAAAAGTGTACACGTTGATTAAAAAGTAACAATAAAATACTTTTAAAAGTATTTTTATAAATGAAACTGTTAGGCATACTTCATATCAGGACTGATGCTATAAGTACTGATCAATAAATTTATAAAAACGTTAGGCCTATACTTTATTTCCATTCTTCTTCATAAATAAATGTAGTTACAAGTTATATGTATTACCTCTGATCTGAATGACGAAACAAGAGAACTTTAAAAGTAAAAATTTTTATTATTTTAATGATTAGTTATCTCATGTTAGTTTATTCACTTGTTATTTCACAACTGAATTTGACGATGAATAATCCAAACCCATAAATCTCTCCACATTTTTGACAAAGAATCATCATCATTGTTATATGCTATCAGTTCGCTTTTGACATCGTATTGTCTCGCATTGTTCTCATGTGCATTATAATTTATTTTCAATTAGGAATTTAATGTTATAGTATATTTTGTTTCTTTCATCTCTATTGATCATTTAATTCTTTATATGGTAAAAAATGTGTATCAGTTATCATTATGTTTTTATTAAAAGTTTTAGCAGCTGATTTGGTAAGCGCTGTTTGTTCACAATACATATCTTTCTTACGATGAACTGAGTATACCTACTTAAAAATCCTTAAATTCCTATAATTATAATACTCGTAAACTAATACATGCAAGGAAACTCAACTTATGTTATCTGTAAAATTATACTTTGAAGTACAGCCCCAAAAACTGGGATATTAAAAAAAATTATCGAAGAATCTAAAACGAGAGTAAAAACTTAAGAAATTAAAAATATTGAAGTTGTAAGCACTAGACTACTTGAAGCTGCAATATATTAAGCGATTTAAAAAATTATAAAGCAAATATGTGAATTTATTTAATTCATATTATACTATTAAATAAAACTTTACACTAATTGTAAAATGCGGTATACAGTTTTATGGACACCTGTATACAATGGATGAAAAACCAGTTGATAAGAAACATTTCTAAGGGTAAGCGCACAGTGAACGCTGGTTGCAGGTCGCAGGTACTGATTCACGGTGGCAAACGCGCGTAGTGGGAAAATGTAACTACGCACTTAACCTTCATTCAGTTGTCTGTATTCAACATGAGTTCCAGTAGCAACAGTGATGAATTATTTCTAATGGAAAATGTTTCCACGAAATTATTATCATTTAAAGACGAACCGTTAATGACATTAATAAGAACAGAAAATTGTTTGGCATAATCATCTTTTTCCGCAATTAAAAAAAAAATAGAGACAGTTTCTTAAATGCATGAGAATGACTCTGCAAACGTTTAATTTTATGTTGTGCAAAGTAGATCTCGTTTTCAAAAGCAATGGTGCAACTTGCACAAGCAACCAATATTACCGGAAGAAAGATTTGTGATTATTTTGAACATTTTAAACGTATTTTTTGAACTTTTTGACTACTGATATTCAATATTATAGAGCATTGTTTGGCCAGTAATAATCTTTTAAAGTTAGTTTTATAAACATATGTGAAAAATTAATTAATTAACAAGTTGTTATTATTTATGAATACGTATTATACAATGCCAAGTACATTTAGCAACCTGCCAGCACGTAGCAGGCAGGTTTATTCGAAACAAACCAGTGAGCTGATTTGCGTAGATGACCAGCTTTCTCCACCAGCGTTTACTGTGAGATGTCCGATTAAAATATAATGTCCTATTCGTACTAGCAGACTTCCGCTTGTAAGTGACCAGCGACCAGCAACCTGTGACTAGCGTTCACTGTGCGCTTACCCTAAGACACTATACAACAGACTTAAGGTATTGGATAAATAGTTTAAAGAAGTCAGAAAGGACATTAAAAAACCGAGAAAACTGAATGAACCGAACCAAATTTGGATAACTAATTACGAACTTTTAAGTGCTTGCTTCCATGAAGCAAAACAACAGAACACTGGGTGGACAGAAGAAAGGAGAAAAAGTTACAGTGAGCGAAAGCTGAGAATGTGGGCTGCCAAAAGAAATTCCTGAAACGTCTTAACACCTCACTACACGAGAAAAAATGTACAGTTCAGATTAGGCATTTCTACGAGTGGATATGGCACTTATCTTGTAAAGCACAACAAATTAAGTAAATAAAATAATTTCTAAAAAAAATTTAGGAGCCATTTTTGATAAAATCACATGAATAAACAACTACTTCTGGTTGACTGATTTTGATGAAAATGTTAAGTGTTGGGTCCACTAATGGGATCTAACTTAAGTTTTTCAACTTTGTACACTAATCCATTCTTGAAGTTCACCACATACATACACAGACCAATTGCTAAAAACACATTTATGGAATTAGTGAGGCTGAAAAACTGTATTTTTGGTGAAAACTCAACATGAAAACAATACTTTCCTTCCCTATATTCATATAGGGCTAAAGAAAGTAAAAATCATATTATCATCGTGATACCAACAGATCTATACAATGAATCCTGAATAAACAGTGAAATTCACAATCGATTGAAGTTTATAGTGAAATGATATAAAAAAAATCATTTACATATAACTAAACTAAAAACGTGCCAATATTTTTGTAAATTTATTATACTTAATCACACAATTGATTAAAATGTGTTTAAATGATGATAAATAAAAAATTATATCCAATAATCAAACAAGATACCTTAAATTAAATTAAATCAAATACTTTTACACATTTCGACTGTGTTAAGTGATATGTATTACCAAATGTACAAGAGTCGTTCAGAATGTAAAGGAAGTACGTACATAGATAAATTAATTGTAAAGTTTATTCATCTTTGTCAATGAAAGATTATCACATCTTTCAATATACTATGGACAATTTGAACTGGCACAACTCTTGCTCTATGTGTACACACAGTTCTGCATAAAGTATATCCATAACCTATTCTTTCAACAAGGTCTACAAATTTTAATCTACGCAGATGCCTACAACCTTATTTCATGTACAAATAAACAAATAACTATTTCATTTTAAAATATGTATTTAATTTGTCCCAGTAAAAATTCAAATTATAAATTACACGAACTAAACTGCAAAAACTCACTAAACTATACTCTACAGACGTACGCAACTAACTAAATAAATTGGTCTGAATATGTAATGAACAGAAAATCATATATGAAAACAAATTAGTTACATCATTATGTCTGACAGTTATTAATAACAACAGTAAAGACAAATCGTAGTGATTGAGTGTGAGTCGCACATTACAGTAGCGATTGCATACTTTTGCGACTGTACCGCCGTTGCATGGCGAGGGGCAAAGAGGGGAGTTTACTGCACGGTATATTAAAAAAGCGCAAATTACTGCTAAACTAAGCGTTATACAAAAAAATGTTTGAAATAGAAGTTGTAGGATTTTTAATTTTCTACATTTTTTATTTTTGTGCTAAAATGCATATTAAAGCTGTAATCTAAAATAACAATTTTTTTACGTGAAAACAGCCTCACCATGAATTTCAGCAAACATGGCGCCCACCCTATCTTGAAGAGCATAAAAAATTTAGTAAACCAGGTGATTTAAAAAAATAATTGTAGGACCAGTTTTTGAGAAAATCACAAAAAAGTGAAAAATTACAAGAATAAACTACTACTTTCGGTTGACCGATTTTGATGAAAATGTTCGTGTTGGGTCCGGTAGTGGTATGTAACTTAAGTTTCAAGTTTCAAGTTCGTATGATGTTCCGTTCTTGAGATATTCTGCTCACACACACACACAGACCAATCGCTAAAAACATGTTTTTGGATTCAGGGGGTCTGAAAATGTGTAGATCCGGTGAAAACTCGATTTTGAAAAACTGACATGAAAACAATACTTTCCGTTCTATATATTCATATAGGCAAGTGAAAGTAACATGGAGTGAGGTGGTTTACCATGCCTTCCTCACGGATCGGAAGAGTATGCTTATCAGCATGGGGCCTTCGAAAAGCACCTACTTTCCACCCTGCAAATGACACCTTCACTTCAATCACCACAGGGTATGGTTGTATACATGTTGTTTAGGTCATCAGCCAAAAGGCTGGTTTGAACCAGTAGAGGCTTTACTAAGTAGAACGAGTAGTGAAGTGGTTTACCATTGCCTTCTGAACTGAGAGAAAAAGTATGCTTATCAGCATGCCAGGCCCTCTGAAAAGGATATATTTTCCACTCTGCAAATGACACTTTCACTTCATTCACCACAGTGTCTGGCTGAATAATGAAATTCATTACTTTCAAATGAAATAACTGATTAGTGTTTTTTACACCTCTACCTCTTCTGTTTTTAAATGATTCAGTCACTTAATTCGCTGACCATGTGATAAGAAACAGAACTATTTATTTTTGCCCTGCAACTAACTAACAGATTGAGTGTAGATTATTTGAGACTCCACCTGTCTGTTATAGGCAATACGGCTGTATAATGAAATTCATTACTTTCAGAGGAGAAACTGTGGTTAGTGTCTTTTTCACTTCTACCTTTTCTGTTCTCAAATGCTTCAGTCTTATAACTGGCTGATCATGTGATAAGAAACAGAACTATTTTTTGTAGCCCTGGACTAGCTGATTGAGTGCCAATAATTACCACTCCACCAGCCTGTTATGGGCAAAGCAACTTACTTTCTGAAACCTTGTAAAATTCTTGCAGACTTACTAATACTAGAAATAATACTTCTTGCAGAGTTCTTTTATCAGTTAATAAATTAGTCAGACCAAAAGTCCTTTTAATAAATTAAATTTTACATTCTGAATGACCCTCTTGAAATACTGTGTTAATAACATACTTCAATGAATTTGATATAAATACAGACATTACAACAATCAAATGCAAAATTTATAATATGAACTGTAAACGTTAATATTTTACAGTTAAAACAACAAATAAACAAACAAGATAACTAAATAAGATTAATACCTGTTTAAAAAATGTTGTGATATATCCAGTCTTCTGGAATTACATTGTTGAACACAATAATAATTATAAAAATATGACATCGATGACATTTTTTAAAGACACATAAATTATTTATTAAAAAAATTTCTAAAAACCTACTCTTTAAAATTTTTACGTACGTTAATTGCAGATTAACGTGTGTATGTTTAAATACAATGATAAAACCATGAATTTAAATTAACAGATTCAATATTTTCGAACTATAGTAAATGTAAAACAAAAAATATTTTACAAACGTGTTGTATAAGAAAGTGGAAATTGTTATTTTCAAATTAAATTAATTTTAAAATAGTATAAACATGTAATAAATAAACATGTAATAAAATAATATAAACATATTGTAACGTGCGTTCGGAAAGTCGCTGTGCACTGGAATTGTGACTATGGATTTATGAAAATATGTATAAAGAAATGACTAAGCATTTTGGAAAAAAATTTATTCAATACCTTAATTACATTGTTAAACCGTGATTACATTGTTTATAGAAGGTGTTCGAAATGACCTCCATTGGCATCAATACAGCATTGCACTCGTTTCATTTTGTTTGCAAACACCTTTCGCAACTGAAGAACAGTGATTCCTTGAATGTATGCCGTTATTGCGGCTTTAAGTTCGTCAATCGGAGTGTGATGACGCCAATGGAGGTCATTTCGAACACCTTCTATAAACAATGTAATCACGGTTTAACAATGTAATTAAGGTATTGAATAAATTTTTTTCCAAAATGCTTAGTCATTTCTTTATACATATTTTCATAAATCCATAGTCACAATTCCAGTGCACAGCGACTTTCCGAACGCACGGTATAAGAAAGTGGAAATTGTTATTTTCAAATTAAATTAATTTTAAAATAGTATAAACGTGTGATAATATAAACATATTGTATAATACAGAGCAGGTCTATAGTCGTGTGTAAATGTCTATTTATACCTTTGTGTAAATGCTATTACAAAAAATAGAACAATACATCAAAAATTACTATGTAGCTTGTATTTGTGCTGGTAATTCATTAATTACTTTGGTAATTCGTAATACAGTAGATGTACAAAGTGTGGTTATTAAATAATGACTTTAGTTTAAATAAAACTTTTATTTTAATTTTATACATAATCACTTATTGCCACCTTCAATATACACTCTTTCTCTATCCCTATAACACTACATGCAAATTTTAAATTGTTGGAAACAGTGCTGGAAGTCATCTTCTGTCAGCTCCTTCAGGACATGAGCCGCTCAAAAATGTTTGAAATGAAGCTCGGAAAAATATTTGTACTGACACTTTGTACGCGATTGAAAATGACCCAAATTTTTTGGAAACTATAGTAACATGTGATGAAATGTGGTTTTTTACTTATGATCTGGAAATGAAGTGCCAATCCATGCACTGGAAGAGCCAAACTTCACTGAGAGCCAAGAAAGCTCGAATGAGCAAGTCAAAATTTAAAGCAATGATGATTGTTTTTTTTTATATCCATGGGATTGTGTATCTTCACTGGGTTCCTGAAGGTAAAATATTTAATCAATATTACTACCTTGAGGTACTTTCTAAACTACGTCAAAGAGTAAGGAAAAAACGCCCCGATGTGGAAGGACATATCATGGGTTCTCCACCAAGAAAATGCGCCAGCTCATTCTGCGTTATTTGTCAAGTGGTTCCTAGCCAAGTACAGCATCTCAGTGTTAGAACATCCACCTTATTCACCAGATCTTGCACTGTGTGACTTCCACCTGTTCCCTAAGGTGAAATCTGCATTAAAAGGGTCAAGACTTGAGTCTGTGGAAGCTGTAAAAGAGAAAGCGGCATGTGTCCTGAAGGAGCTGACAGAAGATGACTTCCAGCACTGTTTCTAACAATGGAAAATTTGCACGGAGCATTGTAGGGATAGAGAAGGAGTGTATATTGAAGGTGACAATAAGTGATTATGTATATAATAAAAATAAAACTTTTTACAACATTAGTCTCGTTATTTAATAGCCACACCTCTTATATCTGCAACTAAGCCTAACCTTAATATTGCAATCACATTTAAATTTGCCATTCAGTCTGCTACTGACAATATTTTATAGATATAAGATCGCCACTTAATACCATAAAAAATCTGGAGTACCACCATGATCATAACAAACTAATTATTTAAATCCAGAGAAAGCTGCACAAAAATCACTATGAGAATTAGGTTTTAAACTTTAAAGACAGACTTCAAATTTGACGAAAAACAAAATTCATAAAATGACATTAAAATTATAATTTAAAAAATATTAATGTACAATAAAAATCCTATTAGCTGTTGTCCACATATCAGAAACTTCTGATAAAAAATTATTTTTACAAGTGGCGAAAGCATGTGCACTGCATACAAAAGATATTTGGTGAACTCTAATTTAAAATTTGCCGATGAAAAAAATTACTATAATATATTTATATGTAAATATTTTGTATTATCTATTATTAAAATAATTTAGTGCACTTAATACAGCTAATTTAAATAACTAAATCTGGTGATAAACATACAAAATAAATTTGGTGATTAGATTTATCAAAATTAAAGGGAGTGATATAAAAAAAAGTTTAAGCGATAGTGTAACTAGCGAGTGATTTAAAAATTAAAGGTATAATTAAACTACAATGTTAGATTCACAAAGTAGTATAAATTAGTATTATTAATTAAAAAGGTTAGTTTTAAATAAACTACTAGCTAGTTTTAGTTTTATTTTTTTTAGTTTTAGTTAAACTACTAGCTAGTTTATTAGCTAGTTTTAAATAAATTCAACCTCAATACAAGACTTCGCATACTCAGATGTTACGTAATTCCTGTACTCATTTATGGTCATGAGGGATGGATATTGACTAAGTCCTTGGAAAGGAAATTGGAGGCGTTTGAGATGTGGACTTACCGGCGGATGCTCCGCATCTCATGGAAGGATAAAATTAAAAATGGGGAAGTTCTAAGCCGTTTGAATAAAAATACAGAACTTCTTTTCAATATCAAAAGATGGAAACTCCAATATTTTGGCCATATAGTACGGAATAAAAAATACCACCTACTGCAGTGCATCATGGAAGGCAAAATTGAGGGTAAACGAAGACCGGGGAGAAGGAGAATTTCTTGGATGGGGAACCTGCGGGGGTGGTTTGGGACCACCTCAGTTCAACTCTTCAGAGCGGCTGGTTCCAAGGTTAGAATCATGATGATGATCGCCAATCTCCGACGCGGAGCAGGCATATAGAAGAAGAAGAAGAAGTTTTAAATAGGTAACCTCTGGTACTTCCACCATGTTGGATTTAACTTTCTTAATTCAAATAGGAAAATATTGTCAAAAAATATGATACATAATTTCAATCTACAATTTTAAGAGAAATTCAAAGTTGAGAATTGTAGATGGATATTTTTTCCTGTTTTTGAGATATTACTATTAATTACCCAGAGAACTTCTTTTTTATGGTACAAAATAATTAACTAGACATTGTGATTATCTAATAATTACACTATAATTAAAACACCCAGACAAGTGTAATTCCCAGAAAGTGTTCCCAGACATTTTAGACGCTTGATATGATTTGAATGGTAATACAAAGGTTATCTCTAAAGCAAAGACCACTGGGAAATTTCTCTCCTTGATGTTGGCAAAACTGTGTTGATGAAGGCCGTGCTAGTAATATACACACTGTATTGTTGTCTGTAAGTTGTTGCATTGTAATACATGGAATTACTACATCATAAAATGAATAAAAAAATTAATGTTGCCGCCAATTGTGAAATATGTGGAGTGATATGTTTTTAAAAACCATGAAAATGTTATGTCAGCTGAAATTCATAGGCATAGTTGGTTGCTGTGTATGGTAATAATGTAAAGAATGAGAAAACATAAAAAAATGGTGTTTTTTTGGTTTTACATTTCACTGTTTTGCAATTTCTGCTAACATAGACAGTGGATAAAGATGGTAATGAAAATGAGTGATGAAAAATGCCAGACCTGACCAGGAATCAAACTTGAGACTCCGGCATAGAAGCCAGTCGCCCTAACCACTACATTAACGAGCCAGCTCGGAAAATGGTGTGACAGGTTCAGAAATAACAGAATTAATATGGATGATGAAGAACATTCAAGGTGGGCCTAGATAATCACTGAGGACTTGTTGAAATGCGTCGATGATAAAATCAGAAAAGATCATCGCTCAACGATTAACGACGTGGCCCTTCTTTTTCCTGACATTTCAAGAGCTGTTGGTCGCATTGTTTATGACCACTTAGACTTCAGAAAGGTTTGTGACTGTTGGGTGCCACACTTCTAAAAAGAATGTCACAAAAAAGAATCCGAATGCTAAATGAACTGACGGCAGAGTATGATGACGATATATTGAAGCTGGTGTATCGCTATGATAAACATCTTAATTCATGTGGCGTCTATACAGGAAGATAGTACAAGGTATGTATTTAAGACAAATAAAAATTATTTATAAAATTTTTAACAATGGAACAGTCTTTACTTTAGAGATATCCCTTGTATATGAGTAGGCCAAAGTAGCCCCAAAGTTGGGATAGCATTATCCAATCATCAAAAATTTAAATTGGAGCTTAAACTGCTTATAAGAATGAACTTGGCATGTTTTTGAAACTCATAATTCCCAAATACTGTAAGACAATATCAGTTTTTCAATTATGAATTGAAGAAAAACACTGGAAAAGTAAACCAAAGTAACCCCAGTTTATAGTGTGCATCCTGAGATTTAAAAAACATTATCAGGATGTCTTTTGAATACCTCATGTCAAATATTATGATAAATCTACAGCTACGAAGTTTACGGATTGATCTTGGTAATACCTCAACAGGATTTGTTTATATATTTTTTTTGGAATAAAACTAATCACAGGACTTGATAAGAAATATTAGAGTCCAGAGACTGGTTTTTAAGATTTTATCAATATCTGAGGGGTAAGGAATCTATATTTTTATATTATCAAACATCCTATGCAGGAATTATCAACAGCCGTATTATTTAAATTTGAAATATATTTTTCTAACCACCAGAATATGGTAATAGTAAACACTTACCAATGTTTAGAGTGCTTTCATATATCTTGTACACATCTTACGTAATTTAAAAATTGTTTTTCACAATCAAAATTTAAAACTTCCTACTCCTACCATGGCAGATAAGGAATAGTCAAATCTTATATCTAAAACAGTCTTGCGAACTTAACAGTTGGTTGTCATATTCAACTTGTGTGGCCATTAATTTTTCTCTATAATCACATTTATATACATAATATTTCACCAAAATTTCCAAAATATTTCCCCAATATTATATTATATACATAAATATGGTAATAGAGAAAAATTAATAAACACACAAGTTGAATATAAAAACCAACTGATTAAGTTGGCAAGACTGTTTTATATACAAGAATCAACTATTTCTTATCTGCCACGGTAATAGTAGGTAGTTTAATTTTGATTGTAAAATTTTTTTAAATGCATTACGGAGGATGTGTACAAGATACACGAAAGCACTTTAAAAATTGGTAAGTGTTTAATGTTACGATATTATGATGGTTAGAAATATTTATATTTCAAGGAATTTTAAATCGCTCAGTTTATTGGATCAACGCATGATATCCTTAGGATGTGCTCCGCTAAGAAAACGGTAGTGATTTAAGCAATTAGATTATAATTTTAAACGATTAATAAGAATTAGCTTTAGTAATTTCAAGTAAAGCTATTATCATTATGCAACAAAAATGTCATCGATGTCGTTAGACTTACGTTCTCGTTGAATATTTCCGAATCCTCGTCAGTCGTATCGCAATCAGAGTAAGAATTCAATCCAGGAGGAAGACCATTACTTACGTCTTCATCGTGATCGAAAGCGTTGAACACATCGTATGGGAGACACGAAAGGAGATCTATCACGAACCAAGACTTCAAGTAATTCATCCTGATTACTTTTGGATCGGAGACGACTTCACCACCAGGACCGACGAACGTTGTATGGAAATTAAGGACGATATCGATGAAAAATATGACGTCAACTATCGAATCGACAACTAAAAGCGACACATCTTCTGACGTTTTATTTTTAAATGCTACATTGTAAGGTACCATTATTGCCGTATAAAAAGTCAAACATAATATCACCCAATCCCAAATCGCTTTGAACGCACAATAATGGAGTAATATATGTGGCGGTGTTTTCGGTGCTTCTTGACGGTACTGTGGCATCACATCTGCATTCAAGCTCATCATCTGAAACCACATCTCATATTAAAAAGTACACAAATTTTAACTGGGAAAGAGATAATTTTTTTTTTTTAAATTTGTTATTATTCCATAAAAAACTATTGATGTACGTATCTTCAATAAAAAATTTAGAGTTTTAGTATCGAGACTCCAAATCCAGTAATAAATTGTCTAATTTGGTTTCCACATATCAAAATGTAGTTTTTTGTGGATAATAAAGAGTGTTCTGAAAAATGTATTATTACATTATTATTATAACAATGTCACGTGCAGAGGAAACCAGTTTTAGGTCTTCAGAAGATACTGTCTTATAGTCTTCGTATCACCAAGGGTAAGAACAGAATAGCCATTTTATTTTGTGGATGCCAATAATCAAACACTCAAAAAAGTGTTCAACAGCAATGTAGTGACACTGTAGTATTGGATGACCTCAAAAGTTATAGACAACCCAACTTCCATAAATAACGGCAAAGAACAAAATTTTAAGTTGGAACAGTCCACGAAACCTAATATGTATCATCTATGATGATTACGTCAATGACAAATATTTCTGAACCTAAAAATCACAAAAGTTAAGTTTTAATGTAGTACATATAGATACTGAAGTCATGAGATTGCCCTTTGCGTATGGAGGGGTTATGAGGAAGGGAAGTGAAAATTAGACAGTGCTGCCAACCTCAACAGTCAGACACTACTCGTACATTTCAGTACCGTGCAGTTTCTACATACATTTTGTAAGCTGTGGTATTCCAAGAAAATGTTTTCTTCATAAACCTTATAAGAAATAAATTTGACCTGTAATATTGCCTACAGCTTAATTAAACGACAACAAATGTTTGATTTACTCTAATTACCAGCTACCTTATTCCATTGGAACAAAATATTTACAAATGAATCGCCTTCTTTACTATCGCTGTCACCGACATCTTCACTATCAGTTTCTCCAGTATCACCTAACTGTTTCCTTTTTTTACCAGGTGTCAAAAAAAAAAACTGTTAAAGAATAGCTTCTTCACGTCTTAATTTCCTTCTTTATTTTCGAATTGTAGAAAGAGAAACATAACAGTAGTTAGCCACTCGCTCATGGCTTTTGTTAAGAGGCAGGGGAACGGTATTTTTGTTTAGCTTGAACTTCACAGCATTTTATTACACTGCGTATTAGATCTTGTTCAGCACTGTGAATATTATGATCATGTTTTCGAGAAACTAACATTTCTGTTTACGATAACAAACAGTTATATTCGTAGAGTTAACCTACAAAAGGTTCAGCAATATACTGTATATGCTCTGGGTGTAGTATAAGTTGTTATGTTTGTTGTGCTGAAATTAAAGCAGTCGCGCCTGCGCACTGATGCTTTTCCCCATTTACCCCTCGCTACAAACAAGGGCAAACTCGTGACTCAAATAACTACATCTTCGGTTATCTAAAAAGTTTTACAACCTAAGCAAGTATAAAAACAATGTAATTATATTATTTTACATTCAAAAATGCAGTATAACACATACAACAGTCTTTTCAATAACAAACTGGATGTTGCTAAATAGTTATACAAAAAATAAGCTTTAATTGTACAAAAAGTAAATAACATAAACATTTAATAAACCACTGAATCCAATATATCTTCAAGTTTTTCATTACTAACACCATTAGTTCCTGATGTTCTCATTAGGTGTCATGCATGAATAAGTAATTAAATTGATCATCATAGACCATAACAGACAGATGGAGTGTTAAATTATTTACACTCAATCTGTAAGTTCCAGGGCTACAAAAAATATTTATGTTTTTTATCACATGGTTAGCCAATTATATAATTGAAGCATTTAAGAACAGAAGAGGTAGAGGTAAAATACACAAGTCAGAGTTATCTGCTCTTGAGAGTAATAAATTTCATTATACGGCCAGACCCTGTGGTGAATGAAATGAAGATGTCATTTGCAGGGTGGGAAATATGTTCTATACAGAGGGCCTGGAATGCTGATAAGCATTTCTAATCGGTGAGGAAGGCATTATAAACCATTTCACTCCACATTTTACTAAGTAAAACCTCTAAAGGTTCAAACCAACCTTTCAGCTGACGACCTGACATCATGGACATTATACTGTAAACTGTCACAAAATTTACCAATTTTTTGCCAAATTAACTGTGACATATCATACCTGAACATTTCTGAAAATTATTGAATGCTACAATTACAACAAGATACGGTAACAAAATTAATATTTCAGGAAGATGATGTACCACCATATTTTCATTGTGGTCAATACAAACAACTCCAATCGACTTCCTTGTATGGTTACATTGTAGATCAAGTATTTATTCTTTCTCCTTCAGAAATTGTCTACAAGTTGCTGCATTAGGAAACACAAATAATTATTACCAAAGATTCCAGCTTGCTTCACAGGATACAGCAGGAAATTAATTTATTGTTTAGGTCACCAATCGAAAGGCTGGTTTGAACCTCTAGAGGTGAGGTGGTTTACCAGCCTTCCTCACTGAGTAGAAAAGTATGCTTATCAGCATCAGCAAGGCAGGTGCTCTGAAAAGCGTCTCTTTTCATCCTGTAAATGACACCGTCACTTTATTCATCACAGGATCTGGCTGTATAATGATGAAAATCATTACTATCAAAAGAGATAACTCAAATTTGTGTCTTTTTATACCTCTACCTCATCTGTTATTAAATACTTCAGTCATTTAATTGGCTGATCATGCGATATGAAACAGAACTATTTTACGTAGCCGTGGAACTAGCAGATTGAGAGCAAATAATTTAACACTCCACCTGCCTGTTATGGGCAATAGTCATGGGACGGCACAGTGAAATAGGTGAGCTAGCACAACCCGCTCCACACACTTGAGTGAACGACACAGAGTGTGCCGTACAATTGAACGATGAGACGGGGTGAACTGTGGCAGTGAGCTAGTAGATTCTAATACGTACACCACTCAGCTCAGCTATCTGAATAAACAGACAGTGAGTCGAGCCGAGGGTGACTTTCGCACACACTTCGCTCACAGCACGTTGTGTTTGCACGTGCGTCAACCTGAACATTCATGCATCCCTTTCCACAAACAAATTTTTGTCATGTGTCAATCTTTGTTTCGTACACACTTGGTAAAATAGTTACAGTACCGTACAATGGTATTTTACAACCACTTGTCTCAGGGTTGTTGTAGTAGAGTATGAAAGAATAATCACCCCCTCTCCGCAACCGTCTCCTGCACTCTCACAAACAGAGGCAGAGTTTGATACGATATGTATACATTCCATGCAGCGTTTAGGTATAGGTAGCTCTTGCTATGATGCGACTAGAGAAAAGTGGTTTAGTCGTGGAGGGGATGTACAAGTCAGCTCTGTGCGGAGAGCGTGCTGCGTGGGGAGAAACGCTCGGTCTGCTGGTCGTTCAAAATAAAAGAGCTTGTAGCTCACCGCTCAGTTAAAAGAGCTAGCTCTTTTGTATGATTCGCTCATGAGCATCACATTACTAATGGGCAATACAACAGGATATGAAACAGAATTAATTTTCCAGGAAAATGATGTACCACTATACAGGGTGATTCATGAAGTTCTCCCCCCACTTCTACAGCACATTGTACTAGTAAAAATAATGAAAAAATGTTATATAAACATAGGTCCGAAAACGCTTCGTTAGCGAGTTACAGCTAGCGAAAGTTTCTCCTGGATTTCAGTTCACCAGGTGAAATGAGGTCTTCCTGGAATTGTGGTAAGGTAGATTAAGGGGCGAATTCAATCATTTCTTATGGTTTTTGATCTGATAAATTGAATAAAACAGGTCCCAGAACTGTAAGTTAAATAGTTTTTGAGAAAACCAGTGTCAAATGCAAAAAATGGAGTGAAAATCACATTTTTTCATCTTTGGGCAAGAATAACTTTGTTATTTCACCAAGAAACAGTTAAAAATTTTCAATAAAAAATGTAGAAAATTTTATTCTGAACAAACCGGTGTAAATAAAGTACACAGAAAGCGAATAGTTTTTGAGAAAACCAGTGTCAAATGCAAAAAAATGGAGTGAAAAAAACACATTTTTTCATTTTAGTTTTTCCGGTTAATTTTACTTTGTACTCTTATGAATAAAAACTCATTTAATCAAACATCTATTCGCTTTCTGTGTACTTTATTTACACCGGTTTGTTCAGAATAAAATTTTCTACATTTTTTATTGAAAATTTTTAACTGTTTCTTGGTGAAATAACAAAGTTATTCTTGCCCAAAGATGAAAAAATGTGATTTTCACTCCATTTTTTGCATTTGACACTGGTTTTCTCAAAAACTATTTAACTTACAGTTCTGGGACCTGTTTTATTCAATTTATCAGATCAAAAACCATAAGAAATGATTGAATTCGCCCCTTAATCTACCTTACCACAATTCCAGGAAGACCTCATTTCACCTGGTGAACTGAAATCCAGGCGAAACTTTCGCTAGCTGTAACTCGCTAACGAAGCGTTTTCGGACCTATGTTTATATAACATTTTTTCATTATTTTTACTAGTACAATGTGCTGTAGAAGTGGGGGGAGAACTTCATGAATCACCCTGTATATTTATTACGGTCAATACAAACAACTTCCCTGTATGGTTACATTATAGATCAAGTGGTCCTTCAAGACTTCCTCCTCCAGAAATTGTCTACTAATTTCTGCATCAGATAACACAAATAATTACTACCAAAGATCCAATCATGCTTCACCGGATATGGCAGGAAATTAATTTATTATAGATGGAAAAACTGCTGGGGTACAGAAGGTAGCCACAATGAATATTTGTAAATAAAACTTTAAGATAAACTGGATTCCATGATGTATAAAATAAATTCCAATAAGTTATTATTTACTTTTTTCACAATTGATTTTTAATCTTGTACAACTAATTCAGAAACGGTTTCTATTATTATTATTATTCTATTCAATTTCAAAAATTTTGTATCAAATTTACAATCATTCAGATGTTAGTAGTTCATGCTAATGCATGCTTTTAAAACATGTTCAATTAATAAAATACAGATTTAATTTCAGTTAGGAAATTTTACCTGGTTGGGTGGCATTGGATGCAGAAAATTAAAATAAATTTGGTAAGTTATTTTATTACCAACTTACAGTGCTCTACCAGTACACAGTAGCTCCTTTACTTTTCTTAACTTTATACCTCATGTAAAGCAAAACACAAGCAAATCTGTTGAATGGAGATGACTGAAATTTCAATGGAAAGTACAGATTGTATGCACACCTTTCATAACTAAGTAGTTAAGTTGAGGTAAAAATCACAACACCTGCACAACTAAAACAGTTGTACAAGAATAGATTGTACTTGCTAGTCCTTAACGGATTCATAAATCTGCTTCATTCATTTTACAGAATCAACCAATTTTGTTGTTTAGGTCATCAGCTGAAAGGCTGGTTTGAACCTCTAGAGGCTTTACTAAGTAAAACGAGGAGTGAGGTGGTTTACCATTGCCTTCCTCACCGAGTGAAAAAGTATGCTTATCATCATACCAAACCCTTTGAAAATCATCTACTTTCCACTCTCCAAATGACACCTTCACTTCATTCACCACACGGTATGGCTGTATAATGAAATTTATTACTTTCAGAGGAGATAACTGTGACTAGTGTCTTTTACACCTCTACCTCTCTGTTCTTAAATGCTTGTCATATAATTCGCTGATCAAGTGATAAGAAACAGAACTATTTATTGTAGCCCTGGAACTAGTAGATTGAGTGTAAATAATTTAACACTCCACCAGCCTGTTATGGGCAACAATAAAACTTAGGGCATTGTAAATATTGAGCATAACTTTTGTTATAGGTCACCGACATAAAGAATGCAAGGTGTTCTGTTCTAGATTTCCGCTACAGATCTTTCAAAAAACATTTACTTCTTTTAAAAAATTTCTCAATTCACTTTTAATGTGGATATAAAAAATTGATTGCGAGTATTTTTGGTTCTGCAAATTTTTAATGGAAATCCAATCGTTAAAACAATTTTGAAATGAAAAACAAATTATAATTGTAAGTAGATGATTATAGGACTCAAGTCACAGTCAAGCGAAAATGCTAGTAGTTAGACCAAGGAAAAACAGTTTCTCCCAAATGCTGCCTGGCATTCTTTGCAGCGGTGACTTATATTTATGGATATTGCATAAAAAAGGACGCTGAATTCTTAAATTTATGAGCTATGCAAACGTACTCTGTTCTAGGAAACAAACTATTTTAATATATGAAGAACAATCTGAACGAGTAAACTGGTTAGGCAAACAAACATAGTGCATTAACATAAACATAAACATGAAAAAGATGACACAAAACATTTTAATATAACCACAACAGGTTCATTCAACATTCACCATGCAATATGAAGATGAAAAATGAACCAATTATGGTGATGATCATGATAACTTAACAAACATAAATTGAGGCGGTCTACGTAAAAAGGGCACAAACGCAAAAATGTAGTTTTGAGAAAAACACAGACAACGATTTTATTGATCAGTTGTTTTATTTTGAATAGGTAAAATTGTAAAAAATATATAATAATAAAATTTAATGAACAATAAAATAAGTATTGTGATGGATAATTTTTTAAGTCAAAATTTTTGTTATTACAAAATGTTGTACTCAGCTGACTATAAATCGGTGTACCAACATGAAAGTTCAAGATATCCCTTTGAAATTTTTACCACATACATGCCGGCCGCATTGGCGAAGTTGGTAACGTGCTCGCCTCTCATCATGCGGTCTTGGGTTTGAATCCCATTCAGGCAAGGCATTTTTTCATACGTTACAAAAAATCATTTCATCATTCACCGTCTGCATTAGCAGTAATTGCAGAACAGTCGGACGTTAAACAAAAAAAAAAACAAAAAAAATCACATACACTTGAAATTACAAGGAATTCAAATAACCATTCTGCATAAAAAGGGCACATATGTCCATACGCCCCTTTTACATAAGACCACCACAATTACAATTAAAGTTAAAGTTCGAGGGTGGGTCAAATGAAAACCTTAAAAAGTGCAATAAACTTCTGAACAGTAGTATAATTGTTTTTTTTTGTGTGGTAGTAGTGTTACTTTAGCTGTAAAACGTTACCGAGAGACAGTAGAGTGATCCTAAAATGAAGAGGAGGGCAGAAGTATCAGTATCAAGATGGCTACCCTACTATATAGCCTGATTTTCGTAAGGTGAGTGCAGGGCAAAACGTGCATCTGCATTAGTATAGTCTTGTATGTACTGCATTAGTGCAGCAAATGTAATCAACAATTGAACAGCATGCTTACAAAGTACAATGGGTGTTGTCAATTTCCAACAACACTCTGACTGTAGGTCGGAGGGAGTGGGCACGCCCCAGACCACACAGAGCGTGCCCATAGAACTGCGGTTTAGCTACCCAATCCTCACCTGCTTTGAGGCAATGGGCGCTGGCTGTAGCACCTCTGTGTGCTATTCGTAGTACATCCATGTGTGGTAGAGCCATGTGCAAAGCATTAGCTGCGTAACGAGCTTGACGGTGACTCATCCAACGTTTACACGAGTACTGAGTGGAGTGGGGCGCCCTGCGAACGCGACCGCACCCACTTATTTGGGTTGGCCTCTTAGGGGTTGTGGGTTCCTAGGTAGCGCTTCGGAGCCACTAGGCTGCTTAAATTCCTTTGGAATCGGTGTAGCTGGCCGAGGAGTGTCCAGAAATGGAAGAAATGGATAGATAAATACGCATGTACGTCAGAGGGATATGCGGGGTTGAAGTCAACTATGCGCATGCGTAGTCCGCGCTCACAGCAATTGGCTTGGCCTTTATCGTCATGCACTGTGTTACAGCAGCGATATGTGATTCAATCAAACTAATTAAAATTCATTGTAGAATGACAGTCCAGTACAGATAGAGAGATCTGGGTACACTATCACCACCAGAAACAAAAAGGTTAAGTAAAGTGTCACAGCTCATTGCCGAACTAAAAAAATTCCACACTAAACCATCAACAGAAAAACTCATGCTCACTCTATTCTGAGATGCAAAGGAAGTAATTTTCGAAAATTACATGGAAAGGGGAATGACTGTAATGAGTGCAACCAGTTCTTATTCAGATCTGATTAAAAATTAACTTCGCCCTGCAATCAGGCGTAAACGAGGACTTTTGACTTCAGGCGTATTGTTACAACGTGACAATACCTGAATTCATGATTATCAAATTTGAATGTCTTACACACTCACCTTATTCCCCAGTCCTCGTGCCTCCTGACTTTCATGTCAGGACCGCTTAAAGAATAGTTGATGGAAGGGCAAGTATTTTAGAAATGACGATGACGTGAAATCTGCAGTGCACGAGTGGCTACAGTCACGACCGAAAGAATTCTTTAAACATGGTATCCACGCACTTCTGAAGGAGTGGAATATTTACATTGAAAAATATTGTTGAAAAATAGTATTTATGATTTTTCCTGAATTGTTACAATACAAAATTTATGGCACTTTTAATGTTTTCACTTGATACACCCTTTTAATATAAACTAACAAACATAAAAAAACTTTTGCTAACAAAAATATTATGGTTACTATACGAGGGAGTACCCAAAAGTATCCGGAATAGCTCTGCTGTGGGCGGAGCTTGTGCAGTACAAATTCCCGCCACTAGGCTGCTTGTAGCGCTACTCATTGCCAGTTCAATGCCATTTTGTTCGTTGATCTAGCTTGTTCTATTCTCGTGCAGTGATTGTTCTCGCTAGTGCTGTTTTGTGCTCGTGTCGTTTTTCATGATGGCAAGTTTTAATGAACAACGTGCGGCTGTGAAATTTTGCTTCTTGCTCGGTAAAAACGCCGCGGAAACAGTTGCAATGTTGAACACAGCTTACAAAGACGACGCTATTGGAAAAACCCAAGTGTACGAGTGGTTTTTGCGCTTTAAAAATGGCGACATGTCGATTGAGAACAAACCTCGTTCTGGACGACCGTCGACTTCCCAAACAGACGAAAATGTTGTGAAAGTGAAAGAAATTGTACGAACAGACCGACGACAGACCATTGACTTTTTATCTTTAAGTGTTAAGAAGACTACGAAACAGCATTCGTCGTAAAAGACCTAATTTGTGGCAGACAAGGGACTGGTTTTTCCACCACGACAACGCGCCTGCACACACGGCAATCTCGGTTACCCAGTTTTTGGCGAAAAACGGCATGGTTTTGCTACCACACGCACCGTACTCACCCGATCTGGCTCCGTGTGATTTTTTCTTGTTCCCACGCATGAAAAGGGGCATGAAAGGTCTCCGATTTAACAACGTTGATGATGTCAAGAAAAAAAACGACGGATGAGCTGGCAGCCATCACTGAAGAGGAGTACAAAAAATGTTTTGAACAGTGGAAGCACTGGTGGGACAAATGTATTAGTTGTAATGGAGAGTATTTTGAAGGGGATAAGGTTCTTTTGTAAAAAAATTAAAAATAAATAGTTTTAAAAAATAATTCCGGTTTCTTTTGGGTACCCCATCGTATTGATAATAGAAAAGGTTGATTAAAGAAAATTACAGAACCTTGTAAAATATTAATAAATATTCATTACTCTCTATTAATTTATAACTAAGTTGAAATGCATTCAATTTTATATAATATAAATTTCATTAACCTTTTCAGCTCCCTTGAAACTTACTGCCTACCTACTAACAAGTGTTTCAGTGGATCCAACATAACCAGAGTACACAAAATATCGCTTGAAACTTAACGTTCTACATTAAGAAGAGAGTGTATGATGGTTCTGACTGAAAATTTTAATTTTAAGTTTTTTATGTTTTTCAATAATTCAGACCTAGATCTTGCAGAAAAACCTTACATGACGTCAAAAAAAGTTTTTAGCAGGTTTACACAGAAAAATTATCGCGTCACCAAAAATGAATATTTTTCATAATTTAAACTGATCGTTTTAGAGCAAAGGGAATTTTAGTTTTTAAAAATATCTGCATTACTGTTTTTATCATTCTAAGTTGCTGGTTCAGCTTTCTAACCAACAGCTAATGGGAAATTTACTTGTTTGTGTATATTTTGTTTTTGATTTGTGTCTTTTTCTTTTTTGCCTGTTCCCTTAAATTTAGATTTTTAACAATTAGGTACATTTTTCTCTAAAGCCATTAAAACTACCAGGCTGAAATTGTTACCAGTTATTTGTCTTGTACATCCACATATTCCAACATTTTTATGATTTCCTCAGATGCTCAAAAAATTTGTAATATGGAAAAAACATCAAAATAATTTGTAAAAATTGTGTGTTATTCGTTATTTTGGTTTTAATTTTATGGTCAAACATATTATATTAAAAAAATGTCAGTAGCTAGAAAAACCCCACAACTATAAGTGTGTAAAATTTCATTTCCCTATCTTTTACCAATTCTATGAAAAATGTACTTCAAAATAGCAAATTTAACATCGGCGGGATACAAGGTACAGTCTCCCCTTAAATAAAAAATATTGAAGTTTCACTTGATATTTTATGTGAAACTTTAACATTTTTTTATTTTAAACCTACAGAAGATATTGCATCTCTTTAATTGTCTACATAAAACTTTTATATAGATCGTTAAGTTTCAAGTAATATTTTGTGTTCTCTGATGATCGTGAATCTATTGAAACACGTGTAAGTAGGTAGTACGGATGAACACAGCTGAAAAAGTTAGTGAAATTTATATTATTGAAAATAAAATTGATTTCAAGCTGCAGGATGCATTATAAAGAATAATTTTTAAGTCAAAATTGAAGGGGTTTCTTAAGTTGTACCATAAAAAAGGTGGGAAAATAGTCAATGATCCACAAATTTAAAAAGTAAAAGTGGTCCAATGTATCATTTTATAAATCTATATGGAAATTTTGTTTACCCATAAATTATAGTTCTACCTTTTTTTTAACAACAGTCACTTGACTGGTTTGATTTAGTAATCTAAGCTGTTCTATCTTGCACAAGTTGTTTCATATCTACATGCTTGTAACACCCTACATCTTTTGTAATTTGCTTTATATATTTTAACCTTTGCCTCCCCTTAAAATTCTCTCCCTCAATATTACCCTCCATTATTGATAGAACAATACCTGGATGTCTTAAGGTATGCCCCACTAGCCTATCCCTTCTTCTGGTAAGATGTTTCCATATACTTCTTTTTTCATCCACTCGCCTAATTTATTTAATTTATACTCGCCCAATTTATTTAATTTTAAGAACCTCCAAATTACTTATTTTGTCCACCCACCTAATCTTTAACATTTTCCTATAACACCACATTTCAAAAGCTTCTATCCTCTTCCTTTCTACAGGCCTTATCACCCATGTTTCACTCCTGTTCTACCCAATGGATTTAACCCTTTATAAGTCTTTGGTAAGTATACTTACCACTGGCAATAACGTCAATTTTTTTAAAGAATAAGCTATGCAGTTGAACCCTGTTGGCATTTTATGGTTTTATAGTGTTCTCTGGTAAGTAGGCTATCCACATTTTTAAATTAGTGCGCAGCGACCATTTGCTTCATGAGTTACACGAATGTGGTAAGGATTCATACCAGCGTACGCAACAACGTTGTTTTGTTGTTACTTTTGTACAGTGCTTACAAAGCTCGAGTTTTTTATAGGAAGCAAGCATGAATGCTAATATAAAGTTGAGATAAGTTATTTTACATATTTTTCTGTTGCATAGGATTAAAAGTTGTTTTAATAAGCATTCTTACCACTAAACTAAACTAAACTAATCACTAAATGTGATTCCCATTTCAATAATTGTTCCTTGTTAAGTATACTTACCAGGGCTTAACATAAAAAAATAAATATTATTTTAAAAATTTTTTAAGATATTTAATATCTTACTGTTCTGGCACTAGAAATACATTATTCAAGCCCCGATAAAACGAAATTTAACATTTCACAACATTTATAGTTTTCCCCGTAGTACTGCCCTGTTGTTGTTGTTTAGGTCATCAGCCTGTAGGCTGGTTCGAACCTCGAGGAGTGAGGTGGTTTACCATTGCCTTCCTCACTGAGTGAAAAATTACCCTTATCAGCATGCCAGGCCCTCTGAAAAGCATATATTTTCCACTCTGCAAAAGACACTTTCACTTCATTCACCACAGGGTCTGGCTGCATAATGAAATCCATTACTTTCAGAGGAGATAACTCTGATTAGTGTCTTTTACACCTCTACCTCTTCTGTTCTTAAATGATTCAGTCATTTAATTGGCTGACCATCTGATAAGAAACAGAACTATTTATTTTAGCCCTGCAACTAACAGATTGAGTGTAAATAATTTGACTAGTACTGCCTTTTGAATAGTACTATTTGAATAGTACTATAGTACTATATACTACTTGATAGTGTACTATCACTTGATATAGTACTATATACTATTTTTAATAGTACTATAGTACTATTTAAATAGTACTGCCCTATAAAGGGTTAAATAACTTTTACATGATTGCAAAGAGGACACTATTTGCATTTTTAAAAAATCCAAAATTGAAAATAAAAATTATAATGTAATTTTTAGAAGTAAATAACAAGAACGTTATTTCAATATTAAGTAATTATACCAATTACCAATTGTCTTTAATTTATGGTCAATTGGAGTTTGAAAAAAAAACAGCTCTCATATATGATCCATGACCCCATGCCATTGGCATTTCAGTTTTAAAGCAACCATGAAATATTTAAGTGTTAACATTTATTGACATAATACGAAAGTGAAACGTGGGTGATTGGGGCTGTAGAAAGGAAGACGATAGAAGCTTTTGAAATGTGGTGTTATAGGAAAATGTTAAAGATTAGGTGGGTGGACAAAATAAGTAATTTAGAGGTTCTTAGGCGAGTAGATGAAAAAAGAAGTATATGGAAGCATCTTACCAAAAGAAGGGATAGGCTAGTGGGGCATATCCTAAGACATCCAGGTATTGGGCTATCAATAATGGAGGGTAATATTGAGGGAGTAATTATAGAGGGAGGCAAAGATTATAATATATAAAGCAAATTACAAAAGATGTAGGGTGTTACAGGTATGTAGATATGAAACGACTTGTGCAAGATAGAACATGTTGGAGAACTGCATCAAACCAGTCGAGAGACTGATGACAAAAAAAAAATTATTGACTAAATTAAAAATTGTTAACAATTTAGGATAAATCAATGATACAAATCCATCAAGTTTATCACAGTAAAAATCTGTATTAAGAATAAATTGCATTACTCAAAATTCATTGTGTGAATTTTTTCGTACGGGCCAACCAGTAATTAGGTAAATAACATAACGATGTAGATATTTTATAAAAGCGAGCATTAATGAAACCAATTAATCTCTTTACTCTGCAACAACTCCTGTTTAGTATTCTGTGGTTTACTACGTGGTAAATAAAGAAGATTAATGGTAGACATGGTAATGGAAGTCTGAATCACTGTGGTGAGTGGACGGGTAGCCAAAACATCCTTCGATATAAAAATTTCCCAAACAAGATAATACAATTGTAATTTATAACTAGACAACAACTAAAATAAAAATATTTTCTAATATACCATAACACTAATTTTGTTAGCAAAACTTATCATAATACTTTAAACTTAATTAGACAAGACAAGAGCAAACACATAATAAAATTTAAATATTTTAAGATATTCAAATTAAATCAACTAAAATAATAAATAAAATTTGTGGGATCAACCTACCACTCTCAATTAATTTACATCATTTTTGATCTCTTTAGTTTCATTTAAATATTAAATTTTAAAAAACCGATGAAAATAAAGTTATGAAAAACATTAAAACTTTTATTCGTAAATTTTTTTTAATTTTAATTTTTTATATTACAGAGATAAGTGGGCTAAATATTGTTACTCATTTATTTATTGTTATAAAAAAGTTTTCATTTGTATTTTGATAACTTCCATATCATTTTCACTTTATTTTGCTTTACATGAATATATACAGAAGGAAAGTATTGTTTTCAAGCCCCCTGAACCCAAAAAAACCTATTTTTAAATTATATAATTACTTGTCTTTTGTATAGCTAATCCCAACGAAAATACAATTTAAATCACACTGTGTATTCCAACTTAAAAGAATGATTGACAAAACTTTAACCGAATTACCTCAAGTAACTATTAAAACGAACATAAATAAAATACTGAATTATACGGAACAATAAATGTTTATATTTCACATAAATGGAATTTCAACACGCTATTGGAAACTGTTTAAATCTCCAAGGAAATTTATCAAAGTGTTTAACCACTTAAATTAGATACTGAAATTTAAATGAACTACCATGGTTTTAAAAATTAATTAAACATTTTATAATTGAGGAGTTTGATGGAAAAAAGAACCTAAACTACTATAGGCCCTTTTTCCGACATGAAAAAAGGAACCTAAAATACAATAGGCCCTTTTTCCGTCAAAGTGTTTATTGAGCCCGTTATGATGTTCTCTGTATTAGTACAAAGTTTCATATCTCTATGTTTTTTCTAAAATATGTGACGATGATATTTAGAATGTCATGTCAAGGCAGGAAAATCCGTTAACTCATTGGCAGTCAAAAGGTGATGTTGTAAACTAATTAAAGTAGTTAGTAGTTTAAAATTTCTGTTGTGTATTCTGTATTATAATTTTGTGTAGTTTCTCAGTAGTAAAAAATCGAAATTCTACATAGATATACGAGATGTGGCTAGTAAATAACGAGACAGATGTAAAAAATTTTGTTTTTATTTTATACATAATCATTTATTGTCACCTTCAATATAACACTCCTTCTCTATCCCTACAATGCTCTACACGAATTTTCCATTGTTGGAAACAGTGCTGGAAGTCATCTTCTGTCAGCTCCTTTAGGACACGTGCCACTTTCTCTTTTACAGCTTCCACAGACTCAAATCTTGTCCCTTTTAATGCAGATTTCACCTTAAAGAACAGGTAGAAGACACATGGTGCAAGATCTGGTAAATAAGGTGGATATTCTAACACTGAGATGCTGTACTTGACTAGAAACCTCTTGACAGTTAACGTGGAATGAGCTGGCGCATTGTCTTGGAGGAGAACCCATGATTTGTCCTTCCACATTTCGGGGTGTCTTTCCTTATTCTTTGATGTAGTTTAGAAAGTACCTCAAGGTAGTAATATTGATTAATTGTTTGATCTTAAGGAACCCAGTGAAGGTACACAGTCCCATGGGTATCAAAAAAAAAAACAATCATCATTGCTTTAAATTTTGACTTGCTCATCCGAGCTTTTTTGGCTCTCAGTGAAGTTTGACTCTTCCAGTACATGGATTGGTGCTTCGTTTCCGGATCATGAGTAAAAAAACCATGTTTCATTACATGTTATTATCGTTTTCAAAAAATTTGGGTTATTTTCAATCGTGTGCAAAGTGTCAGTACAAACATTTTTTCAAGCTTCTTCTTGTTCAAACGTTAGAATTTTAGACACCATTTTAGCATACACTTTTCACATGTTAAAATTGTTATGTAAAATTTGCAGTACACATTCTTTATCAATACCTACAGTTTCACCAATTGCGCGAATACTTAATCGATGATCAGACCGAATCAAATTACAAACTTTTTCAACATTTTCATTCATTTTTGACGTTGAAGAGTGACCTGGCCGCGAATTATCTTCAACGTCTTCTCTGCCATCTTTAAAACGCTTAAACCATTCAAAAAACGTGCCCGCGATAAACATTCACTGCCATACACTTCTTTCAGTAAATTATTAGTTTCTGTAGCAGTTTTTTCAAGTTTAAAGTGAAATTTCGCAATAATTCATTGCTCTACTATTACACTAACCATTTGATTCGGCAAAACCAAAAAACAACAATAATGCGAATGTAGGCTCTGACTAAATGGTGTTGTTTATAGAAGCGAGACTAGCTGCATATTAAAGAAAAAAGGTTCACACTAAACAGCTGTTGATTAATGGTGGTTGACGCATGCCTCCTTGATCCGCAGCAGCGGCAGTCTCGTTATTTAATAGCCGCACCTTGTATAATAGGGATTAAAAAAATTATAAATTTTTGAGTTGAGCTATTTTTGTAGTTGGAACGTAAACATTGATTATTTTGACCCAACTGCAATTAAAATCAAAATATTATAGATACAAATTCTATTTTTCAATCAGAACTGAGTTTCTGATTTATTAAACATAAAATTTAAGCTCGATACTTTATTTATTTATTTATTTATTCAATGATACACACTTTTATCAATTTAGCAGAATACATAATTTAGTATAACATACTAATTAATGCTGTATCACAGGCAACCAGCAGAAGCAAGGCTTGGACTCTGGGTGCCGAGTTCATTCAGCCATTACACGTCATTGCCATTATTTTGCACTTGTTTCAAGAAACAGCTTCATGCAGCCAAAAAAGGATGTCCTAATAAAGAAAGTTAAAAAAGTCCATAAAATTGAAAGGACACCATATAATATTGATCCATATACTCACCAAAGCATATTTTTTTCAAAGTTTTGTTAATGAAATACAGTAAAACCTTGATGAATCGGAACCTCGATCCTACGATCTCTGGATTATGCGAACTAGAGAATCGAGAGATTTTTTCGATACTTCGTATTTTGGAAGTAAAACCAAAAAATTTTATCAGAACAAACAGCAATTCTTACTTGGTCTTTACTATTTTTTGTCCTCTTCTTAATACTGGATACATAATTTATATGTATACATTTGTAAATTTGGGATCCGTGTGTTTCTCCAAAATAAAATTAGAAAGCCTGAGTCAAGGTCATGATCGAAAAACCAACCTGATTATGATTCCATTTATTACGTTTTGTTTTTATCGCTAATGTATGTGTACATTGCAATCTGTTCAATCCAAAACATTGAGCAACCCCATGACCTAATGAATGAAGATGATGTGTACGATGTGTAAATGAGGTGTAGTTTTCTACAGACCCAAGCCGACCATTCCTGAGAGAGTATGGTTAATTGAACCCAAACCATCAAAAGTATTCAAAATCACTGTCTAGTTTTCAAATCTGTATAAAGCCTAGTTTACACAGGTCGAGTATTTTAGTTGAGTGGATTATTAATTTAGTACTCGAGTTGTTTGGAAACGTCGTTTTAGTCGAGTAGTTGCAGTAGTGTAGAACAGTCGAGTGCATAGTTTGGTAGCTTACCCCCACACTATGCACAATGTACTTTACAAGCGAGATTCTGCCTCCGTGAAGCCGTAACAATGCAGTAAATTCGCTGTCTACGTTACATGTGCGGACAGTTACTAAATTACTCAAATAAAATACTCGACCCGTGTAAACTAGGCTTAAAAGTAAGAACCTTTACTAGAATTTGAACCACAAACCTTCGAACACAAACCACGAACAGCTGACTTGCAACCACAACTTTACCTCTAGACCAACCAGGTGGGTCAATTTATTACATATAATTCTGATTTAAATTACGTACTGTTCACTGTTAATAAAAACTGGTGTTTTTAAAATGTGTGTGTGGCTGTTAATGTAGTGTGCTGTATGTATGTTTTTTAACTTTTTCAGTGCCAACGTCCGAAAACAGGACTTCGATATATTTTATGTAGTTATACCATTTGGTTTACCGGACATCCGTAAGTTATGCATAAAGTGCCAACGTTCAGATAACCGAACATTTTCAAATAAAATTTAAAACAAAAATTAATTGAATAATGTATTTTGAAACCGCCTCCATGGCGTAGTGACCAGGGGCGGTTCCAGGGCTGATTTTTGGGGGGGGGGGCTATCTTGTTTTTATGTAGCTCTTACTACATAACTTGTAATACATAGTTTTTTATTGAGTCATTGAAAAGTCCTCTTTTATGTTGTATTGCTGTAACCACAATTTTAATTCATAGAGAAATTTTCAAGGTGCTGACTGGATGCGAGTGGCTTTTGACTACTGACACTGATTGTTATCTTAATACTATTTAAAAATAGATACTTTCTGTTTGACTCATTTTTATACTAAAATAATTATTGTTAATTGATAGGTACGAGTATTGGGATTCAGTTTTGTTAGAAATAATAGCTTATAGAAAATATTAAACTAAGTTTTCCTAGTATTTCGAAGGGCCATGGCCCCCATGGCCCCTTCCCTGAAACCACCCCTGGTAGTGACTAGTGCTCTAGCCTACAAAGCGAAAGGACCCAGGTTCAATTCCCGGCTAGGGTCTGGAAATCTTAACACATTAAAACCACCGTTTAGGTACCAAAACCGTTAGCTTATGACCAAGCTGTCAATGCGACTGAAAATAAACTAAAAAAAAATATTTTGAATAATTTTAGTGTTAGAACGATTTCTGGCTTTATGAACACAATAAAAATTAATATTTAATAGAAAATTTTATTTTTCTGTAACGTTGATAATTTAGTCAGCAATGGTAGGCTTACGCCTGGAAGATTTCAAAATAAGGGCTTAATCAAATTAAATAGCACTTAGGTCAAACTTTTAAATATTGTTTTGGCACTGAAAGGGTTAATGGTGTATGGTTAATAGAATCCCAACCATCAAAAGTATTCAAAACCACTGTCTAGTATTCAAATCCGTATAAAAGTAACAACCTTTACTAGGATTTGAACCAGAAACCTTTGTCTCCAAAAATTAGCTGTTAAACAGCTGACTCGCAACCAACTTTTGGACGCTTGACCAACTCTTGACCAACATGGTGGGTCAATTTATTACATAGAATTCTGATTTAAATTATGTACTGTTCAATGTTAATAAGAACCGATATTTTTGTAGTGTGCTATATGTATGCTTTTTTAATGACAACAACGCTCCCTGAGGATGAAGAGAGGAAGGAACCCATTGGAATGTATTAGATGAATAATAATGTGAGTAGAGTGAATATCGTTGATTGAAATCTCTATTATGCAATATAACTTATTAATGAGTGTTCTTTATCAATAGAGAAACTTGTTCTCATTTTATGCATAATAATTATCACCGGGGAATACTGCAATCATATGATTGCAGATCATATGATTAGTAGGATATTAACTCCTCATCAATTATTCAAAATTACCTTTCCCCCTAATTATATTGGATAATCAAAGTTTTACTGAATTAAAAACTAATTTGTTACTAGAAGTAAAAAGTAAGACATTTAAGAACAGTTGTTAGCTCTATGAGTACTCTTCCATTAAAAGGACACCACTCTGATTTAACAATTTTTACTTTCTCTTGCCTATATGAGTATATAGGAAGGAAAGTATTGTTTTCATGTCGATTTTTGAAAATCGAGTTTTCACCGGATCTATATGTTTTCAGATCCCCTGAACCCAAAAAACATGTTTTTAGCGATTGGTCTGTATGTGTGCCTGTGTGTGTATACGAAATATCTCAATAACGGAACATCGTACGAACTTGGAACTTGAAACTTAAGTTACATACCACTACCGGACCCGACACCAACATTTTCATCAAAATCGGTCAACCGGAAGTAGTAGTTTATTCGGGTCATGTTTCACTTTTTTGCAATTTTCTCAAAAACTGGTCCTACGAAAATCGCCTTATTTACTTAATTTTTTATACTCTACAAGATAGGGTAGGTGCCATCTTTGCTGAATTTCTTGGTCAGGCTGTTTTCACGTAAAAAATTTGTTTTTTTAAGATTGCGGCTTTAATATGCATTTTAGCGCAAAAATGTACGAGGGGGTACCCAAAAGTATCCGGAATAGCTCTGCTGTGGGCGGAGCTTGTGCAGTACAAATTCCCGCCACTAGGCTGCTTGTAGCGCTACTCATTGCCAGTTCAATGCCATTTTGTTCGTTGATCTAGCTTGTTCTGTTCTCGTGCAGTGATTGTTCTCGCTAGTGCTGTTTTGTGCTCGTGTCGTTTTTCATGATGGCAAGTTTTAATGAACAAAGTGCGGCTGTGAAATTTTGCTTCTTGCTCGGTAAAAACGCCGCGGAAACAGTTGTAATGTTGAACACAGCTTACAAAGACGACGCTATTGGAAAAACCCAAGTGTACGAGTGGTTTTTGCGCTTTAAAAATGGCGACATGTCGATTGAGAACAAACCTCGTTCTGGACGACCGTCGACTTCCCGAACAGACGAAAATGTTGTGAAAGTGAAAGAAATTGTACGAACAGACCGACGACAGACCATTGACCAAATACCACAGGTTAGTGGGTTATCTTGGAGCTCAGTCCAACGCATTTTAACAGAAGACTTGACAATGAAAAGAGTCGCTGCCAAGTTTGTGCCTCGGGTTCTGACAGACACTCAAAAGGAACGTCGAATTGAAACGTGTAGTGATTTGAAACAACAGCTTGAAACTGATCCAGATTTCATGTCAAAGATCATTACGGGTGACGAGTCTTGGTGCTATGGGTACGACCCAGAAACCAAACAACAATCCAGTCAATGGAAGACTTCATTATCACCCCGACCAAAAAAAAGTCGTCAAGTCAGATCGAACATCAAAACAATGCTGATTTGTTTTTTTGATGTGAGGGGAATTGTCCATTCAGAGTTCGTTCCACCAGGCCAGACGGTAAATCAAGCTTTTTATCTTGAAGTGTTAAGAAGACTACGAAACAGCATTCGTCGTAAAAGACCTAATTTGTGGCAGACAGGGGACTGGTTTTTCCACCACGACAACGCGCCTGCACACACGGCAATTTCGGTTACCCAGTTTTTGGCGAAAAACGGCATGGTTTTGCTACCACACGCACCGTACTCACCCGATCTGGCTCCGTGTGATTTTTTCTTGTTCCCACGCATGAAAAGGGGCATGAAAGGTCTCCGATTTAACAACGTTGATGATGTCAAGAAAAAAACGACGGATGAGCTGGCAGCCATCACTGAAGAGGAGTACAAAAAATGTTTTGAACAGTGGAAGCACCGGTGGGACAAATGTATTAGTTGTAATGGAGAGTATTTTGAAGGGGATAAGGTTCTTTTGTAAAAAAATTAAAAATAAATAGTTTTAAAAAATAATTCCGGTTTCTTTTGGGTACCCCCTCGTATATACTAAAAGTTGTAGAAAATTTAAAATACTATAAATTTAATTTTTAACATTTTTTGTTTAACGCTTAGTTGAGCGGTAATTAGCAATTTTCTGTTTTTATCTCACGAAAACGTGTGAAAAATCGATTTTTTTAAGATTTCGACCTTAGTATGCATTTAAAGACAAAAGTTTATTATTCTAATTTATAGAAAATTAAAAGCTCTACAACTTTTATTTGAAGCATTTTTCTCTGCAGAGCCTAGTTTATCGTGAAAGAGTGATTTTCCGTATTTTTAAGCCGAACAGGTCGATTTTCATTTTCCGTCTTTCACTCATGATTAAAATAAGGTTATGTTTGTTTGAGTTTAGTTTTTTGTTTATTACTAATGTTAGGTTATATTGGTCATTATTTGAATTGGCAAGAGAAAGTTGTGCGAGTGTTTCACACCAGATTTTTATGTATAATTGTCAGGTTATTAATGTCAAAGTGAATGGAATATGAACACTTGTTATTTATAAACAGAAAACAATATTTATAAATTTTGAACTGCGTTGATTTACTGTAGTAAAAACATCGTCGTCGTCGTCATGGATTAGGCTATTTTAGCTGTGAGCTAAGCCTGTTCCGGCGTCCATCTCCTCCTCGGTCTTCCAATACCTCTTCTACCCCTTGGTATATGATGCCATGCGTTCAAAGGAAGGCGGTCGTGCGGCATTCTGAAAAGATGTTCTGACCATTTTCCTTTGTATTGCTTGATTATGTCAGCTAGCGGTTGTGTTCCACATTCCTCCCTTATTACTTCGTTCCTGAAGCGATCTTCTCTGGTGCATCCCTTTATATGTCTAAGAAATTTCATCTCTGCTGCTTGAATCTTTGATTCTTGTTTCTTAGACAGCACCCATGCTTCACTTCCGTAAGCTAAGGTAGGTATCGCCATAACTCTATAAAATTTCATTAGCGTATCCTTCCTAGCTTTGTTCTTCAGGGACCTACTTATTGCCCCACATACCGAGCTGAACTTTGTTATTTTTTGCTGGACATCTTTATCCTGGTCGTATGTTATGTCACAACCAAGATACTTAAAATTGCTCACTTGGTCAAAAATAGTATTGTCAATCATTATCTTGGACCTTGTTGGCCATTTCCCCTGGAAAGCCATTATTTTTGTTTTCTTTCTTGAAATTTTCATATTAAAACATTTACTCAAAATATGTAGCTTATGCATTGAAATTTGTAGCTTGTCTTCAGATTTCTGCAGTATAACTGTGTCGTCAGCAAATAATAAATTATTTATAAAAGTATTTCGGGCAAGAGGAATGCCTTTGTCAACTTTTGATTGCCATTCATACATAAGCTCACTAACATATATATTGAATAGTGTTGGAGATATTGGACACCCCTGTTTAACACCTTTATTCGTAGGAATTTTCCTGGACAGTCTCCCACACTGCACCTCCATTTTTATTGAAGAATCGTCGTACATAACTGCCAAATGACCCTATTTCTCTGAAAAGTCGTTGCCGCGAGTCAGCTTTTAAAACCTGATTATCTAAGATGAAGGTTCCTGGTTCAAATCCTAATAAAGGTATAGCCACAGTTACAATACTTAACGGTAGCGATCACGTGCAGATGCTGTGAGATATAAGATGACGTAGTCTGCTCTGTAACAACTCGGCCGGTGCATAGTGACGGTACGATTTTTACATTGTTTTTACAAACATAACGGTTTACGTATCACGGGAATCAATTTTAATAAATAATTCTTCATTTGCGACCTGAAATTTTTCTCTAAGTAACTCGTGTTTTTCTTTTAATTCAGCCTTTTCCCATTTTAAGAGATCAATTCCTCTGACTGCGCAACATTCAAATTTGGCGATTCTTCATTAAAACGAGGCCTACCTTTCTCTATGGCTACCCCTTCATTTTGTGAACTGCCTGTGTTGTAATTGGATGATGAGTTTAAAATATCATAAACATTCTTATAAGCATATCGGTTCTCTGCTCGATTTTTACGGTCAATATAAGTCAGGTTTACCGGACGTAGAACAGCACTGCAAATCAGAAAATTTAAACGTGAAACTAAATTTGTCTTTAAGACATGTTTTAATGGAAGATGTAGCAGCTTGGACTTTAAATTGCATACATAATCCGAATCGTTGAAATGTACTAAACACACGTGACTATTATCAGCAGAAAATGAATCGGCTCACTTGCAAGCATTTATCCATTTTAATCTAGTTTCAATTGCCTTTGGAAAACGCAAAACTTATAATGCCCAACTAGTTTTGGTGTATATTGTGATTAGAACACCCGACAATTGTACAACACACTATTATTAAAGTCTAGTAAAGTATTACAGACTGTATTAAGACTAGTAAACATCACAGAATGACATGGTACGTAGCGTGCGTCGGCTGTCGCTGGTGACCAGTGACGTCAGAGGGCGGGACTTGTCACTGCGCTTATTGTCGATGATTCCTACCATCTAGTAGAGTAACTGTGGGTATAGCTGTACCGGTAGGATGCTGCAGTCCCAGTGCACATGCATCAGGAAGTTGGGTAAATCCCCACTACAAAAGAGCCTCACTATGTTAATATCAAACATTCTGTTGCTGGGTCTCTACTACGAAATACTACAATGGTGGGGGTAATGCTTCCCTTCCAAGGTTGATGCTTGGAACACTCCCACTGCAATTTCCTAATGGTATGCCTATAGTTGCTTTTATACGATTTAAATACTAGACAGTGATTACCAGTGTACTTTGATGGTAAGGGTTCAATTAACCATACTCTCTCAGGAATGGTCGACCTGAGTCAGTACAAGACTACACCTTATTTACACGTCATATATTTATTTCATTGGGTTATGGGGTTGCTTATTGTTCTGAATTGAACAGATTGCAGAATTAGAAATATAAAAAAAATTAAAAATTAAAAAAAACAAATTTCCATTACCTGGGCATCATTTTATCAGAGAACAACTTGCCTATCATATCTTTCTCAGTGTATATTTCAATTTTACCTAATTACGTTAACAACTTAATAAATAAAATTAAAAACCGTATTAACTTGAGAATGGTAATCCGTCAGTCCGTAAAAATCGGTCTGGCGGAGAAGGGGGGAACAATAGCAGTCATATTATAGGTATCTTTCCTTTCTGGTCAAGGTCAATATTAATTGACACTTTGGGGTGGGTACTTATCCCAATTCATCCCGTGAGCCCTTGTCGCCTGATGGACAACGCGTTACCATTTATGGTATTTTTTCCATTTGCGTGTAAACTAGTGAGTAGTTTACTTCATTGCACGTATTACTACTATCAGTTTCATAATTATATAACCCAAGTGTGAACCCTTGCATCTCCAAAATGATGAGTCGGGTTTCAAAATACTTTACATCAAAATTTAGCTCAATTTATTCTTTGTTGAGCTATAATAATCCTATTGTCACCGCCACCCCTTCTAATTAATCATTTACTGTGTTGCCAGCCTTAAATAGTTCTCCCAGCCTTTGTTGGCGTACCGACAAACCTTTCGGCTGCGCACCGACAGAGGCCTTTGCTGTCAAGGCAGAGGCAGTAACCGCCCTCTCGGCAACTATATAAAGAGCGCTACATTGAGCCGAGAGATTCAATTCTGATCCAGACACAGAGAGATTCAATTCCAATCCAGACAGCAGACAAGACATCCACCACGACACACGGCTTCAGGACTCCAGCGGAGACTAATCGACAACCCCACAAGAGAGAAGATGATGCTTCTGCTCACCGACCCGTCACCGTAAGCCATCGACCGGACCGTCATCGCCCGCTAACGCAAGTGATGCCCATAGCGGTCCCTCGACCGAGCCTTACATCCACTGGACCCGTCGAAGCAGCCATCGACGCACTACTGCGAGGGAAGAAGATGACGTCTCCGCTGGACGATGACACGCCGTGTTACCAAGCTCCTAGACCGCCATGACGATTATGCTCTACATGTCTGACGAAGATCGACCGACTACATCCATGAGATAAAGAAGGAAGATGCTCTGGGAGTTGCAGCAGCCAGCCATGCAGCAGCTGCCGCTGCCGCTGCCGCAGCCACGCGCTGCCTACACCGATCTCCTTCGAGATCAGCACAATGTCCTTCTCAGGACCAATTTATTAAGGTTTTAACTGGCCCTTTTCGGGGCCAACAACCTGAGCCACGGCTCTCGTCGCAGCCACGCGCTGCCTACACCGGTCTCCATCGAGACTGGCACAACAGTCCTTCTCAGGGCCAACTCATTAAGGTTTACATTTAGATGGCCCTTTTTAGGGCCATCAACCACCTCTGTCCGCTCCGGCGGACACAAACATAAACAGCCCTTTTCAGGGCTACCAAACAGATAGGGTTTGTCACTGAATGTCGCCATTCGGAGACACTATATATATTTTTATAAAAACAGCTCTTTCATCAATTAACAAAAATCTCTTGTTCCTCGTGAGACAAATGACTCACAGTAATGACAATCTGAGATATAATAAGTCTTTAATTACACCCAATACATGCACAATAAAAGTAATTCTTAACAGGCTCTCCTCAAACAGATGGACAAAAATTTTTGTTTAATGATTATCATATTCATAAAAATATCACAAGCCTAGCAAGAACAATTTTTTAACAAGTTCTACAAAACCTGTATAACTAAACTATCATAACATATCTAAAACACAGCCAACATCTTAAAATTTTCTATTATTGAAAAATAAAATTAATATTTATCAAAAATACGATAATAATTACAATATGACATTTATAAACAACAAGAATAAAAAACATTCTAGTATTATTAGATGCAACACCCATGCATATACTAAACATCCATTACGTAGTTAAAATATTCATCAATTCTTTCATTTCCAACACGATTCAAAGTAAACAATATTAATAAAAAAACACATGTTTAATAACATCATATCACATATCATGGCAATATGCAGGTAAAAATGCTAATATTTTATTAAAAGGGGTTTTTTTTTAAAAAAAAAAGGTTAGGTTAGGTTAGGTTACATCACAGGCAACAAACAATTATTATTATTATTATTATTATTATTGGTTTTTAAATCAAAGGAATCAATTTAATTTATTGAAAATGATTAACAACCATGCTTTTTAAGATCCATAAAAGTATTTTAAATAAATTAATTATAGGTTATTTTTTTAAAGATTTACGTTTAGACGGAACTAATAATAGGGGGACATCAATACATTACAAATTGAGAGTGGTGTTTTTTTGGTTGAACTCACTGGCGCTAGGTCTAGAGTTGAACGTACATGCGCTAAATGGGACTGCTTCGTTGTATCCTTTAAATTTGGAAGGTGCGATGAGAACTGCGATACCAACACGCTTCTGCTTCTTGTCACTGATCTTGCTAACTTTGCGAACTTGCTCAAACCGGCTGTAAAAGAAATTTTATACAATTATAACCATCGTTTTTCACAAAAAATTTCTTATAATAAACAAAATAATTTTTTTTTTACTATACAAGATATTTTTATTTGCAACTGTATATGGAGAAACAATAAAAATGCTGAGATTCGCCGATGATATAGTAGTATTAGCCGAGGCAAAGAAAGAACTAGAGGATGCCTTAAATGGAATGGATGATATCTTGAGAAAGGATTACTTCATGAAAATTAATAAGAACAAAACGAAAGTGTTGTGCAGCAGGAAGAGTGGTTTAGAAGAGATGGGAAATTTAAAAGTAGGCAACGAAAACATACAGGAAGTTTGGGAATTCTGCTATCTAGGGAGTAAAATAACAAAGGATGTTAGAAGCACAAGTGATATCAAGAGTAGAATTGCTCAAGCTAGAAAAGCCTTTGAAATGAAAAACAGCTTACTGACTACAAACATTGATTTACAGATTAGGAAAAATTTCTTAAAACATTACGTTTGGAGTGTAGCATTATACGGGTGTGAAACGTGGGTGATAGGGGCTGTAGAAAGGAAGAGGATAGAAGCTTTTGAAATGTGGTGTTATAGGAAAATGTTAAAGATTAGGTGGGTGGACAAAATAAGTAATTTAGAGGTTCTTAGGCGAGTGGATGAAAAAATAAGTATATGGAAGCATCTTACCAAAAGAAGGGATAGGCTAGTGGGGCATATCCTAAGACATCCAGGTATTGGGCTATCAGTAATGGAGGGTAATATTGAGGAAGTAAATTGTAGAGGGAGGCAAAGATTAGAATATATAAAGCAAATTACAAAAGATGTAGGGTGTTACAGGTATGTAGATATGAAACGACTTGCGCAAGATAGAATAGGTTGGAGAACTGCATCAAACCAGTCGAGAGACTGATGGCAAAAAAAATGGGTGTGGCTATTAAATAACGAAACTGATGTTGTAAAAAATTTAATTTTTATTTTATACATAATGACTTATTGTCACCTTCAATAAACACTCCTTCTCTATCCCTACAACGTTCCATGCAAATTTTCCATTGTTGGAAACAGTGGTGGAAGTCATCTTCTGTCAGCTCCTTCAGGACACGTGCCGCTTTCTCTTTTACAGCTTCCACAGACTCAAATCTTGTCCCTTTTAATGCAGATTTCACCTTAAGGAACAGGTAGAAGATAATAACATGTGATGAAACGTGGATTTTTACTTATGATCCGAAAACAAGTCAAAATTTAACGCAATGACGATTGTTTTTTTGATATCCATGGGATTATGTACCTTCACTGGGTTCCTGAAGGTCAAACAGTTAATCAATATTACTACCTTGAGGTACTTTCTAAACTACGTCAAAGAGTAAGGAAAGCCCCGAAATGTGGAAGGGCAAATCATGGGTTCTCCACCAAGACAATGCGCCAGCTCATTCCGGCTTATCTGTCAAGAGGTTCCTAGTCAAGTACAGCATCTCAGTGTTAGAACATCCACCTTTTTCACCTGATCTTGCACCATGTGACTTCTACCTGTTCCCTAAGGTGAAATCTCCATTAAAAGGGACAAGATTTGAGTTTGTGGAAGCTGTAAAGCTGAGGAGCTGTGGAAGAGAGAGCAGCACGTGTCATGAAGGACCTGACAGAAGACGGCTTCTAGCACTGTTTCAAACAATGGGAAATTCGCATGGAGCATTGCAGGGATAGAGAAGGAATGTATATTGAAGGTGACAATACGTGATTATGTATTAAATAAAAATAAAATTTTTTTACGTCAGTCTCGTCGTTATTTAATAGCCACACGTCGTAAAATTCACAACAAGCAAATTTGATAGAAAAAAGGAAATAAATATTGACAAATTTTAAGACATTGAGGAGATCGCTGCCCATTGACAGTACTCTAACCATAATCATTAAGTTACTTCATTATTTACTTAATTTTATTTTGTTTTTCTTTAATTTTGATGTCTCATGATATCCCTACTCCAGAGTCGTTTCAGTCTTCGTACAGGGGCAGTTGGTAAATCTGGTGTGTCTAGGTCAACAATGAGCTGGTTTGGATTATTGGGTAATTTCTTTTCAAATCGTGTGTAGGAACACATCGTTGATGTATGGGACATTTAAGTCCGTGTGTAATGTATCATTCGTTATGTAAAAGGGAGCACTAGTTATCTCTCTTAACAATTTGGACTGAAAGCATTGTATTTTTAAAATGATTGACGGTTTGGCACCACAGTAAATGTGGCTGCTATACATCCAAACGGGTCTAAGATAACAATTATAAACTTGTAATTTTAGATGAAGTGGGAGTTTAGAAGATCTGGAAATCAACGAATAAAATAAATTAAGTAGTGTTTTTATGACAAATTTGATCAGCATATATAAATAGTTTTTAGCTTTAATATTTTAAATTTAGCAATAATGAGTATAGCTAAATTTACATTTGGTAGCAGAACAGACAGGTGGAGTGTTAAATTATTCGCACTCAATCCGCTAGTTCTAAGGCTACAAAAAATAGTTCTGTTTCTTATCACATAATTAGCCAATTATACGACTGAAGCATTTAAGAACAGAAGAGGTAAAGGTGTAAAACATACTATAATGCTTTTCATGGTTGATGAGATCTGCTGTTCCATGTGTTTAGACCAATCAGAACATTTGCCAGCGTTGTCAGATTGTATCTACAAACATTATGTGCGCACGCATGTAAAAGCCGCAGTAGTTCACTCATAATCTTGCATCTCTTATTGAACATATTAATTATAGAGTGCGTTGACATGCAATAAATTATAATAAAATCAGCTGGTCTAAATGTTCATAGGTTATTTGTTATTCAAAGACCAAAAAAATGGCTGACGAAATATATAACAGAACTACGAGAGCAAGTATTGGCAACGTTGCTGGAAAGTCATTGGCTAGCTATAAAGTGTGTAGGGGGCAATGCGTACGTTCAGAGCTCATCACCCTTGAAAAATAGTATAGTCAGTGTTATCTCCTCTGAGAATAATGAATTTCATTATACAGCCAGACGTTGTCGTGAATGAAGTGAAGGTGTCATTTGTAGGGCAGAAAGTAAATGTTTTTCTGAGGGCCATACTTTTCCACTCAATGCGGAAGGCAATGGTAAACCAACTCACTCCTAATTCTACTTAGTAAATCTTCTAGACCAGAGGTCAGCAAACCTGTGCCTACAGGCACAGGTGTGCCTGCAACCGGTCATTTATGTGCCTGCGAACTCTCTTAGAAGTTTTTGTTTTCTCGTATCGATTGATTTGTATGAGCTCTACATTGATCGTAAGTCTTAAAATAAATTACTGTAATTTATTTATCATTCTAAAAATAAATTTTCGTCTTATAGCACTTTCATGGTGCGATAAAACACTACAAATTGAACATTGAAACACAGAAATCCAAGGCTGGTGGAACTTCTTGAGCTACCCTGTGCGCTATGAAAATTTACTACTTCTGACTTATCTCAGGCATACCTTGACGCATGCGTCCCTTGCGTTGAGGCATGAGAAAAGGCATGCACTTATCGCAAGCAAAAACACACGAGTGTGAACATACCTATTCAGGGGGTCTGAAGCCCCACTGGCTTGGCTATATGCCTGGTGTAAACCAGAGTTTCCGAGATACATCAAACGTACAGAAAATTTCTTTAGTAAATTTTCTCCTTTAGTTTGGTATCTACGTATAACATACAACATATCAATTTATGTGTTCAAGTTTACACTAGAATTTCAGTTTATAATACAGTTGTTGTTGTTGTTTAGGTTATCAGCCAAAGGCTGGTTTGAACCCGTAGAGGTTTTACTAAGTAAAACGAGGAGTGAGGTGGTCTACCATTGCCTTTATCACTTAGTGGAAAAGTATGCTTATCAGCATGCTGAGCCCTCTGAAAAGCACATATTTTCCACTCTGCATATGACACCTTCATTTAATTCACCAGGGTCTGGCTGTATAATGAAATTCATTACTTTCAGAGGAGATAACTCTGATTAGTGTCTTTTACACCTCTACCTATTCTGTTCTTAAATGATTCAGTCATTTAATTGGCTGACCATATGATAAGAAACAGAACTATTTATTTTAGCCCTGCAACGAACAGACTGAGTGTAAATAATTTGACACTCCGCCTGTTTGTTATGGGCAGATAATACAGTTACCAAGCTTTATTATGGTAATCAACAACATAAATTAAATCTTGACGTAAACAAGTAAACATTCTCTTGACATAAATGTAAACAATTATATTCGAATACAAATATTTACAAATTTATGAATAATACGTTTCAAAATTTATTACAATGAATTACATGATAATTTGTACTCGTATGAAAACCAAATAACTTGGAAAGGAAGTTTAAACTTTATAATATACTTATTCATTGCATTTTGCTACAACAGAACTTTTATTAACAAAATTTTAACTAGATTTATAAAACAAAAGTTGTTTAGATCAAACAACACAAATAAGTTGAAATTAGTATTTTGTTTGAAAACTCTCTTCCATAATACAGACTAAATTTTCTAATATAATAAAATAAAACATAATGAACTATGTTTCTATAATTACAAAATTCTGGAAATAAATAGTTTAGGAATAATCTGAATTATATAAATTACATTCTCTTCGTCCTATATGAATGTATCGGGAAGAAAAATATTGTTTTCATGTTGAATTTTTTTTAGCGATTGGTCTTGTGTGAACAAAATATCTGAAGATTGTATATAATTAAAATGTAGAACTTTTAGGTTCCAAGGTACTTAAAACTCACGGTTCGTTTTGGACTACCTCGTAGAAAATGGTCAGCTCTAAATAGAATAAGAACAAAACACGGTAGGTGTGCTGATTTATTGTTTAAATGGGGCAAAATACCATCGCCTTTATGTGAGTGTGGTCAAAGACAAACTATTGATCACATAGTGAAAGAGTGCAGAATAACTGCCTTTAGAGGAGGGACAAGAGCGGATTTCCTGATGGCAACTCCAGAATCAATAGCCTACTTGGACAGACTGGATGTCTGTATATAGACTTAAGCATGTTTTTAGAATTACGTACTGTATGTACATATTTAGACAGATAGATTAGACAGAGGGTCATATTTGATCCCAATATATAACAATTATGATGCTGATTTTTTAAATGTCTTGAAAAGCCATACGCTAAATAATAATAGAGCAATGGTTCCCAAAGTGGGGAGCACCCCCCCCAAGGGAGGCATAAAGACAAGTTAAGGGGGCATGGGACCTTGAGATAGCTTAGCCATCCACACATCCAGAGCTGTTGCAACGAGTCGAGGCTAAACATTTATCACAAAGTGTACCCCAGTATACCATAGCAAGTGCTATGATTGTATTTATCTTTTTAAAGCACCTATTTGTGCGTTTCCTTGTAGAAATTTACTGATCTTGGTAAATAATATAACAATAATAACTGATTTTAGTGTTAGTTATGTACAGGTGAATATCTGCTCTGAAGACTGACAGCTTGGTTAATATTATTGTTAAAAATAATATAGTTAACATGCGCTGTAGCTGCCGCTACAATTTGAATTGTCATTCGTAGTGGATGATGACACTGATTTGAAATTAATTTGTAAACTTGTTCTTATGTATTTTGTTTTGTTCTTTTTTTTAATATAACCACCGTTTATTTAAGTTGGTGGTTATTTATTCCTAGTAGATAAGATATAATTTTGTATTTGTGTAGAAAGGAATAAATAAATATTATTATTATTATTATTATACTTCAGGTTGACCAATTTTGATGAAAATGTTTGTGTCGGATCCTCTAGTGGGATCTAACTTAAGTTTCAAGTTTCAAGTTCATACGACGTTCTGTCCTTGAGATATTCTGTTCACACACACACAGGCACACAGACCAATCGCTAAAAACGTTTTTTGGGTTCAGGGGGTCTGAAAACGTGTAAATCTGGTGAAAAGTCGATTTCAAAAAATTGACATGAAAACAATACTTTCCTTCCTATATATTCATATAGGCAAGAGAAAGTAAAAACCAGAATATTAATTAATATACTGTATTACTGTACAATATTAGTCCACACTAATAAAAATAAAGTAATTCATGTACCTGAAGAAATATGTGTTTGATATCTCAGCAACACTAACCCGCATTATAAAAGTAATACCATATACGAGGTAGGGTCAAAAAGTTCCCGGAATTGGTTAACAAAAATTTATTGAAAGTATGTATAACATTTACACTTTATTTTCCTTCAAAATACTCTCCTCATGTATCGACATACTTATTCCACCGTTCATACAATTGTTGGAAACAGTCTTGAAAGCCGTTTTTCGAAAGTTTTATCAACTGCGTCGTCCCATTTTCCATCAGCTCTGACAAATTAGAAAAACGACGTCCCTTCAATGTCATTTTCTGCCGTGGAAACAGGTAAAAATCCAGTGGTGCAAGATCGAGAGAATATGGTGTTTAAAGGGTGGTGACATTGGTCTTTGCACGGTACTATCTCACCATTAGGGATCACGGTCAACATTCTTATCAGTGGTGGAATTGGAAGGCCGCCCAGTCCGTACCTCATCTTAAATTGTTATGCAACCGTCACGAAGATGCTTGTGCCAATCGTAAACTGCCGTTTTCTTCGTCGCATTCTTTTCGTATGCTTTCTTCAGCGTTTCAAAAGTCTCCGAGGATGATTTCTTTAGCAACACATAGAATTTAATATTGGCACGCTGCTCTGATAACGAAATTACACATCTGACGAAAGAAAACAATTACGTCTAAAATATCACACACAGCATGCAGGGAACCAACCCCAACTGCCTGCTGAACAGGACAGCACGTTGCCTAGTAGTGATTCCAATCTCCCAAACAAAAGTTTCCCATCCAGCGAACAAATGCTTGACTGTACAAGACCATTCCGGGAACTTTTTGACCCTGCCTCGTATAAACTAATAATGTTTAATCACAACATTTCATGGACGAAAAACAATTAAGCCTACTGTTCTCAAAACTAAAAGAAACTTTGAACGTTTAGGTTACCACACACTTCACTTAACAAAGACTATAAAACTTATTTAGTTAAAAAAAAATTGATACATTTCAACTGAATTTTCTTATCTTTGGCAAGTTCTTATCTCACAAATGACACTGAACCAGTTCAGTTGAGCTTCATTTACATCTTCCTATACAGGGTGATTCACAAAGATATGCAGAAACTTTGGGAGCCCATTGTACGTGTAAAAATAATGAAAAAAGTTTATATAAACATGGGTCCGGAAATACTTCATTTCCGAGTTACGGCTAGCGAAAGATTTCGCCTGGATTTCAGCTCACCAGGTGAAATGAGGTCTTTCTGAAATTCTGTTAAGATAGATTAAGGGGCAAACTCAATCGTTTCTTATGGTTTTTGACCTGATAAATTGAATAAACAGGTCTCAGAACTGTAAGTAAAAACGTTTTTGAGAAAACCAGTGTCAAATGCAAAGAATGGTGTAAAAAAAACACAATTTTTCATCTTTGTTTTTCTGCATATCTTCGTGAATCACCCTGAATAAACGATTTGGAACGTTAACTTTCACTGTTTAAATTAATAATAACGTTATTTTTAATAGAATCTTTATTTTTTAAAATTGTCGAAAGAGAACTCGTGGGTATTCCAAAATGCAACGCGATATTTTTTATCTTTCCTCCTTTTTCAATTTCATCAACAATTCGTAATTTATCACTAATGCAGGGTATCTACCAGTTCTCGTAAATAAAAATCAGTGACTCAGTGTAAAAATTTAAAAAAAAATCAGTGATTTTTTTATAATTTTTACAATTAATTTTTCATAAGTACAAAACTATTACTGCCTTATTTGTTTTGTGTCCTGACACTCCAGGAGGATTATAGGACATGTCAGTTGTGTTGTTGTTTAGGTCATCAGCTGAAAGGCTGGTTTGAACCTGTAGAGGTTTTACTAAGTAAAACGAGGAGTGAGGTGGTTTACCATTGCCTTCCTCTCTGAGTGGAAAAGTACGCTTATCAGCATGCCGGGCCCTCTGAAAAGTATATATTTTCCACTCCACAAATGACACCTTCACTTCATTCACCACAGGGTCTGGCTGTATAATGAAATTCATTATTTTCAGAGGAGATAACTCTGATTAGTGTCTTTTACACCTCTACCTCTTCTGTTCTTAAATGATTCAGTCATTTGATTGGCTGACCATGTGATAAGAAACAGAACTATTTATTTTAGCCCTGCAACAAACAGATTGAGTGTAAATAACGTGACACTCCACCTGTCTGTAATGGGCAGACATGTCAGTTATAACACCTGAAATACAAGAATCACACAATGTATCACTACTATCAAGAAAGAAATTTTTGTACGCTATAAAAAGTTTAACCGATCAAGTAATTTTTCAGATTTTTTTAAAGGAATGCAAATTGTCACAAAAGTTTAAAAATTGGGGTAATTTATTCACAAATTTTCTCCCTGCATAAGTAGGTTTTTGTTCAAATAATTTTATAACTATTTACGATAGGTTATATAGCTCTCGCTCAGCCAAAGGTAATTTTCTCCTCCCTTAGCTCCCACGGCAACTATAGCTATACCTGTAGGATGTTGCAGTCCCAGTGCACATGCGTCAGAAAGTTGGCGTAAATCCCCACTACAAAAGAGCCTCACTATGTTAATATCAAACATTCTGTTGCCGAATCTCTACTGCGAGATACTACAATGGTGGGGGTAATGCTTCCTTGCCAAGGTTGGCGCTTGGAACGCTCGCACTGCAATTTCCTTGCGGTATGCCTATCTTTAAGCAACGCTTGTTAGCTTGATTCTGAAAATGGAACAGTACGAAGATTAAAAAATCAACAAACTAACAATTTAATTTTTGAAACTTTATACTTCGACTGCTTTCCCTGCTATTATTGTTCTGTTACCACTAGGTAGAAGGCTCCGTCCGGCATTTGTAGTTAGGTTAGTTTGAAGTTAGGTTTTATTTTTTTTTAAATTTATTTTTATTTAAACAATATAAAGAGTTTTATTTAAATATAAACTTTAAAAGAAATTTTATGTGTAGGTCTTAGGTAAAGAATTTTATCAAATTTGTATAATCATAACAATGTATAATTTACGCAAATAAGAATTGCATATTTTACGTTACTATTATAAATCAGAAATATACCAATACAAATAAGAAAAAAAAACAGACTAAGTTTATTCCTTAGTATACATTTTTTCAGCAACAAAATAACACCATTCATAATGTCACAATATGAAATACTATATTATCATCATCAACTTTTTCAATCACGCAAACTTAAAATTCTCCTAAAAAACTGTTCTTATGTTCATGTAAAGCCATAGTACAGAGTGAGGAAATATTATGAGGGGGGGAGGAATAACGTTTTCGATAACAAGTCAAAAATAAAAACAATATTATGAGAAATCAAAACGATATGATCTACTGCAGTGCATTCTGCAGGGAAAGAGGAATTTCCTGGCTTACCAATTTGAGGATCTGGTTCGGTAAGAGCTCCGCGGAATTGTTCCGCATTGTAACAAATAAAGTCAAAATAGTCGAGATGATCGCCAATATCCAAACCGGAAGGCACAACAAGAATTATCATAACACAAGAAACAGAAACAATTATTATAAGGCACACCACAAAATTACCTGAACAAAAACCTACTTACAAGGGGAGAAAGTACATCAATAAATTACCCCAATTTTTAAAATGTGACAATTTGCATTCCTCTAAAAAGAAAACAGAAAAATTACTTTGATTGGCAAAACTTTTTATAGCGAACAAGAATTTCTTTCTAAACAGTAGTAATAGAAAAATGTGTGATTGTAATATATATATTTTAGGTTTTATAACTTCTTGACATGTTCTATATTCCCCCGGGAGTCTCCTGGATGCAGAAAAAAAGAAGAGATATTTTGCAATTGTAAGTTTAATTCAGATATTTGGGAGCGTTCCTAAGTAGCGATTGCATTTCAAAGAGGGAAGTATTGTCAAGAATTGAACACGCTAGGAAGGTATTTATCAGTATGAGGAACTTATTCAGCAAGAAGGATCTAGATTTAAGTCTTAGAATTCGAATGCTACGCTGCTACGTGTTTCCCATCGTTCTCTATGGTTGCGAGAGCTGGACCCTCAATCCCTCATTGGAAAGACGTATAGAGGCATTCGAAATGTACCTCTACAGGAGAATGCTACGCATTTCCTGGATGCATAGAGTGACAAATTGTGAAGTCCTCAACAGAATTGCGAAGAACAAGGAGCTGCTATTAACTGTTAAGGAGCGTAAATTGGCGTACATCGGACACCTGATGAGAGGTGGTAGGTATGAGATGCTTCGGCTGATCATTGAGGGGAAGATTCAGGGGAGCAGATCAGTGGGGAGGAGACAGAATTCTTGGCTCAGGGACTTACGTCGATGGCTCGGCAGAACGTCATCCGAGATCTTCAGAGCCGTCACATCTCGAGTGATTACAGCCAATTGGATCGCCAACCTTCGAAGGGAGATGGCGCAATAAGAAGAAGAAGAAGAAGTTTAATTACACAGTTTTATTTTGTTGTAGGCACTAATTTTTGGTACCAGAATCGAGAATCGATTTTTAGTTTTTTGTTATCAGAATCGGTATTGAGAATACAAAATATTGGTATCAACATAAAATCACTCTATGAATAAATAAAAAAAACAAAAACAATTTAAAATACTAACCACCTTTTGTGTCTTCTGTTTCTATAGGCTGTTTGAGGGCAGTTATATCTCGGAAAGTTAGCAAGAAAAGGACCACAAGATCCCTTTCGTTTTTGATTGGTGCTATTTGGAGTAGGAGCCATAGTGGTGTCTCTGAAAAATAAATAAAACCAGAAAAATTGTTACAATCACATATTATAATCGCATACAAAAATATTCATAATACATTTATGTATTTAAGTCCATATTAGTAATCGTATGAGGAATGTTGGAATGGAAAAATGATGAGGATGATACACAGGTAAACCCAGGAAGAGAATGAGTAGAAAGTTTAAATAATAAATAATATAAAATAAAGAAAGATAGATAGATAAACGTCATGAACGGATACGTACATTTATCACTAAAATTTATGACTAAATTCGTAAATTTTAATAAAAGGTTCTTATTAAGAAGTTAAAATATTTACGTTTAAAAAAAAATGATCGTAACATTAAATAAAAATGAATGTCTCACGAAAGTTTATGAAAAATATAGAGTTATTACATTTATTTATTTCCTTCAATAAAACTTTAAAATTACTTTACTATCAACTTCAGAAAAGTTACCTGACCTATATTGTTTAAAAATAAAATATAAAATAAATAGTACATAAAATAACATAATCATACTTTTCTTTGAAAAACAGTAATTTTTTTAAATCTACATTTTTAAAAAAGATCTAGTACACATATTCGTTAAACAATTTAGACTTAATTAATATGTACAATATGTATTTAAATTTTGTTAAACGTTTTACTGTGTGTTGTTTATGTCATCAATTGAGAGGCTTGTTTGAATCTCTAAAGGTTTTACTAAGTAAAATGTGGAGTAAGGTGGTTTACCAATGCCTTCCTTACCAAGTTGAAAAGTATGCTTATTAGCATTCCAGACCCTCTGAAAAGCATCTACTTTCCATTCGCAAATGATACCTTTTAAACAATTTTTTGTAATTTTGTGACAAAACATAATTTTTTATCGTAATAAATGATAAGTCTTGTTATTTAAGAACTTGTTTTCCTTATTAACCATATTATATGGATTATCGATTTTCCAGATTGTCTTGGGACCCAGTTAGTCCAGATAAACGAGGTTGTACTGCATTGAGGAATTAGTACATTAAGGTGGACAGTTGCCTGCAACAGACAGGTGGAGTATCAAATTATTTACACTCAATCTGTTTGTTACAGGGCTAAAATAAATAGTTCTGTTTCTTATCACATGGTCAGCCAATTAAAAGACTGAATTATTTAAGAACAGAAGAGGTAGAGGTGTAAAAGACACTAATCAAAGTTATCTCCTCTGAAAGTAATGAATTTCATTATACAGCCAGACCCTGTGGTGAATGAAGTGAAGGTGTCATTTGCAGAGTGGAAAATTTGTGCTTTTTAGAGGGCCCGGCATGCTGATAAGTGGACTTTTCCACTCAGTGAGGAAGGCAATCGTAAACCACCTCACTCCTCGTTTTACTTAGTAAAACCTCTACAGGTTAAAACCAGCCTTTCAGCTGATGACCTAAACAACAACAAGGTGGACAATGATAAGAAGGTAATTTGTTGGGTTTGGATACATGAGAAGTCCATGAATGGAACGTCCACCGAAGATGACTTTCGATAAGATACTATCAGAAAGGAAAAATGAGGAAGACCTTACCCATTCAGATGAAAGGATGGTATTATCAAGGCAGCAATGATAAGGAGTTTGATAATGAGGGTTGTCACAAAAGATTATAATGGTAGATTGAGCAGCAGACAAGAGCTGTAAAAAAATACTTTTTAAATGAGTACCTTATAAAATCATATAAAACATTATTATTCTATCAAGATATAATAGAGAGTTAAATACATTCTGCATATATTTATTACAACTAAAAATTGTATATATTTGTAAAATTTCTACAAGAATATTACTACAAAATAAAATAACATCCTTGATTTTATACGATCAAGAATAGTATTAACTGGTGTACACTACAAATCGGTGTCCAAGGTAAAAACTTTTGCATAAATTTTTACATTACGTAATTTATTTTTGAATACTACAGTGCGAAAAATTATAATATCCTTTCTCATAAAATCAACAACACTTTTCCATAAGTGATTTCTAAAAATTTGATTGTTTCACATAAAAATGATACATACATACTTACATAAAAAAATTCCAAGGTACTGTAAAATTATAAAAATTAGATACTAATTTATTTATAGACAAAAAAAACACATCAAATATACAGGGTGGCGCAAAAGTCACTTGCACAACATAAAAAATAATAATTACGAATAGAAAAATGTAATACAATAATTTTAGTTCATGATGTTAGTATTACTAAAATATTGGTAATTTTGCCCGGACTCATGATGTTCTGAAAACATTCAATACATTTACTTCCAAAATAATAGCACTTTATGATATTATGCCACTGCAGTCCGCGATTATTTATGAGGCGGATTTTGACAGAAGAATAATTGGTCAATAGGCAGATATTTACAAATCTCCATGTTCACTGGATATTATTCTAATGGAATTTTTTTGTTTGGGGTATCATCAAGGAATTCATTAATTCTAGAACGTCAAATGCTACTGATGAACTGAAAGATTACATCTACGATGCACCCCATGATTTAGACAGTGACACAGACTTTAGTCATCGAGTATACAGGGTGATTATAAATGAAATAGACACTTTCGACAGCTTCTTTAACGTCAAACTGGTGTATTTGAATAAAATGTAAATGATATAGGTTTGTAGGGAATTTTTTAAAGTTTATGTTGGTACAACTGTAGCTAGCATGTTGTTGTTGGCTGCTGTTACAACGACCTGTCTAGAAAAATGGCTGCTACTCAAGTGGAGAAAGCTTATTGTGTTCTTGAATTAGCTAAAACAAACTCGGTTACAGTTGTGCAACGTCATTTCAGAACAAGATGTGGTAAACCACCACCAACAAGGCAATCAATCTGTGACTGGTATAAACATTTTGAAAACATTGGATGTCTGTGTAAAAGGAAGAGTACTGGAAGACCTTCTGTTACAGAAGAACAAATTGATAGTGTTCGTGATGTTTATGTACCAAGTCCAGGAACATCAACTAGATCAGCAAGTTTAGAATTGCAAAATCCTCAACCGACTGTGTGGAAAATTCTGCAGACAGGTTTGAAAATGACACCTTATAAATTGCAGTTAGTACAAAGTTTAAATACCAGTGATAAAGTCATACGTAAAAAGTTTTGTCTGGAGATGCAACATTGTGTTGAAAATGACGACGCATTCTTTAATCGCCTAATTTTCAGTGATGAATGTAATTTTCACACAAGTGGAAAAGTTAATAGACATAATGTTAGAATATGGGGCACAGAAAATCCAAAAATAACTTTACAGCATCATGCGATTCCGCTAAAGTAAACGTCTTTTGCGCATTATCTCGTGAAAAGGTTTACGGGCCGTTCTTCTTTCATGAAGTGTCAGTAACTGGAGTAATTTATCTGGACATGTTAAACGAATGGTTAATACCTCAACTCCAAGAAGATAGTGATAACTTCATTTTTGTACAAGATGGAGCTCTGCCTCACTGGCACTTACAGGTCAGAAATTATCTTGATAAACGTCTTCCTAGACGATGGATCGGCCATGCAAGTGAGGAAAACATTGTGTTTACACCGTGGCCACCTCGTAGTCCAGACTTAACACCCTGCGACTTTTTCTTATAGGGTTATGTAAAGGAAAAAGTTTTTGTACCACCGCTTCCTGTAGATATTGATGATCTAAAACAACATATCGCAAATGCTCTTGTCACAGTTGACCGTCATATGCTTAATCGTGTGTGGGAAGAATTCGACTACCGTGTTGATATCTGTACAGTTACAAATGGTGCACACATTGAACATCTGTAAATATTTTCAATAAAAACTTAATGAATTCTTCTACCTTAACGTTTCAAAAATAAATTTTCTATAAGTAATTGAAACTGTCTATTTCATTTATAATCACCCTGTATAACAGTGTTTCCAGAACGCATAAAAATGGATTAATGAAGATAGAGAGCAATTTCAACATAAAAAAATAATTGTAGGTATTGTCTGTAATAAATTGAATAAATTCAGTACTTTTTTAAACAAGTGTCAAGTGACTTTTGTGCCATTCTGTATTAATAAGATATTAGTTTGTATATTACATGCTAATATAGTAACCAGATTTATCAACATCTTGATTTTCATCCTTCCAATAGCAATGAATTACCATATGATATAATTGTACAATGTACAATTACATAACGATCAAGAAAATAATAATCAATCTAAATAACTTTTTAACATATAAAAATCACATTAGGTAATGAACTTTAATTATTAAAATTAATTGAGAATGTACACGAGTGTCTGTTATGATTCATTAAGACAGTCAGGCAGCTCTGAAAGTGCTTGGATCAATGTCATGTAGATCTAGTAGTTAGTATGGAAATTTATATTTTGTATAATGAATTTATATAATAATTTCGCTAACCTTCTTTTTAAACTGCGTCACCTTTATTTTTATTCTTACTTACACGTGTTTCGGTGGATCCACCACATCAGAGTAAATGAAATTATTGAAACTAAAAAATTTTTATCTCACTTATTTAAAATTTATAGAAGATGATACATCTTCAGTCATTTGTATAAAACTGTATGAAACATTAGTATGGAAATGACTGCAGAACTTTATGGAACTGCCTGAACACAATATGGTTATCCTGGTGTGGATGTTGGGTCACACAGGGATTGCGGGTAATGAGAGGGAGTCAGTAAATCATTGATATGTGGGGTCATCTCTAAAGTGAACCAGTGCAGGTACTGAAATATTGAAACCGAACTGCTGGACTGAGGCACTGTACAAGAATTATGACTACACATGATCAAAATGTACAACAAAAAGTATCCAGGTTTTATAATAAGTGGGTCTATATGCCAGAATCTGAAAGTAAAGCAAGAAAGGATACACAGGTTAAGTTTTATAAAGTAATGATAAATGGAAGAGAAGTTTCGGTGTTTAACAAGAAATATAAGTCAATGATCCAAACAGCAGAAATGAGGTTACTTAAAGTCTATTCCCATGATGCTAGTACTAGCGTTATGAAAACTAACAACTAGCAGTTAGTTAAGTTAAAGCTAATATTCAGTAGCGCGCTAGTGACTTTGAACATGTTTGATTTTACTAGCACTAGTTTAGGAGAAAAGGTCTTGTGATTGACTAGCACTAGTAAACTAACTCGGTGTGAATGTTGCATACTAGCGCTAGTAAACTAGCTCGGTGTGAATGTTGCTTACTAGCACTAGTAGGGGAGAAAAGGTCATGTTATTGACTAGTGCTAGTAAACTAACTCGGTGTGAATGTTGCTTACTATCGATAGTAAACTAACTTGGTATGAATGTCGCTTACTGGCACTAGTAGGGGAGAAAAGGTCATGTTATTGACTAGTGCTAGTAAACTAACTCGGTGTGAATGTTGCTTACTATCGATAGTAAACTAACTTGGTATGAATGTCGCTTACTGGCACTAGTAGGGGAGAAAAGGTCTTGTTATTGACTAGCGCTAGTAAACTAACTCGGTGTGAATGTTGCTTACTAGCACTAGTAGGGGAGAAAAGGTCATGTTATTGACTAGTGCTAGTAAACTAACTCGGTGCGAATGTCGCTAGTAAACTAACTTGGTGTGAATGTCGCTTGTACTAGAACTAGTAGGGGAGAAAAGGTCTTGTTATTGACTAGTGTTAGTAAACTAACTCGGTGTGAATGTTGCTTACTAGCACTAGTAGGGGAGAAAAGGTCATGTTATTGACTAGTGCTAATAAACTAACTCGGTGTGAATGTCGCTTACTATCGCTAGTAAACTAACTTGGTTTGAATGTCGCTTACTGGCACTAGTAGGGGAGAAAAGGTCATGTTATTCACTAGCGCTACTAAACTAACTCGGTGTGAATGTCGCGTACTAGCACTAGTAGGGGAGAAAAGGTCTTGTTATTGACTAGCACTAGTAAACTAACTCGGTGTGAATGTCGCTTGTACTAGCACTAGTAGGGGAGAAAAGGTCTTGTTATTGACTAGCGCTAATAAACTAACTCTGTGTGAATGTTACTCACTAGCACTAATAGGGGAGAAAAGATCTGTTATTGACTAGCGCTAGTAAACTCTAGTTCCTAATAAGCTTGCTAGCACTAGCAGCTAGCAAACTAGCGTTATGGGAATATTGAGACATGTTAAAGGTTGTAAGAAACAAGACTACATCAGGAATGAGATGACAAGAGGGGAAAGTGGAACTAAAATGAAATCATCATGAAATATATAGAACAAAGGAATGATTTTGCAATTTGGTACTAATGTACTCAGTAGAAGGTTTTTGGAGGCAATTTCATGTTTGGCTTCTGAATAATCCTTTTTATTTTATAAATGAGTCCCTGAATCATACAAATATTGCCTCCAATCATAAACATCCATGTCTTTACATAATATATGTAGTGTTTTTTTTTTAAATTCTGTACCTAGTAATATACATTCTCTTTAAAAAGATAAAAAAATATGGATATCTTGAAAAGCCAATTGATCTAAATTTGTCACAATGTCTATTGCATATTATTTTTTTATCTGCTCACCAGTTTTTCATTCTTTGTGAGAATTCAGCTTTTCTCTGTTCACTATTTGGTTCCGGTTCTAGGAGCTTTTGTCCCTGGTTTAACCTCCCATTTTTTAACTTTTGTTCTAAAATTGTCTCTTATGAGAATTTCTTCTTTGGTGATTTTGGCCAATTCTAAATTTTTTTTAACACTTTGTATTCATTCCCCCCCCCCATTAACAAGTGATGATACATTTTTTACTATTCTCTTTGTGAGTCTATTGTCAGGAAGCCTCATAATGTGGCCATAAAATTGAAGGCGTTATTAGTAGGTTATTATTGAAGGTAATTATTATTAGTAATAGAATTAGTTAAAGAAGGCTTTTGTATTTATAACATACAGATTCGACAATAATTTACCACATTATGTAATTTTAAATTTCAATTTAATTAGAAAATCTATTTATACTCGTAAATTTATCAAACATTAAAAAATAAAATAAAAATTATAAAGTTGTTTTATAAAGTAAAAAAAATACTCAGGAAATGAGAAAAGTGTAAATAAAATTGTTCGAGGGACTTATAAAGTATTCCAAACACAAACTACATATTTTATGTATTAAGACTTACAACTTAAATATTAGATTATTGATGAGGTTTATGTATTCAACGGAAAGAACAGTGAGTTCAATGAAAGAATAAAATGTGGGGTTAAAAAGGATAAGAGGGAAATACAGGATAGAGTCCTTAGGGAATTAAATGTTTCAATGTAGTGAACAGACCAGAGACAAAATGATAGATCAGCTGGGTTACCGTTCTTGTAGTTGTACTATCTTCAACCTAGTTTTTATTTATTTATTTATTTAAAAAAATAACTTTAATGAAAAATTTTATGCAAGAAAGCTAGTTGTTTTTATTGATGAAATTACTTCTTGAAATTATAATACGAATTTAAATATTTATTAGTACAACCGAATAATTTTCTATTTCTTGAATACTGCATTGTAGCTTAAATAAACAAAAATAAAATGGGAATAATTGGAAAAAGAAAAACATTAAAGTTGCAATGGAAAAGAGAATTAGGGAAAATTAAACAACTATTCTTTCAAATGTCTTTTACAGTAGAGTCTCACTAATCCTATTGTATGAATCTAAGCTTTGTGCAGCTGCAGGATGAAGGGGACAGACGAAGTACCAGACTACTGCTACGTCATAACACTCTACTAATCATCTCATTGCTATTCGCTAGGCAGTATGCTGTCTAGTGCGGTGACATACGTGGGTGTTGTTTTGACTATTCACTGTAAATGGCGACACAGAATATATGAGGCGTTGCGGACCAGAAGGGCGAACTCAACAAAGGGTAGTTTTGAGAAAGACGCAAATTAAACTTTTTGATCCAAGGGTGAACTCAACAAAAATTGCAGAGTGTGTGATGCATAGCGATAGGAAAGGGAAAGGGTAGAAGTGGGGTGGGATCAGTAGCGTAGAGGTGACAAGACTCACGTCTTCCTGTTGAGTTCGCCCTTCTGGTCCGCGCAACTATCGTTCAAAGTAAACTCCCTGATTTTTTTCTACTTCTCTTTTCATATAATTTAAAAGGCGAACTCAACAAAATATACCTATAACATTGAAGTTTGTAACCCAAAGATGCTAAATAAAACAAAAAAAAATGACCCTATGTTGAGTTCGCCCTTCTGGTCCGGAACGCCTCATATATAGTTTGGATAATACCCCTGATTACTACAAACATAGTACAAGTAAAACGTTACTACTACTAACGTAATCTCTTACAGTAGAAGTGAAGTAATGCATATCTCTCAGCTGCACAAAGCTTGGGAACGGGCATTAACTAGATTATCAAAAGTTCAAATTAAACAAAATTTTCCTAAAAATGCACATAATACAAGTTTAAAATGGTAAAACCCATCAGGTTGGTCTAGAGGTAAAGTCGTCGCCAAAATCAGCTGTTTAACAGCTGATTTTCGGAGACGAAGGTTCCTGGTTCAAATCCTAGTACAGGTAGTTATTTTTATACGGATTTGAATGCTAGACAGTGGTTACCGGTGTACTTTGATGGTTGGGGTTCAATTAACCATACCTCTCAGGAATGGTCGGCCTGGGTCTGTACAAGACTACACCTCATTTACACATCATACATATCATCCTCATCTCATTGGGTCATGGGGTTGCTTACAGTTCTGAATTGAACAGATTGCAACGTACACATATTAGGAATTAAAAAGAAAAAAAAATGGTAAAACTATAGATAAAACTATAAGATGGTAAAACTTTATGACAGTAAAAGAACTCTCCCCTTTTAATTTTACATTAAATTATAGCGTGAGAGCTTGTAACATTGCACCGAATAGCGAAACCGTCTTTACATTGTTGGCAAAAACGAGCAAACAAATCCTCGTCTAAAATTTTATTTTTCTGTTTTTTTAACATTCATCTGTTATCTAACTGCCCGTAACAGGTAGGTGGAGTGTTCAATTATTTGCACTCGATCTGCTAGTTTCAGGACTACAAAAAATAGTTTTGTTTCTTATCACAGCCAATTTTATTTATGACTGAAGCATTTAAGAACAGAATAGGTAGTTTAAAAAAGACTAGTTGGAGTTATCCCTTCTGAGAGAAATGAATTTCATCATAATACAGCTAGATCTTGTGGTGAATGAAGTGAAGGTGTCATTTGCAGGGTGGATTTGCTTTTCAGAGGGCCTGGCATGCTGATACGCATACTTTTCCACTCAGTGAGCATGGTAAACTACCCCACTACTCATTTTACTTAGTAAAACTTCTAGAACTTCAAACCAGCCTTTTGGCTGATGACTTAAAAAAAAATCTTAAATTTTTTCCAGTCAGACAGTTTATTTTCTCACTCCTTAATCATTGCGATTGTAGTTAATGATTCCTCTTCATCAATATGAAACAAAACTTGGGAGTTTTTGCTCCATTGCTACAGTCATGTTTATACATTTAATTGCTATTTCCACACACAAACACACCCACTGAATGGTATACGAGGTGTGGCTATTAAATAACGAGACTGACATCGTAAAAAATGTTATTTTCATTTTATACATAATCACTTATTGCCACCTTCAATATACACTCCTTCTCTATACCTACAACGCTCCATGTGAATTTTCCATTGTTGGAAACCGTGCTGTAAGTCATATTCTGTCAGCTCCTTCAGGACAAGTGCCGCTCAAAAATGTATGAAATAAAGCTCAGAAAAATGTTTGTACTGACACTTTGTACACGATTGAAAATTACCAAAATTTTTTGGAAACGATAATAACATGTGATTAAACGTGGTTTTTTACTTATGATCCGGAAACGAAGCGCCAATCCATGCACTGGAAGAGCCGAACTTCCCCGAGAGCCAAGAAAGCTCAAATGAGCAAATCAAAATTTAAAGCAATGATTTTTTTTTTATATCCATGGGATTGTGTACCTTCACTGGGTTCCTGAAGGTCAAACAATTAATCAATATTACTACTTTGAGGTACTTTCTTAACTACGTCAAAGAGTAAGGAAAAATGCCCCGAAATGTGGAAGCACAAATCATGGGTTCTCCACCAAGCAAATGCGCCAGCTCATTCCGCGTTATCTGTCAAGAGGTTCCTAGCCAAGTAAAGCATCTAACACATTCACCTTATTCACCAGATCTTGCACCATGTGACTTCTACCTGTTCCCTAAGGTGAAATCTGCATTAAAAGGGACAAGATTTGAGTCTGTGGAAGCTGTAAAAGAGAAAGTGGCATGTGTCCGGAAGGAGCTAACAGAAGATGACTTCCAGTACTGTTCCCAACAACGGAAAATTCGCATGGAGCGTTGCAGGGATAGAGAAGAAGTGTTATATTGAAGGTGACAATAAGTGATTATGTATAAAATAAAAATAAAATTTTTTACATCAGTCTCGTTATTTAATAGCCACACCTCGTATAACAATAAAAAAAAACACTGTCATAATAAGCTCACAATTAATATGACAGTAGTATCAACTGATGATTAAAGCGAAAGAAACAAAAGAAACTTTTTAAAAACAGTTATATAGGGAGTGTCAATACCTGAAAAAATGCACTTGCCAAATTCTTCACCTATACTTTCTCAATAGAAACTGAACTCTCTCATAGAATTATTTTCATACTGACCTCTTCCTAAAATTAGTAAACCCTGTATTTTTTATTTTATAAAATCTCTTCTAGATTAACCAGATATCTGGATAAATGGGACTCTACTGTAAAAAGAAAAATATTTCGGGAAACACCAAAATGAGACATTACAATACAGTTTTTAAACCTGCTGTTTATACCTATTGGTTTTTTTTTGTAATCCCTAATTTGTGTACATTGCAATCTGTTCAATTGAGAACAATAAGCAACCCCATGACCCAATGAGATGAGGATGATGTGTATGACGTATAAATGAGGTGTAGTCTTGTACAGACTCAGGTCGACCATTCCTGAGAGAGTATGGTTAATTGAACCCCAACCATCAAAGTACACCGGTAACCACTGTCTAGCATTCAAATCCGTATAAAAGTAACTAACTTTACTAGGATTTGAACCAGAAACCTTCGTCTCCGAAAATCAGCTGTTAAACAGCTGATTTTGGCGACGACTTTACCTTTAGACAAACCTGGTGGGTTAGACCTTCTCTTCGTTGGGTTCCATCTCCTACAGGAGGTTGGCGATCAAACAGGCGATTTCGATCTTTGATACCTAAACCCTAAACAAATCCACAGATAAGCAGTGGACATTGGCCAAGTTGATGTAAATCCGAACATTTTTTACTCAACTTTGAAACGATTTATTATATTCATTATAATAAAAATAAACCTTAACATAATAATGTAAAATTTGTTTTTTTTTTTAAGAAAAAATTATAATAATTTTATTAGAACGACAATTATAAAATTAATCATAAACATTATTAAAAAAATTACGACTAACATAATAATATAATTAAATACCTTAGATATTTAAAAACAAATTTTATAATACAATTTAATAAAAATATTATTATAAATACAATATAAGAATACATAAAAGTAAAGAGAAGAACAGGTAAGATATTTTTTTAGAAAATAATAAAAACATAAGAAAGAAGAAAGATAATAGAATGAGATAAGTAAATATTATCAGCATAAATGATACAGTTATACACACATGACAAAAATTTAATATATGGATTTATAAACAATTTTTTTAATGATTAACTTCAATTTACCAAGACATGGATAATTAAATTGTAAAAAAATTAATTATACTAATTGTAAACATAAAAAATTACACAAAGTATAAAAATAAGATACATTGAAAAAAAACCTTGCCATTGATGCGCATATTTTAAGTGGCTGGGGTATGTGAAGAAAATGGATACTGGCGGAATTCCAAAAGTGTGGGAAGAAAGGAAAGAAGACAGCATTGATCAAGAGGACAGCCATGCAAATGGTGGCTGCATGAAGGCACTCTAGCAGAGGAGGGGCATTATGTAGAAGGAAGTATGCGACTAGGAGACTTGGAGAGAGAGGGAAATGGAGAGGCTTAATACCTAGACTCATATATCATGGAGTAGGAATGGATAAGTATGTATGTTTCCATTTCAAAGGTTGATTGTTTTTTTGTATGGATGGACTTTCATCACAATGGAGTGTAAAAGTTACATGAAGAAATTTGGCCTTATTAAGTTTTATTTTCCACGTTTAAAATATTTGTGTAAGAGATTGGATGCTATTTTGTTCTGAGAATTTCTAAGCCTGAAATATATAGAAAAGGAGCTAAAATTGATTCCTGAGGCATTTAAATAAGGCTTTTTTTAACTTTGATTCTTTATTTAGAAACTATTCAATACAGTACAACCATCCAAATGCTTAACAAAATTTTGATAGATAAATGACGTGAAAAATAAACAGAAAAGAATTTTTTTAAAGAATACATCCCAGTGGATAATTCAAAAGTTGAATAGTAAAAAGAAATTTAAACAAACACAGGAAGATCAAATAATATACACATAACAAGAATAACATAGAATAAAAAGTAGCGTAGAAAATAACAACAATAACAAATAATATAAGTACTGTACGATAAACAAAATGAAATAAGAAACGAAAAATATTTAGGGTACATGAGTAATAAAGATCTCAACAACACATTATAAATTATAATTACAAAAGTGAAATGTTAAAGAATTATGAAATCTGTAAAATAATTCGATTATCTTTTAAGCATTATATTTATATATTTTGTTATTAGATCAGCAGATCTCTACTCCATTTTCTTCGTAGTCGTCCATGGGTTAAGTTTTGCCTTGGCATTGGCTGTATTAAGGGATTAATGTGGTCTGTTAAGTTTCTGTTAAAATTTTGAGTATTTGATTTTAGCAGTTTTTGATACAAAAGGAATTTTTAAGTCGGAATGCAATGTTAGGTTTGTTACGTAAAATGGGGTGTTCGTGATCATTTTATTTTCCATGTTTACAACATTTGTATAAGAGATTGGATGCTATTTTGGTCTGAGAATTGCTAAGCCTCAATACATAGAGTATAGAAAAGGAGCGAACATTGATTGCTGAGGCATTTAAATAAGAAGGCCTGGATACCAAAATCTGATATTTGACATTTAACCAAAATAAATAAAAATATGTAGACATTATATGGCGAGAAAACTAACAGAGGTGGTAGGGAAGTGAGATTTACAAGTTAACAACTCAAAGACAAAGTATTTACCAATTGGACTGGGTGGATGAGATATGTAAATAAAGGGGCAAAGGATTGAGATTTGTGATAAGTATGTTTGTGATGAGATATGAAAATAAAGGGGCAAAGGATTGAGATTTGTGATAAGTAGAAGTACCTTAGTGTAGTGCCGTGAAAAGAGAGGAACAGCCAAAGGGGGATAATAAACAGAGCACACAGCGAAGGGCAGTGACACAGATGGTAATTCTGTTTTATGGAATTTATAGAAACGTTAAAATGATTTTTTCCATAATTCATTTAAAATGAATTAATACAATAATTTCACTAACCTTCTTTTTAAACTGCGTCACCTTTATTTCAATTTTCACTTACACGTGTTTCGGTGGATCCACCATCATCAGAGTAAATAACATATAATTGAAACTAAAAACATTATTTATTAAAAATCTATAGAAGATGATACATCTTCAGTCACTTGTATAAAACTGATTTAAAATTAATTTATTTTAATTTATCCCTTCTCATATTTACTGTAGATAGCAGCAGCAGTCAATATCACTTCATCATTCCTAAATTTCACCTGTTCATTCAAAATGTCCTGCTTTTGCTCTTTTAAATATTTATAAATGTGGAACATCTCATATTTTTCAATTTTATTTTTATTTTCTATATTACATTGTTCTATTATATTGAAATGTTCATCTATTTTACCAAATTTATGTTTTTCTTCTTTTAAATGATTGGTATAGTTAGATATAATGTAGTCACATTTCAGTGCTTTTTTATGTTCATTATACCTCACTTGAAAATTACAACTAGTCATACCAATGTAAACTTTTTTACAATGCAGTTTAAAAAGAAGGTTAGTGAAATTATTGTATTAATTCATTATATGAAATAGAAATATTTAAAACTGCAGGATGCATTATAAAGATTTATTTTTGAATTCATTTAAAACATACACTGTTTTTTGAAGCTCATCCTCATTCTCTTGCACAATCAATAAATCATCCGCGAACAGTAAAGCATTCAGGTAAATGTTATTGTTCAGCCTAATTCCCGAACTAACCTTGTTTTAGTCCTAAGTAATAAATATAATGAAAGTATTTACATCTCAAAGAAAATACCCAATGGTATTGCTTCCAAAAAAATTTGAATCAGAACAAAGATGAGAGCTAGAAGGTCCATATATCATAACATGCTTCTTCATAGTGCAAAAACATGGGAATCGGTAATAACAAAGAGGATGATTGCAACGATGGAGACGAACGACTGGAGAAAAAGTTGTTGAATCTCAAGGTTGGACCAATGAGGAATGAAACAATCCGGGAAAAGATAGGATGGCCAAACAGTATACTAGATGAAATAGAAAGAAAGGATGCTATTTTGATATGGACAACAGTGTTAAATGAAGATAGGTGGGACAGCATAGTATAGAACAGGACCCCAAGGCACAGAAGGAAAAGAGGATGATCAGTATATGGACGTAACGGAGGCAATGACTTGTAGAGGCTTGCAGGAGGGTGAGCCAAAGAATAGAGAGATTGTTAATACCATTAGGGATGTGAGAAATGGCAATAAGAGCTGTACATTAAAAAAAATTAACTTCATTCATGTTCATAAATACGAGAAACCTATGTATATAACAAAAAATCCTTATCATTGGTTACAAAAATCAGAAAAAATGGTGATAAGACCGGAAGCATTTTATGGAGCAGAAACACTTAAAATTATGTTGAAAGATAATATCAATATAATAATGAGCATGAAAAGAAGAATAGTTTGGAACATCTTAGGATCTAACACGGAAGAAGACAATTATAGCCTGATTTTCGTAAGGAGAGCGCAGGGTAAAACATGCATTAGTATAGTCTTGCAATGGTGTTGTAAATTTTCAACAACACTCTGACTGTACATCTAACTGTACAGTAGGTGTACTGTAGGTCGGACGGCGGGCATGCCCCAGAACACACAGAGCGTGCCCATAAAATTGCGGTATAGCTACCCTATCCTTGCCTGCTTTCGAGGTAACGGGCGCTGACCATAGCACCTCCGTGTGCTATTCGTAGTACATCCATGTGTGGTAGAGCCACGTGCAAAGCATTAGCTGCGTAACAAGCTCGACGGCTACTCGTCCAACGTTTATACGAGTGCTGAGGGGAGTGGGGCGCCCTGCGGACATGACCACACTCACTCATTTCGGTTGGCCTCTCAGGGGTTGTGGGTTCGCCTGCTAGGTAACGGGTGATTCAAAAAGAGCGCCGGTTTTTAAACAGCTGGTAAATTTTTGTTTATCGGTTGGCAACATTGTTAGACCTCATTTCTATTTCGGAGAACATTCCGATTGACGATTCAGTTGTAGTTTCTCTTGTTCGTAGTGTAGTACTCTCGCAGTCTGTGTCTAACCATGGAGAAGTTTACTATTGCACAACGAGTGTTAATCGTCAAAACATTTTACCAGAGTGGAGAGAGTTATGCGGCTACTGTCAGGCGACTTCGCGGTACTCTAGAACGTAATGAAGCACCGAATGAATCAACAGTTCGCAGGCTCATGAAAAAGTTTTTTGAGACGGGTTCAACAGTCGACCTTAAAAGTTCTGGACGTCGTCGTTCTGGCCGAACTGAGCAGAACGTTGCGTTGGTTCGTGACAGTGTGGCTGTTAGCCCAGCAAAATCAATACGTCGCCGTTCTCAACAATTGGGTTTACGATGTTCTTCTGTACGGAGAATTCTTCGGTACGATCTCCAATATCACCCGTATAAAATTCAGTTGCTGCACGAGAAACAATGTTGTTGCTCCGTGAACGGTTCCAGGATCGCATCATTTCTCGTAATTCCGACCATCAATGGCCACCAAGGTCGTGTGACTTGACGCCTTGTGACTTTCATCTTTGGGGTCATCTGAAGTCATTGGTGTATGCCAATAAACCCCGAAACATCAATGACTTGAAGGAGGAAATTCGACGGGTTATCGGGCAAATGGAAGTCGAAACTTTTCGTGCAGTAATATCCAATTTCATGGACAGAGTTGATGCGTGCCAGCGCAGTAGAGGAGGACACATACATGACATCATTTTTCATTCATGAAATCGGAAGGTAAGATGAACTTTTTGATGTATTTATTTTCAGTTTTTCAATAAAATAAATCTCTTAATTTGATATATCAAAACCGGCGCTCTTTTTGAATCATCCTATAGCATTCTGAAGCCACTAAGCTGCTTAAATTCCTCCGGAATGGGCGTGGTGGGCAGAGGAGTGAATAGATAAATACACGTGTATGTCAGACGTGTATGCAGGGTCCAAATCAAGTATGCGCATGGGTAGCCCAGTGCTCATGGCAATGGCTTCACCTTTACAATAGACCCTGCTGTCCAAAAAAGATATACACGGTAAACCTGAAAACAATCCATGTCAATGAGAAAAAGGAGAGTTGTATTTTTCAGACATGTGACAACAATCAACAATAGCAGATTGACAAAACAAATTTTCGATAAAATAATAAATCTCAAAACCAACACTGAAAAATATACAAAATAGCAAAATTTTTACAAAAAAAAACAGAGTGATCTTTTCGGGGGAGAGAATGAAAAGAAGAGACATAAACCCCAAAATATAAAACAACTTAAGAAAGAAAGACCCAAAAAAAAGGAAAGATTAAGGGAGAAAAGAATATATGAACAAAACATGAACAAGTAATTAAAATATTGATTTCACGTGCTCTCTCTAAAGGGCTTGGAGAAAAAATTTATAATATTCTCTGAAGGTTATTTGAGTGAATTACTTGTTACACAATTTAAATGCGACATAAATAAAGTAAAGATATACATTTTTCTTAAGTGTTTTACTAAATAATTAAATCGATAATCCAAATTGTTATACAATAAAAAATATGACAGCTTTTGTTAAACTGCTAGTCAATCATTAAAAAATAAATAAATATAGCAATAGCTGATAAACATCTCATTATGAATAAATTTTTGAAATGCATCCTGCCAACCATTAATATAAATTACAGTATAAATTAATACCTTTGGTTGCCTTTTAAGTTTAAAAAACACGCGCTTTTCAGTGGTACCACCTTCTTCAGAGCATATTATTAAAATTAAAAATTAAAATTCAGAACGGTGTTTCCATTCAGTCATCACTTTTTAAGAGTTTTAAATTTTAATAATATGCTCTCAAGAAGTACCACCGAAATGTGCGTAAATTTTTTAAACTTAAAAAGCAACCAAAGGTACGGAGATGAATTTCATTTGTACTGTAATGTCTCATTAGTACAATAAAAGAATGGTGCAGTTTCGAACATGGTTTAAAGAAAAACCGAATTACTTACAGTTAATGTTGTTTATTTATCTAATTTGTCATCTCAAACAGTTTTTTTACATAATTAATAAATTTCAATATGTGCGCCCTTCGTCACTCAACAAATGTCTGAACGATACTCAACTTCTCTCCAAACATTCGTTAACATTTGTTCGGTTATGGTTGTCATTGCTTCATTAATCCTGTTTTTTAAGTGGTTCAGGTCGCAAATTTTTTGTGAATACACAACGCTTTTGATGTACCCCCACAAGAAAAAATCACAAGGTATCAGGTCTGGACTCCTTGGAAGCCACAGCATAAGTCCTTGCCAGCCTATCCATCAATCTCCAAATTTTTTGTTCAAAGCGTCCGTGACCAATGCACTGAAGTGTGGGGGAGCGCCATCTTGTTGGAAATGAAGTTGATGAATGTTTTCGATTTATTATTGCTTTTCTCAGCTAGATGAACTCGAAAACATACATCAACTTCATTTCCAACACGATGGGGCTCCCCCACACTTCAAAGCATTGGTCACGGATGCTTTGAACAAGAAATTTGGAGATTGATGGATAGCTGGCAAGGACCTACGCTGTGGCCTTCAAAGAGTCCAGACCTGATACCTTGTGATTTTTTCTTGTGGGGGTACATCAAAAGCGTTGTGTATTCACAAAAAATTTGCGACCTGAACCACTTAAAAAACAGGATTAATGAAGCAATGACAACCATAACCGAACAAATGTTAACGAATGTTTGGAGAGAAGTTGAGTATCGTTTGGACATTTGTCGAGCGACTAAGGCCGCACATATTAAAATTTATTAAATAAGTAAAAAAACTGTTTGAGATGACAAATTACATGAATAAACAACATTAACTGTAAGTAATTCGGTTTTTCTTTAAACCATATTCGAAACTGTACCATTCTTTCATGATAACCCTGTATTTGTATAACTCAAGTTACTTGTATAAATATCATGGTATTAAAGTGAAGACAATTTTTTTAAATAATATTTAACAGTTGTGTACAGAAAATTCTGTTATTTCAATTGGTTGATACAATTGATGCAGAGAAGATAATAAAATAATAAATTTTCAATATAAATGCGTAGCTAAAGTTTTTTCAATTTCAAAAAATCATTTCTAAATTATCTCCAACACGTATACCATTGAGAAGTAAATGCATAAAAAATAATCACACCCTAAATTTTTTTTCATAAATCAGGATTGTATTTCTTAAAGGAAAATGCAACACCAAGGACATAAATTAATAATCTCAAAATAGTTTTAGTTAATTTTTTTTTTATTCATATCAAAGAAACTTACCGGGTTGGTCTAGTGGTACAGTTGGCATTAAAAGTCAGTTGCCTTATAGCTAATGTACGGAGACATAGGTTCCGTTGTTCAAATCCTAATGGAGGTAGTCACTTTTATATGGATTTAAATACTAGACAGTGGTTACCGGTGTACTTTGATGGTTTGGGGTTCAACTAACCATACTCTTTCAGGAATGTTCAGCCTGAGTTTGTACAAGACTACACCTCTTTACATGTCATATATATCATTCTCATCTCATTAGGTCATGGGGTTGCTTCTTGTTCTTACATTGAACATAATTATTGCAACATACACACATTAAGGATAAAAAAACTTCTGAGAAATTGTACAGCTTTTTATCTTACACAATCTTTCAATACATTTTTTCTTTCTGTAAGGTTTATCGAAAGAAAAATTCTACAAAGATCCTTTAAAATTTATTAGAAATCATCAAACACAAAATAAATGATGAGGGTTGCTTTTTAAAACATTAAAAACATAGCAACAGCTAACTTGTTAATGTGGTGAGGTTATTTAAAAGCTTTAAAACATAAATTATAAACCTGGGAAAATAAATAATTCATATTGCATTACAAATTTCTAAAAAAATGTATTATTCTTTACATAGTATCTCAATAACACAGAGCGTAAAGCTCTCACAACGTTATATATTAGCTAACCTGAAAACATTAGTCTGTAATGTGTTGTATTTGGTAGGCATTATTTATTGTATACAATGTTTACAAATGAATGTTTTTAACCTCGCTAATAGATGATGGATAGAACAATCGGGTGACCAAACAAGAGAAATAAGAACAAGGATAGAGATAGCCAGATCAACATTTGTAAGGATGAAGAAGTTATTTGTAAGTCGGGATATCAACATGGCACTTAGGATGAGGATGCTGCGTTGTTACGTTTTTCCACGCTCTTGTATGGGGTTGAAGCATGGACCCTCAAGAAAGACCATATCGACAAACTACAAGCATTCGAGATGTGGTGTTACCGTAGAATGTGGCGTATTCCCTGGACGGATAAAGTTAGTAATGCCGAAGTGCTGATCCGGATGCAGAAGAAATGCGAAATCATTAACACCATAAAAAGAAGAAAGCTTCAATATCTGGGTCATATAATGAGAGGACAGAAATACAAGCTTCTTCAACTGATAGTCCAGGGAAAGATTAGTGGAAGGCGGAGCATCGGAAGACGCCGTGTGTCCTGGCTAAAGAACCTGAGGGATTGGTTTAACTGTGGCAGTGTTCAACTGTTCAGAGCTGCAGTCGACAGGGTCCGGATTGCTGTGATGATAGCAAACCTCCGATAGGAGATGCACTATAAGAAGAAGAATAGATGATAATTTACATCGTTAAGAACATGTGATTTAATAGGCAGTTCAGTACTAAGACATGAAATCTACTGACTGAATCCGAACTGTTCACGCAGCTACACCGGCAAGCTTATTTGACGTCCACTCTATTCATTAAATACATACAGTTCAGCCGTTCTTAGTTTGCTCCTACTGTCAACAAACAAAAGCCACCTACTACAGGGTGCACGCTAGAGTCTGCGACTTTACGGATGTCGTATTCCTATTAAGTTAACTATTTTTTAAATTATAACTACTTAAAGTACTAAAAACATCAGTCATGATATGATAAAGGCCTCACAATTTCATTTAGAAAAATACTTTTAAAAGTATTTTGTATTTAAATTCTTTTGAAAGTATTTTGTTGTTACTTTTTAATCAGCGTGTACAAATTTTGATATAATGCGCATGCTCAGTGACGTCATTATTTGTTTACATTAGGAGCAAACTAAGAGAGGCTGGATTATACATATATATATATAATTATATATATATATTGTATCCCTAATGCGTGTACGTTGCAATCTGTTCAATTTAAGAACAATAAACAACCCCATCATCCAATAGATATGGATGATATGTATGATGTGTAAATGGGGTGAAATCTTGTACAGACTCAGGCCAACTATTCCTGAGAGTTAAGTATACGATTGTCAATTGAACCCCAACCATCAAAAGTACATTGTTAACCACTAGTCTATTCAAATCTGTATGAATGTAACTACTTTACTTTTATTAGGATTTGGACACGAAAACTTCAACTCCGAAAATCAGCTATTAAACAGTCGACTTGCAGCAAAGACTTAACCACTAGACCAACCTGGGGGGGGGGGGGATTAATTACTTTATACAAATAATAGTTTTATGAGCTAGAGAACAATGCTAGAATACATGGCAAATTGCAAAAGTTATGAACGGCAGGAAAAACCGAGTCAAATTTAAATCTCCTCAGCATAAATTACAAATTTACAGCTATCACTATAAATAAAAATAATATTATATTATATAAATTTATTACAAAAATTATACAGAAGTCAAAGGAAAAAAGAATCAAGTAAACAAGAAGATAATTATGTTATTTAAAGTAGAAAGAAGAACTTAAATGTACATTAGAAATATTTATAAATTAATAAAAAAAAACAATAAATCATACAGAGTGTTTTAATCACAACTATTTTTCAGGAGCTTGTTACACAGTAAAATATAAGAAAAAAGTTCATATAAACATTAGTCTGGAAACGCTTCACTAGTGAAATATTTCTGGGGTAAGATTTTGCTGCAACTTCTGCTCCTGAAGTGAAATGAAGCCATATTGTAAATCTAGGGGCATAAATTAAGAAGAATATTTTGTGTTTTTCCCAACAACAGGCATGTGGAGTGTTAAATTATTTGAATTGGATTTCCTATTTGGCTACAAAAAATAGTTCTGTTTCTTATCACATCAGGTCAGCCAATTATATAACTGAAGAATTTAAAAACAGAAGAGGTACAGGTGTAAAAGATACTAGAGTTATCTTTTCTGACAGTTGTTTACGTCATCAGCTGATAGGTTGGTTTAAATCTCTAAGAGGTTTTACTAAGTAAAACTAGGAGGGAAGTGGTTGCAGTTGCCTTCCTCACCGATTGGAAAAGTATCCTTATCATCATACCAGGCCCTCTAAAAAGCATCTACTGTTCACCCTACAAATGAAACCTTCACTTCATTCACCACAGGATCTGGGTGTAAAATAAAATTCATTACTCTCAGAAGAGGAAAGTATGGGATTGAACCATTGTACAACCAGACACTGTGGTGAATGAAGTGAAGGTATCATTTTCAGGGTGGAAAGTAGATGCTTTTCAGATGGCCTGGCATGCTGTTAAGATACTTTTACAATCGGTGAGGAAGGCAAGGTAAATCACCTCACTCCTCCTTTTACTTAGTAAACCATCTAGAGGTTCAAACCAGCCTTTCAGCTGATGACCTAAACAACATTTTGTGTTTAATATAGTTTTTAAAACTCATTTATAAATTTTTGAAATGCTCCTGCCAACCATTAATATAAATTACAGAATAAATTAAATTTGTCACCTTACCTTTGGTTGCTTATTCAATTTTAAAAAACTTACATGTGTTTCGGTGGTTCCACCTTCTTCAGAGCATATTATTAAAATAATAACATGATGGTGGTGGTACCACCGAAATGGGCATAAGTATTAAATAAACTTAAAAAGCAAAGGTAAGGTGATAAATTTCATTTTTAAAACTGAATAATTATAAAAATAGACTCTAGAATTGTATAACGTGTAGTTTTAAAGAAAGATGAAACAAAACAAAAACCATTGGGATCAGCAAACAATTTTTTATATTTGTCACAATAACTTGAATTTCTTTAAGAAAAAATCTTTTAAATACATTCTACTACTTGCAATCAATTTAAATGAAAAAAAACTGATGTAAAACATTCATACGACTTTCTCTAGCTCAAGGTAAATAATGAAAATATAACTTATGTTTAACCTAATTTTAATCATGAGTGAATAACAATAAACTTAACGGTTTAGAAAATAATTCTTGAAATAAAATTGTACATTTTTTAAAATTTTCTACAACTTTTAGTTTAATACTTTTGTCGTGAATGTATATTAAGGCCATAATCTTAAAGAAATCTATTTTTTACCAACTTTTATGAGAAAATACAAAAAAATCACTAGTTGACACTAAACAAAGCACTTTAGAAGAAAATGCTTGAAATGAAAGTTGTACCTTGTATAATTCCTTACAACTTCAATTACAGCAACATTTGCCTTAAAATGCGTATTAAGGTTGCAATCTTAAAAAACCAGTTTTTATTATGAGAGCACTCCCCTCTGCCGATTTTCAGCAGACCTGCCACTTAAACTACCTTGTAGAGCACAAAAAATATATAGTAATTAAGGTCATTTTTAAAAATATCATTGGAGTTGTTTTTGAGAAAATCACAAAAAACATGAAAAATTGCACACAAGAACTTCTTTCTAGTTGACTAATTATGATAAAAATGTTCATTTTTTTTTTGTTTAACGTCCGACTGTTCTGCAATTACTGCTAATTTTAAATGCAATTACTGCAGATGGTGAAGGTTGAAATCATTTTTTTGTAACGAATGAAAATATGCCATGCCTGAATGGGATTCGAACCCAAGACCGCTTGATGAAAGGCAAGCGTGTTACCAACTGCGCCAATGCGGGTCCATGTTCATGTCAGGTCCACTAGTAATACCTATCTGTAGTTCGAAATTTCAACCTTGTACGCTACTCCATTCTCCAGATATTTAGTTCACACACAGACCAATAGCTGAACAAATTATCTCATTAACGGAATATCATAAGAAATTGAAACCTGGAATTTAAGTTTAGCCACCATTAGCAGACCTGACATGAACATTTTCATCAAAATCGATCAACTGGAAATAGTAGTTTATTTGTGCGATTTTTCACTTTTTTATGATTTCCTTTAAAAAGGCAATAACTTTTTAAAAATTGTCTCATTTACTTCATTTTTTATACTCTACAAGACAGAGTAAGCACAGAAATTCTGGAGCATTCTTGTGATATTTTTTTTAAGATTGCGGTCTTAATATGCATTTTAGGGCAAAAGTGTACATAATAAAAATTGTAGGAAATTAAAAAACCTACAACTTTTATTACAAACAATTTTTCTGCAATGTTTAATTAAGCACCAATTTTAGTGATTTTCTGTATGTAGCTCATTGAAATCTACAAAAAAATGGTGTTTCTTAAAAGACTACAACCTTATTAAGCATTTTACGACAAAAATATATAAAATATTTAAAAAACCTACAATTTTTATTTCAAAAATTATTTTAAAACACTTAGTTTAGCGTAAATTAGTCATTTTTCATATTTTTAAGCTATAGAAGTCAATTTTCATTGTTTATCATTCACTCATGATTAAAATAAGATTATATTTTTTTATTTTACATTGTTACATTCATTACCTGCACTGGCAAGAGAAACTCGTGTGAGATTTAAACATTAAATTTTTTTTTAATCATTAAAAAACCATAAAGGTTTCTCCATAATTAATAGTCCTTGAATTTATTACGGCTTCTTCACTAGAGAAGCAGAAATAATGGTGAAATCTTTCACCATGATTCACTAACGACGCGTTTCCTGACATATGTTTAAACAATGTTAACTCAGTTTTACTTAAAGAATTAACTCTTGAACAATTTTTTACGGAATTAAAAAACACTCTGTATAAAAATTACATCTTACTTACTAAAGTTAAATTATTATTTATCATTTTAAAAAGCATTTTGTTAAAATAAACATACCTCTCGGTGTGCCTGTATAATAGAGACAGCAAGGAACATACATACAAAAGTAATTACAAATGTTAATTCACACACAACTTTAAAAATACAGTGTCATTAATACATAGTAATAAATAGTATAGTACAGTATATTAAAAAAAATAAATAAATAAATAAATAGCCAGCTCAAAAAGCAGCACAATTCTTAAATCTACGCTCATAAAAATTTAATTATAAATAACAATAATCAAAAATATTATTTATTGCTAAATTAATTTTCACTTTATAGAAAAGCAAAAACAAAATAAAAATACGCAAAATTTTGTATAATATCGTTTTTATAAACATACAAAACATGTGAATAACCTTCAAAAATATATTATTTACTGTTACAATAGTGAAAATTTCTTTTTTTTAAATACCTACTCAAAAAGTACCAAAACCAAAATTTTAAAATAAAATACAAGTTAGTAAAAAAATTGCTACTATTTTGTTAAAAATTGTTTATATAAGTTTATAAAAATGTACTACTCAGATTGAAAATTTTAAATAAAATATTTTTAAAAACAAACTATAACCCTATTTTAAAACCAAAATTGTTACAGGTAATTTTTTTAAAGCGTCTACTTGAGTGAATTCATTTTTAATATTTTTTTTTATTGTTTATGATGATTCGTGAACCATAATTCTCCCCAGAACCATGGGAAAATTCTTCAAGATATTTAAAATTAATACAGGAATGAGACAAGGTGATGGTCTGTCACCATTGCTTTTCAACTGTGTGTTAGAGAAGGTAACCAGGGAGTGGACAAAAACAGACACTAATGGATTGGTGGAAGAAACGATTCTATCTGTATAGACTGTTTGGCCTTAGTTGATGACACTGTCCTGATTACTCATACCCCAGAAAATGCTATAACTCAATGATTGGTAAATAGTTCAAGCTGAAAAATATTTCAACATATATAATTTCCCAAAATGGAGTTCATAACAAACGTTAAGAACTGCCCAAATCACACACCTATTCAGTATAAATAAAAACAAGAAAGATAGTTTAGAAAGAAGGGTGCATAAGATGAGAACTGCATTCATGAATACCAGAAACCTACAGTAGCGTGCAAATTTATCCGAACACAGGGAATTTTTTGTTTTTTTCTATGTTGTGGCTACACTGCTAACCACACACAATGTGGCGGTGAAATAAGATAAAATACCCAAAATTGTGATTTCCGCAACTCATGCCTACAAACAGTTGGTTTAACCTTTGCACGCATAATTTCTGGTAATTTTTGAGACATAAATGAAAAAGAAGGGAAGAATTTAGGGACCCTTCTCTACTGAAAAAGAGGGGATTAAATTTTTATATAGATATATTTTTTGTTTATTTATTTCTCTTCTTTTCTATATATATTTTACTATGTGTCATTTATTAAATTTAATGTAACTTTTACTTCGGGAAATAAATAAAGGAGCTGGAAAGATTTGTTTCGCAGTGCAACGAACAAAACGAAAATCGCCATGGTGGTAGCCGACATTCGGTACGGATAGGCATCTGAAGAAGAAGAAAAATATGGTAGCAAAACTAGGGTTTGTATTAGAAGAACGAAACAGAAATTGAAATCCGTGGAAATTCACATATACGAAGGGTCAAAGGTTGTACGAAGGAAGACAGAATTCAAGATTGTGATAAAAAGAAGAAATTCAGACAATAAATCTTCGTGAGAGAATCAGTTATTATCACAATATATAGATGGACCATCTTTGAAGAATGAAGGAAGATAGAATTACAAAATGAGTTCCGGGATACAGTCCTGAGGGAAGAAGAAGTTTACGAAGATCTCTACGATGTTGGGATTAATTTACTGTAATTACAACCCTCTAATGCAACATGATCGTCATTTGTATCGCTAAACAAATTACTGGTTAGTCAGGATCTTAGCACGTACACTCAAGAAGACCAATTTATAGACGATACAGGTTTCTGAGATGTGGTGCTACTGCAGGATGTGGCACAGTCATGGACAGACAGAATAAGAAATATAGTAGCGTGCAAATTAATCCGAACACAGATGTAAATTAATAAAAAGTAACTTTATTTACAAAAAAAAAATTGTATATACGTACAGTCTGTGAATATTTAGGAACTAATATGATTCCCTTTATTTTTTATCACTTCACATATACGATTTGGTATACATTCAATTAGTGTACTACAAAATTTTTAATTTGTTCTTCTCGAAACCATACTGAGATTATTGCTACACAATGAGGTTATTTTTGTAGTAAAATCCACTTTTGAGAGTCTGTTTTTCACAATTGCCAAAGATTTTCAACTGGGCTTATATCTGGGGAATAACCTGGTCATGACAACACTTTAATGTTTTCATGTTTTAAATATATTTTCACTTTCTTGGCAATAAGGCGTGGGGTTAAATTGTGTTGGAACACTCCATTGCCTTGTGGTAATTTCTTATGAAGTTGTGGCACAACTATTGACTTAAGAATTTTGATATATCCATCGCTTTTAACATACCGTCTACTGGAATTAATGAACAAGGGACTTCAAATCTACAACAACCTCAAAACATTTTTTCTAGGGATGTTTAACTGATTGTTGGATATGAGCTGTGTTCGGATTAATTTGCAATCTACTGTAGATATGTGCTTGATAAAATGGGGAAAGAATGTGAGTTGGTTGAGACAGTGAAGAAACGAAAACTTTAATATCTTGGACATGTGATTAAAGGTCCTAAATATCACATTTTATAATTAATTACAGTAATAAAACAAAAGTTATGATAGTAAGCAAGCAGAAAATTGACAATCTACATTTCACTATTGATGGCAAAGTTGTAGAACAAGTACCAACATACGTTTACTTGGGCACAGTGTTAAATGAGCGGTGGGACCATTCTCAGGAAATAAAGGCCAGGATTGAAAAAGCCAGATCAGCGTTCAACCAAATGTTAAAACTGTTCAAGACACACAACTTGAACCTTGAATTGAAAATTAGACTACTTCGATGCTATGTATTTTCCATCTTGCTATATGGAGTAGTATCTTGGGCTCTTAGTGAAGCAGCAGCAAAGAAACTGGAGTCATTTGAGATGTGGACCTACAGAAGAATCCTGAGAATATCATGGACAGATAAAATATCCAATGAGAGAGTTCTTCAAAAACTAAATAAAAAGACGGAAATAATGTACACAGTCAAAAGAAGAAAATTGGAATACCTAGGACACATCATGAGAAATGACACTAAATACAAGCTGTTGAAATGCATAGTGCAGGGGAAAGTGCATGGCAGGAGAGGCGTTGGGCGAAGGCGAATATCCTGGCTAAAAAATTTAAGGACATGGTTTTCAGTATCCACCCCTGAATTGTTTAAAGCGGCTGTCAACAAAATCAGCATTGCCAGAATGATTGCCAACATTCGGTAACGGATAGGCACTGGAAGAAGAAGAAGATAATTAATCATGCAGGGGAAGATAAATGGCAAACGGAATGTTGGCAAACGTCGGACATCCTGGTTGAAGAACCTGAAGGACTTGTTAGTTACAGTAATGTGAAACTATTCCATACAGCAGCAAATAAGGTCTCTATAATGAGGATGATTTTCGATCTCCGTTAGGAGAAGGACTTTAATAAGAAGAACGCAATATGAACGGGCTGGATGAACTATCTCATAAAGAGAAGAAAAAGATCTTCAGTGGTGACTTGGTAGGCAGACTTTGCCTATGGGCTGGATGAACTATCTCATAAAGAGAAGAAAAAGATCTTCAGCGGTGACTTGGTAGGCAGACTTTGTTCAGACAATAAATCTTCGTGAGAGAATCGGTTATTATCACAATATGGTGTTATCACAATATGGCGGGTAGGTAGCGAAATTGAAAGATGCGAAAGTTCAAGGTCTGAGTGCGGGAGGCTTAGATACTTGATGCCTATAACTCGGGAAAAATAGTTAAAAAAATCGCAGGCGGCTATTTATATTTTTTGTCGAATTTCAAAGTTCGATCTGCATGGTCGGTAGCAGCTAGCAGCTAGGTAGATGATTTCTCTGCTCTGTTTACTTGCTGCTTTCTTTGCAAGGGCAGCAGGTGACGTAGCGATAGTAGTCTATTTTTTAATGACAACCTGCACGCTTGAGATAAAAAATTAATAACCTTTTTAATTATCTACAATTACGTAGCTAACGTAAAACGGACAGTTCAAATCTCACAACACACCCACATCGACGCGCCATCATCAGCGTGTCGCGACGCTGGTGAGAGATAAGAGACGCCGATGCTATCGATGGACCAACTGTGAATATTGACGGGAGATAGAATTCCAAAACGAGTTCTAGGATACAGTCTTGAGGGAAGAAGTTTACAAAGATCTCTACAATGTTGGGATTAATTTACTGCAATTACAACCCTCTAATGTAACATGATCATCATTTGTGTCGCTAAAGAAATTACTGGTTAGTCGGGATCTTGGCATTGAGCTTAATGAAGACAGAGAATAATTTGCCTGTACTATCTTCAAATAACTGTGGATCATATTCAATCTTCCACAGAAAGACTAGATCAACAGTCTCCCAAAAATTATATAAGGAAGGGGTTTGTTTGCTGAGTGGATAAGGATAGATAAGAGACAACAGGCTCTCTAGAGTTGCAATGTTAAGGATCAGAAAGGACCATCCTTTCACAATTCATCCACCCCTATCCTTTTATAATCTAATCTGATGTACGTCGAATTAAAATATTTACTAAAAAACCATCAAAACACTCATGTAAAATCACATATTAAAAACTAAATTTGATAAATTAATTTACTAAACTGACAAAATAAACTGTAACATTTTGGTTAAAAAAAATAAAACTAAAAAAAAATCTTTTCAATTTGTATACTAATCCCTGCCATACTTTTCAATCAACTATCAAAAAAAAAACCAAAAACTTGACTAAAAAAGACAAAACAAACTTCCATTACTGTTAAAAAATATAATTGAATACAAAATTTTCTTGAAAATAAGTAAAGCTTACGTACCAGTTTTTTTTTAAATCGATAACTAAGTAAAAAAACCTCTTCAAAAAAACTTACACCCTACCCGAAGTTGTTTATCAAAGCTACAAGTTGGACTCAGTGTCAAAATGTAGGTACACATTATATATTGAAATAAAAAAATTAAATCTGATTTAGTTACTCATAAAAAAATATTAAACAATAATTTCAAAATAAAAGCCGTAAATTTAATTTAATTTTTTAAATCTGAATGTTTTACTTTACTGCACTGAATTTAATTTATAATTGTGTGTGTTTAGGTCATCAGCCAAAAGGCTGGTTTGAACCTCTAGAAGTTTTACTAAGTAAATCGAGGAGTGAGGTAATTTACAATTGCCTTCCTCACTAAGTGAAAAAGTACACTTATCAGCATGCCAGGCCCTCTGAAAAGCATATATTTTCCACTCTGCAAATGGCACTTTCACTTCATTCACCACAGGGTCTGGCTGTATAATGAAATCCATTACTTTCAGACGAGATAACTCTGATTAGTGTCTTTTACACCTCTACCTCTTCTGTTCTTAAATGATTCAATCATTTAATTGGCTGACCATGTGATAAGAAACAGAACTATTTATTTTAGCCCTGCAACTAACAGATTGAGTGTAAATAATTTGACACTCCACCAGTCTGTTATGAGCAAAAATTTATAATTAGGTTTAAATTAAATGTTAAATTGACCACAAGTACGATTTAAATGATTTTGTTTAAAATAGACTATTGATAAAGTCTCTTCTATGAAATCCTCTTTAATACATGAAAAAAATATTAATAGAGGTTAAAACTTTATTTTAAATGTTTATTACTCTAAACCAGTTTTTTTTAACCGGTGGCTGTAAAGATAAATGTTGAGAGTCCCATGGACTGCTTGGATGCCAATTATGGAGGTTCTCACGAGAATAAAGAAAGACGTAGAAGTCATTTCCACCATCAACTGTATGAAACTCAAATATTTTGGACACATCATGTGAAATGACTCACAATATTCGTTACTACAAGCTATTCTGCAGTGGAAAACATATGTAAAATGAGGACCTGTCAGAATAAGGGTATTGTGGCTTCGAAATTTGAGAAATTAATTTGGGAAAAGCTCAGAAGTATTGTTTTGCAGCACAATGAACAAAATGAGAATCGCTTGAATGGTCGCCAACATTTGAAACAGATAGGTGCGTGAATAAAAAGAAGAATCTGAATAAAGCTCTGTTAAAATATTTTTATGCCCAAAATGGACAGGTGGAGTGTTATTTTAATTGCACTCGATCTGTTTGGTCTAGGGCTAAAAAAAATAGTTATGTTTCTTATCACATAGTCAGCCACTTATATGACTGAACTATTTAAGAACAGAAGAGGTAGAGGTGTAAAAGACACTAGTCAGAGTTATCTCCTCTGAGAGTAATGAATTTCACTATGCAGCCAGACCCTGTGGTGAATGAAGTGAAGGTGTCATTTGCAGGGTGGAAAATGAGTGCTTTTCGGAGGGCCTGGCATGCTGATAAGCATACTCTTTCAACTCAGTGAGGAAGACAATGGTAAACCACCTCACTCCTCGTTTTTACTTAGTAAAACCTCTAGAGGTTCAAACCAGCCTTTTGGCTGTTGACCTAAACAACAACAAAATATTTTTAGTACCACATTATTCAGCAAAAAAAATTTTTTAATACTTTGTATCAGTGGTTTTTTTTAAATAAATGTTCCCTAATTAACCATATAAATACTGGTATAAGTTAGTTATATTATATAATCATAAATTATTTGGTACATAAATGGTATATTATTCATTATGCCTAATTACTGCCCATAATAAACAGGTGGAGTGTCAGATTATTTGCACTCAATCTGTTCGTTGCAGGGTTAAAATAAATAGTTCTGTTTCTTATCACATGGTCAGCCAATTAAATGACTGAATCATTTAAGAACAGAAGAGGTAGAGGTGTAAAAGACACTAATCAGAGTTACCTCCTCTGAAAGTAATAAATTTCATTATAAAGCCAGACTATGTGGTGAATGAAGTGAAGGTGTCATTTGCAGAGTGGAAAATATGTGCTTTTCAGAGGGCCTGGCATGCTGATAAGCATACTTTTCCACTCAGTGAGGAAGGCATTGGTAAACCACCTCACTCCTCGTTTTACTAAGTAAAACCTCTACGGGTTCAAACCAGCCTTTTGGCTGATGACCTAAACAACAACAACATGCCTAATTAAAAGTTAAGTTATGGTAGATGAACTATTTCATTTTTTTGACCGACAGATAATATTTTACTTCGGTTCAAAAAAATTATAAAAAGAGATAACTGCGTTAACGGTAGACTACTAATACAAAAGCTTTTATTTATTTACAGTAGAATCTCGGTAGTTCGGTCGTGCAGTAGTCCGGCACCTCCAGTAATCCGTCCCTTAAAATATTAGGTCTAAAAGTATGAAACCACACCCAAGACAGATTTTGGTAAAAGATTTAAATTGAATTAGTGAAATCAACTCGACCTAATTACGGCGGATTTAATATAACATGTATGTTTAGGATTTTATTAAAGAAATGAATAAGCAGACCTTAATAATTATTGTTAAAATGGAATAATTTTTGACCTTTAATCCAAAACCCAGAACTGGGCCATACTCTATATTTCATGCTGAATTGACAACGAAACGTAATTCTCAGAACACGAGCACCCCACACCGCACTAGGCGATGTCATTAACCGATAATTAAGTTAAATACAATGACTACAGAAGTACTCAACAAACCTTTTTTAATTAGTTTGTTGTTGTTTAGGTCATCAGCTAAAAGGCTGGTTTGAACCTGTAGAGATTTTACTAAGTAAATTGAAGAGTGAAGTGGTTTACCATGGTCTTCCTCACTGAGTGGAAAAGTGTGCTTATCAGCATGCCGGGCCCTCTGAAAAGCACGTATTTTCCACTCTGCAAATGACATCTTCACTTCATTCACCACAGGGGCTGGCTTTATAATGAAATCCATTATTTTCAGACAAGATAACTCTGATTAGTGTCTTTTACACCTCTACCTCTTCTGTTCTTAAATGATTAAGTCATTTAATTGGCTGATCATGTGATAAGAAACAGAACTATTTATTTTAGCCCTGCAACAAACAGATTGAGTGTAAATATTAATTAGTTTATTTAATTTAAAATCATATAGAAATCAATGCATATTCATTTTTTGTTTAAATTTATAATTTATGGTTCCAAAATTCCAACACATCCAGTAATCCGGCACCCTCTCGGTCCTAAACAGGTTGAACTACTGAGATTCTACTGTATTTAATTTTTTTTTTGTTTAACGTCCAACTATTGTGCAATTACTGCTAATGCAGATGGTGAGAAGGGTGATAGATGAAAATGAGTGATGAAAAATGACCGGACCAGGAATCAAACCCGGAACCCCGGCGTAGAAGCCAGTTGCACTAACCAATACGCCAATGAGTCGGCCACAAAAGGTTTTAGGTTCAATTTACTACAATATATTTCTGTGCTCTAGAGGTAAAGGACGTTAACTCCAATTTTGGCAAAATTAAGTTTGAAAATCAGCAAGAAGCTTATTAGCAATTAGAAAAAGTTGCAGTAACCATATTAACTCCATTGTATATAGGTACCTCCATTGTATATAACTCCATTGTATTGTATATTGTATAATGATGTGGAAGATTTTTAAAGTGACTACTATTTTTAACTCTAATTGAATATATACTTGTAATTGATAATAAGTTTTTTTATTTTCAATTATTTTGTTTTTATTGTCTTACTGATAGGCCTCAGAATTTGCTTAAATTCTGTATTTTTTCAAACGTTGTTGTGAATAAAATCTGTTTCTTTATCAGAATAGAGTTAGCACATTATATTTTGTCTAAGTTTTGTTTTCGTTTGATTAACTCAAGTTATATTGGGGGTTAACACTAATGTAATTAAAACGCAGAAAGATAAAAAAAGAGTATGAAGTCATGTGGGTGGTCAGGGGGTAGTAGAAGTTAAGAAAGTTGTTTAGTCATTTAGTCGTAAATCTCTGTACCAGAAGCTATTTTATTTGGTACAAATTTAAAAAAATTCTCACACCTTCAGAAACTTTTTACAAAATAAAAAACTTCATGTTTTTGGTTCTTCTGAAAAATTACAAAAATGGAGTTAACTTCCTTTACCTCTTAGGTACAGATTTCATAATGAATAACCCACATGCTAATGTTTTCATGATGTATAATACAATAATTTTATGTGATAGGTTGTCAAAGATGTTTAAATCTACACAAATTTAAATTTTAATGATCGCTGACTATAATTTGTTAGATATTATTAACTTGATATTTAACTACTATACCCATAACAAAGAGGTGGAGTGTTAAATTATTTGTACTCAATCTGTTAGTTCCAGGGCTACCATAACATACGTTATTTCTCATCACATGTTCGGCCAATTAAATGATTGAAGTATTTAAGAACAGAAGAAATAGAGGTGTAAAAGACACTAGTCAAAGTTATCTTCTTTTGAAAGTAATGAATTTAATTATACAGCCAGACCCTGAGTGATTGAAACGAAGTTGTCATTTGCAGGGTGGAAAATAATAATATGTGTTTATCTGAGAGCCTAGCGTGCTGATAAGCATACTTTTCAACTCGGTGAGGAAGGCATTGTTAAACCGACTCACTCCTCGTTATACTAAGTAAAACCTTAAAGGTTAAAACCAGCATTTCAGCTGATGACATAAATAACAACATTAACTTGATATTTAACTATTAACAAATAAAATGGGTAAATTTTCTAAATCTAATGGTTTAATGTAATCAAAATCAAAAAAGTTTTATTTTTTAATGAATTATATTCATTTGTTTATTTAATAATAATGAGAACTAGAAGTAGGTATCAAATTTAAATTAAACTTGTCATTATTAATTAAGTCAGTGCAGTAATTTTAAACACCTTGGCTACTAAAAATTTTTAGGTTAAACGAAAATAAATGAATCTACCAAAAATTACTGGAAAAGTATATTAATTTACAAGATTTATACTTTATTTTCAAATGATTTGATTTTCGTTAAAAAGTAATTATTGCCCTTAAAATTGTGTTTAAAATATAATTTTAAAACAAAATAAAGTATGTAATTTATCCTTTATTTGATATAATATCCTTTAAAATTCTTCAGTATCTTTTTTGTAGTTGAAATCCTGCCAGTTAGGGCAATTGTTACCGATGTTCTTTTTTGATATTAAAAGACCTTAGTTCAATATTATTTTTAAATTAATTTCAACATCTAAGGTTTTCATCATGAATAAGAAAAAACTATAACAGTATAAATATAACAAAAATTCATTTTTTTAATTCGTGTTTTTGTTAACTTAGTTAACTCATTAATTTTGATACTTGTTTTCATAGAAGGCCCAGTATTATTCTAGATACTAATGTTAAAAACCCGTACTGGAACAGAAATTAATAATTATCTTTTGTGATCCATAATATCAAATCCTAAAAAAAATAATATAATAATTGTTCCAAGATTATAATTATCACGTTATAAATGAATAAGTACTTACTTATTGATTTAAAAAGTTTTCTTTGTAGATAAAACTAAAGGAGACCGCTGAATGTTATTTTGAGGTTAACACCAGTTGATGTTGTTTGTGTTGTAAGTATTTAATTAACATTACTAAAACATTTTTCACCGGCCTATCTGAATACCACAAAAAAACCTCTTACCGTACGCAGACCTGAGAACACCGGAATAGTATCATTTCTCTACAAAAAAAAACCATACAAAACTATAAAAATCAATCTTCCTTTTTGTACTGACAATTGACAAGGGGTGTTGGATTGCAGTTAATAATGCGATTAAAATAGAATTTCAGTTCTTTTTTAATCGTAAATACGATTATTTCCTTTGATTAATCTACATTTCTATTATATTTTTTGTTTTATTCTATAACAAAAACTAAATTTGAGGTTACATCAACACATGTAAATTAGTTCTTGTTACGCTCCGTTTCTCATGAAGTTACTTTTTTTAATACTAAATTAAATATTTTTTTAGAAATACCTGTTACAATACAAATTTGAACTTCTAAAATATTTGCACATTTTAATCTGTCCACTAGAGCGTTTTAAACAACTTGTTTAACAAGAATGCGTAAATAGAATACCGAAACTCAACAATTCAAGCAATGACAAAAACGTAAACACGTTCACTTAATATTTAAGGAAGAGCTTGCCGTAAAAACAAATATGAAAATTAAAAAAGAAAACCCATTTTACAAAACTATTTTAAGAGAATTTCGGTAACAAAATTACTTCGATAGTGAATCTTTTTTACATCGGGCAATCTTTTAAAACAAAACAACATGTTTACGCCATCTATGGATTATTTCTGAAACTATAATATTCAGTTTAATTCATAGCAGAAACCGATAGATAGCGAGGTAGTGATATTCCTTAATCGATGATGTCTGTATTTACATGTTTTAGCTAGGTGAAAAAAGTACTGTTAGTATTCAATTCAGTTTAAAGAGAACGAAATTGATTAAAAAAGAAATTGGCCGAGTAATCTGAAACAAAAAAATCTCCTTTATCCACGTACCGGTTTTGTAATAATATATTTTAGCAAAAAACATACTGAAGAAATTACATAATACCAGGTGTTTGAAAAATTATTGACACTTGAATGAAAATTGGTCTTAAGAAATCTTTTTTTCACAAATTTATTGAATTCAATAAATAATTGATGTAAACAAAACAATATTTTGATAATATTCAAAGTTTTAGGTATTGAAATTTAGTTCATAATAAATTTAAAAAGACCAATTTTCCATTTTGTCAACATTTTAATGAAACACCCGATATGTGACCTATATTATTTTATTTTATATTGAATAAATGACATACTTTTTTTATCAAACAATTTAAAAAATAAATAAAATTAAGGCATAAAATAGGCGTATTATAAAAGGCCATAAAAACAGTTGTAAAGCGCTAAAAATATTTAAAAATATAGCATTAGTATGCAAGAAAGAGCAATAATAGAATATATATAACATGCATAAGAAAAATATTAGATGCAAAAATTGAAGTATATATCTCACAGCTGAAGAACACTAATTAAAAAAAAAAGATTAATTATTTTGTTAAAGGTATATAAAAAGATTTTAAAAGGCAATAAAAATGTAATTAAAGCTCAGCAAAGATGCTATTTGGTAATAAAAAGGAGAAATAGAAAGCAGCAAATAGCCTTACAAGGCGTGCTGTAATAAAAAATGGTTAAGCTAGCCATATAAAAGAACAGTAATACATTTTTAATTAGAGGTAAAAATATTTAATTCTTAAAATATAAGTGTGTACAGTTTGAATAATCTAATGAAATATTTCAAAATTTCTCTTTATTTTCACCAATGTTTCAAAATATGAATATTAAAGTTTTCTTTTTCTCAGAAATCTGAAAAATTTTATTCCTAGAAAAAATTACTTTCATGAGACAATGTGTCATGGCTCATTACTATTTTTAAAAAGCCTTATCTTTTACCTATGGTAAAAACCATTAGTGATTTCTGTATCTACTCTTTAAGACGAATCGAATGACACTACGACTTTGATTTCTTGACTTCTGGTCAAAACCGGAACTGCAAACCCAATGATTTCTGTATCTACTCTTTAAGTGGAATCAAATGACAGTATTTTTGTTTCCCAATTCCAACTTTAATTTCTTAACTACCGGTTTTGGACCACTTCCGGTCAAACCCGAAACTTGCCAGGAATTGAAACCGGAACCTTTCGCTAGCACGCTAATCACTACACCACGGAGGCAGTAAATTAGAACTTTTATACAAAGAGATTACAAATTTAACACGATGTGAAAATTTTCCAGATTGTATTCGTCAATAAATTTTGAGGAACTTCAGTATAGCGGTCAAACTGAACTATTGAGCTAACATTTCAAAAAATATTTATTATGGATAATATCATATTTACTGATAAAAATAAAATAAAATTTAAACAATCTGATTTAAAATTAACAAAAAAAACTATTCAAACTGTACAAGTATTTATATAAAATATCTGAATAATATAAAAGTTATGAAATTTTTATCACACAGGACAATGTGACCGCATACCACAGGTTTTTGACAAAACAACCACAATACAGATCAATACTACATAGCTATGTTTAGTAATTTAATTTCTACTTGAATTATAATAATTAAACAGTTATAAAGTAATTTAACACTACAATTAAATTAATTACACTAATTAAATTGTAATTCTACATTTATATAATTTAATTAATAATTTTTAAATTAATTCAAAATACATAAATGTTAAAAATTAATGAAAATCTAATAGATACAGGATTATGTACTTTTTAAACTACTAATAGATCACTAAAAAAATAATTTGTTATCTATTTTACAGTCTATAATTTTACAAAATAAATCATACATGACTTCAAAAATTACTGGAACACAATTACAATTTTTAAATAGTTCTAGATAAGGAGTTTAAACTTCAAGGTGATTTTTATTGTAAATGAATTTTTTTTTAATTTTTAAGAAATTTTTTTCTCAGTTTTTGGGAAGGACATTGTGCTAGATATCTCTATTTTGTTAAAAACAATAACAATTAAGTAATATCTTGTTGAAATTTTTTTTTCAGTTTATTTAAAGTCGAACCGACAGCTTGGTCATTAGCAAATACTGTAGGTTTTGGTACCGTGACGGTGAATTTTTATTAACGTGTTAAAATTTACAGACCCTAGCCAGGAATCAAACCCGGGATCTCCCTGTTGTAAGCTGGAGCGCTACCGCTACGTTAAGGAGGCAGCCACAACTCTTTTGAGCACGATAAAAAATTAAGTAAATAAAATTTAGTTAAAATGTTCTGAGTTGTGGATTAGTACCAGATCACAGGAGAGTAGAGTAAAGGTGGCAGAGGTGCAATTCCTGCGAAGAACAAAGGGTTGCAGTCCAAGGGACCAACTAAGAAATGAGGACATAAGAACAGAACTGGATGTTTACAACCTGAATGGGAAGATTATAGAATAACGAAATCGATGGAGGGAGCTCGTAAAGAGAATGCCTGAGGGAAGGATCCCCCTCAGAGTTTTGCAATACAGACCGGTGGGGAGGAGAGATGTTGGGAGGCCATGCAAAAGATGGCAATAATTCAGTAGTTTGCCGCTGTTGTGATTCGGAATAAGCAGAAGCCTAATCCTTGATTGCGAGAAGAAGATGTTGTAACTAAAATATTTTAAACAAAATTTTAGAATTTAAAAAATTTAAGTTGCTTAACTTTCTAATTATAAATCGGATGTGACGTTATTTTTTTTAATATCTTTTCCGTAGATAATTTTTCAAAAATTTTTAAAACAGGTAAGAGATGATGTCATACTGTAGACCATAACTAAACTGTATTTGAAACCTGCATAATGCAATACATTGCATTAAACAGATAGCATACATTAGAATAGATGAATAAGATTACATTAGAATAGATTAGTATTTAATAAAATGATGCCCGACTTTACGACACATGACTTAATGCTCGGAACCAAATTACACCTCTTGGAATGTTATGTATATTCAGTAATTCTGTACGGGGTGAAAACGTGGCCTCAATAAAAGAATGACAAAAATGATTGAAGCCTTTGAACTGTGGTTCTTTTAAAGATACCATGGATGCAGAGGGTGACGAACTTGGAGGTGTTGTGAAGAATCGGTAGAAATTTTGAATTCGTCAACACAATTAAATACCGAAAACTGTCATACTTGGGCCACATTATGAGATATGAAAATATATATATATATCTTCTTTCAACAAATACTCCAGGGTAAGGTCGCCGGATGGAGACCACCAGGACGAAGAAGAATATCTTGGATGGCAAACCTTAGGGCTTGACAAGAGTTCGGTGGAAATGTTTAGAATTGCACCAGATAAGGTACAGACTCTGCCCATGACAGAGTAGAGTGTTAAATTATTTACACTCAATCTGTTCGTTGCAGGGCTAAAATAAATAGTTCTGTTCCTTATCACATGGTCAGCCAATTACCAATTATTAGACTGAATCATTTAAAAACAGAAGAGGTAGAGATGTAAAAGACACTAATCAGAGTTATCTCCTCTGAAAGTAATGAATTTCATTATACAGCCAGACCCTGTGGTGAATGAAGTGAAGGTATCATTTTCAGAGTGGAAAATGTGTGCTTTTCAGAGGGCCCGGTATGCTGATAACCATACTTTTCGACTCAGTGAGGAAGGCAATTGTAAACCACTTCACTCCTCGTTTGACTTACTAAAACCTCTACAGGTTCAAACCAGCCTTTCGGCTGATGACCTAAACAACAACAAGGTACAGATGATGAGATGATTGCCAACATTTGAAATCGGATTAGCCCCTATAGAAGAAGAAGAAGTTGCTTCTCACACGGCAAATACTTTCGTGGCTTTAGCACATCGTTAGCTCACCACAACACTCAAAAATTATAACATATATTTTTTCAGAGATCTAAACCTCCTCTGTATGTCATGACGATCACAGGAACGATCTATAAGATCTACAGCAGATTATTCCTGTAATTGCCATAACAATAGAGAGGAGGTTTACATCTCTGAAAAAATAATTTGTGTAATTTTAAGTGTTATAAAAGAGCTAATGATTCTAAGAAAAATTGTAGAAAAATTCATGTGTGCAAAAACAGAAGGAGCTACAATTCCTTGGCTTGAAGAAATCAAAAAAGATAGAACAAAATTAAATCTAACAATTGCTGATGTCAAAGATCGCACACCGGTTTACAAAGAAACAATTAATGACAAAAACAAAATTTTATCAGTAAGAACAATTAAACGAAAAGAACAGGTTTGTTCAGACGAATTGAGAAAAGCAAGATCCGACAGAATGATAAAGTATTGGCAAGAAAGAAATGAAAAGGAAATAAACTGCCGAAGAAAAAGAACTAACCAAAGAGACTAAAGTGATCCTTTGTGGTCATAAAAAAAAGAGCTAATGATGTGGTAAAGCCACAAAAAACTTCTCAATTGGTAAGTATTCTTGCTCATTCTTTGACCATTTCTGGTGGTTTTTAAAAATTTCATTTACAATAAAATTTAAAAAAATATAATGTAAATATCTTTCTAAAACCTTCAATTCTGAGATTTTTATTTAATACAGGAATTTCGTAAAATCTTATTTTATAACAACGTAGATTAGAAAAAATTGCACAGTCAAATTTTTAAATTTGTAATATTAACAAAATAAAAATTAAAAAATTACATTTCAAAATAATAAAATTTCGATCACTGGTTAAAAAATAATAAGGTGTTCCATTAATTTTCAAACCCACAGTAACTATAGATTTCTGTTTCTGTTCTTAATGTCGGTATTTCAACTTACGTAAAAATTAAAAATATATACTACATGTTAGCTAAAATATAAAATTATTTAAATACCTTTCTGAAACCTTTATTTCTGAGTTTTTCATTAACAAGAATTCATTTAAACCCTATCTTCTACAAATTAACAGTTCGTTTATATAAATTCTAAAACGCTGTATTATTTTTACAATATAATTTGAAAATAATGTTCGTAAAATATTTTTTTCCTGTAACTAATTTTTTTCAAAAACACAGTTTTTTTCTTAAAAATTTATCTTTTATATTAAGTTGTAAAATAGTTTTTTAAAATCAATGAACAAAATGTTTGTGAAAAAACCGCTGAAGAATAAAGGTTTCAAAATAAATATACTAAAGGTTGTTTTGGTTTATTTAAAGCCGCACCGACTGTTTGGTCATTAGCCTAAAGTGGGTTTTGGTACTATAACGATGGGTTTTAAGGTGTTAAAATTTCTAGATCCTAGCCGGGAATCGACCCGAGACCTTTCCATTTGTGGGCTAGCGCGTTAGTCACTATGCCACAGTGGCAGTCAAGTAATTTTAAATATTAGGTTGCAATTAGTATCTTATTTTTTTACATTCTACTTCTCTTGTAACATTGAATTTTTTAGAATTCATTATTTATTATTTTACTATTTTATATTTATTTTGATTCAGGTGATTATCAAGTCATTTTGTATTAACTGAAATTTAAAACATCTTTTAACTCATTTTAAAAACAAAAGAACGCTAGTAAAGAACATACCAACCGGATTGATCTAAAGGTAAAGTTGTCGCCGCGAATTAGCTGTTTAAATGCTGATTTTTGGAGATGAAGGTTCCATGTTCAAATCCCAGCAAAGGTAATTTACTTTTACACGTATTTGAATAATAGAAGTGGTTACCCATGTACTTTGATGGTTTGGTTTTAATTAACAACACTCTCTCAGAAATGATCAGCCTGAGTTTGTACAAGACTACACCACATTTACATGTCATACATATCATCCTCATTTCATTGGGTCACAGTGTTGATTAATATTCTAAACTGATCAAATTGTTACGTACATACATTAGGGTTATAAAATTTAAATACAAAAAATCTTATGACTCATTTTGAAAGCACAGCTGATTTTCGGAGACGAAGGTTCCTGGTTCAAATCCTAGTAAAGATAGTTACTTTTATACGGATTTTAATACTGGACAATGGTTACAGGTGTACTTTGATAGGTAGGGTTCATTTAACCATCCACTCTCAGGAATGGTCGGCCTGAGTCTGTAAAATGCTCATTTACAGGCCATAATTCAAAATGAGTCAAAAGACATTTGAAATTTTATTTTTTTAATCCCTAATTTACTTTTTTTAATTTAAAATGTTTTTTATTTTTATAAATTTTAAAAAAAATTATTTTTAATTGTACGTTGCAATAAATGTTCTATTTAGAACATTTAACAACCCCATTGACAATGAGATGAGGATGATGTGTATGACGTGTAAATGAGGTGTAGTCCTGTACAAATTCAGGCTGACTATTCTTAAGAAAGTATGGCTAATTGAAACCCAACCATCAAAGTACACAGGTAACTACTGTCTATTATTCAAATTCATATAAAAGTAAACTACCTTTATTAGGATTTGAACCAGGAACCTTCGCCCTTGAAAATCAGCTGTTAAAAACAACTAACGCTTGCGACGAATTTACCACTACTTCAACCCGGTGGGTTAAATTTCAATTAATTCGAAAAATTTTACAACTATCAGAATCAAAATAAATATGAAATACTACGATAATAAATAATGAATCTAAAAAAAATCAACATTACAGTAATACTTAAAATTTTAAGTTTAAAGAATATTACAAATCTAATTTTACTAATTTTTATACAATACTTAGAAATTTACATACCAATTGAATAAGTACAAATAATTTAAATATACACACATAACTACAATAACTACTCAAATGATATTGTACAGAGATCATTAAGTAATACAGGGCCTAAAACTATTTGTTCTACGTACTTAAACTGATTTTAAATGCTTTTTCCTAAATTAATTACAATTATTTAATCATTTATTGGTTTATTAATTTTTCTTCTAATGTATTTTTTAGTTTTGACGGAACGCACAGATGAAAATTGTTTTTGTCATCAGTCTCTCGACTGGTTGATGCAGTTCTCCAAGCTGTTTTATCTTACGGAAGTCTTTTCATATCTACATACCTATAATACCCTACATCTTTTGTAATTTGCTTTACATATTCTAAACTTTGCCTCCCTCTACAATTCACTCCCTCAATATTACTCTCCATAATTGATAGACCAATACATGGATGTCTTAAGATATGCCCTACTAGCCTATCCCGTCTTCTGGTAAGATGCTTCCATATACTTCTTTTTTCATTCACTCGCCTAAGAACCTCTAAATTACTTATTTTATCCAGTCACCTAATCTTTAACATTTTCCTATAACACCACATTTCAAAAGCTTTTATCCTCTTCCTTTCTACAGCCCCTATCACCCACGTTTCACTCCCATATAATACTATACTCCAAACATAGTGTTTTTAAGAAATTTTCTAATCTGTAAGTCAATGTTTGTCGTCAGTAAGCTGTTTTTTATTTCAAAGGCTTTTCTAGTTTGAGCAATTCTACTTTTGATATCACTTGTGCTTCTACCATTCTTTGTTATCTTACTCCCTAGATAGCAGAATTCCCCAACTTTATGTATGTTTTCGTTGCCTACTTTTAAATTTCCCATCTCTTGATGAAAAAATGAAAACACCAATAATTCATCAGACCGACGCTATAGAGACGTTTATCATAATAGTCGCCCATCTCAACTGAAATGGGGCAGAGGCTGACGTTTCCTAATTTTTGAAAAATACCAAGACTTAACTCCTGTTTCCAAAAAATAAATTTTGAAGTGTTTTTTAATTTACCTCGTACAAAGATTCTTTTATAGTTGCATTTTGGAAAATTTAAATGCAGTTTAAGATATTCTTACCCTTTAAATACTTTTACTTGAAAAATTTATAGCCAAATCGATTAAAAATTGAATAATGTAAAAAATTTCATTTATAAATTCTTTCTTTCTAATGCCCTGTAAGAATATGCAGGGAAGAAAATTATTGCTTTCATGTCGATTTTTTAAAATCAAGTTTTCACCAGATTTACATGTTTTTCGGTCCCCTGAACCCAAACAATATGTTTTTAGCGGTAGGTCTGTGTAAGCGCGTGTGCGTGTGTGTGTACGCGCGCGTGTTTGAACAAAATATCTCAAGAATGGAATAACGTACGAAGTTAAAACTAAGAACATTTTCATCAAAATCGGGCACTGAAAGTTTATTCGTGTGATTTTTCACTTTAATACAATTTTTTTAAAAATGGCTCCGATTTTTTAAAAAAAATCACCTCATTTACTATATTTTTTAAACTTTACAAGATAGGGTAAGCGTCATGTCTGCTGTAATTTTTGGGAAGGTTGTGCACTTGTAGAAACAAATGGTTCGTTAATATTGCAGCCTTAATATGTAATTTAGGACAAAAGTGTATAAACCATAAATAAAGTTATAGTTATTTATTTCACACAATTTTAATAAAACGCTTAGGTAGTTTACCGGCAATTAAGGATTTTCAGTTTTTTTATCAAAATTGGTAAAAAATGGAATTATTTAAGATTGCTGCCTTAGTGTGCATTTTACGACAAAAAAGCAAAGTTATAAAAAATTAAAAATGCAACTTTTATTTTAAGTATTTTTCTCTACAAAGTTTAGAAAAAATTAACTAATTTTCCATATTTTTAAGTTCTAAAGAAGTTGATTTTCATTTTACGTCATTCACTCATGATTAAAATTAGGTTATGTATTTCATTTAACACTGTTTACTAATGATATTGATTTTATTTACACTGTCAAAAGAAAATCGTGTGAGTGTTATACCAGATTTTTTTTTAAACAAAACTGACGTTTCTCAACCAGTGCTTAGTACAGCAATATATAAATTTAAGAACTACAGTAAAAAAACTACATTTTAAGATTGAATGTATCTTGTAAAACTGATAACGACAGGTAGTACTTATACTGTATGACAATTTATTTTCTAAAATATAAAATAAAAAATTATATTTACTCAAATCAATCCATATCTAATGCACGTTTATCATGTATAAAGTAACACTTTTGGCAAATAAACATTTCAGAAATCACTTTTCAATTTTTAATGAATTTGAATTATTAAATAGGTAATAAGCTAGGTGGAACAAATGTCTGAAGCGACTATTTAATAATAAACGTTTGCTCGTAAGGTGTTTACGTGATTTGTCTGTCTAACCACAAGTCCAGGCACTTCACCTTGTTATCAGTTGGTAAGTTGGTAAGTTAAGTTAGTAAGTTGAATAATATTAGTAATTTTTTTTTAAAATAGCATAATCGATTGATTTATTACTAATGACTTTACCCATAACAGGCAGGCTCACGCTAAACTAGGCTCTGTAGAGAAAAAAATTAAAATAAAACTTGTAGATCTTGTAATTTCCTATAAATTTGATTATATACACTTTTGTCGTAAAATTCATACTAAGGCTGAAATCTTAAAAATTCGATTTTTTTACAGAATTCATGTAAAAAAGGAAAATCACTAATTACCGCTAAACTAAGCGTTATAAAAAAATGTTTAGAATAAAAGTAGTAGTATTTTAAATTTTCTACAACTTTTATCGTATAAATTTTTGCGCTAAAATCCATATTAAAGCCGTAATCTTAAAAAAAAAAATTTTTTACGTAAAAAAACAGCCTCACCAATAATTTCACCAAACATGGCGCTTACTCTACCTTGTAGAGCATAAAAAATTTAGTAAACCACGCGGTTTTAAAAAAAATCGTAGGAACAGTTTTTGAGAAAGTTGCAAAAACTGAAAAACTCTACGAATAAACTACTACTTTCAGTTGACCGATTTTGATGAAAATGTTCGTGTCGGGTCCGGTAGTGGTATGTAACTTAAAGTTTCAAGTTTCAAGTTCGTACGATACACACACGCACACACACACACACACTCACACACTCATACACACACACACGCACACACAGACCAATCGCTAAAAACATGTTTTTTTGGGTTCAGGGGGTCTGAAAACGTGTAGATCCGGTGAAAACTCGATTTCGAAAAATCTACATGAAAACAATACTTTCCTTCCTATATATTCATATAGGCAAGAGAAAGTAAAAATAAAAAACATATATTTTATTACGGTTGAATAAAAATATATTCAATATTATAATTTTTATTACAAATTATTTATTATAAAATAAACTTAAATTGAAAATGAAAATAATTATTTAAGATAATTGCAAAACGAGTGAAGATATATTTAAGATTCATTAACGTTATACCAGGCGTCGTATTGATTAATGATAAAAATATAATGTCAAGAGAATAAAAAGTAGTTGAAAAAGAAGAGCGGAAGACACAGTGTATTAATGGTTGTTGTCAGAGTTCTAAAATTAGCATTGCGGAAGTTAGATTTATTGAGGTAAGCTACTGATGGATCAAGGCCAAGAAACGGTTGAAGAAAATCCATGAGAATGACAGGGAAATCTATCATGAGATTGTATCAATTCTAACAGGAGAAGAAAAGAATTGTAACGAATATAAAAAAAAAAATTCTACGTATCAACATTCGATCAATAGTTTAAAGATATCACTAATAAATCATGTGATCGATTTTGGGACACATTTTGCTTCCCTTACAACCATGGAATTGATTTTTAAATATTTTCTACATGCAAGTTTAACAATTGATGATAATGATTGAAACAAAACTTTTCCTCCTTTAATTTACGGAGTAAATAAATAAGTTGTTGGAAAATCATTTGAAAGATAATGAAATTTATTTATTGAAATTTATTTTATCCACTCTTTATCATCCGATAAAGCGTGGATTTAAGGACACTAATTAATAGACTTTGCCCATAACATACAGGTGGAGTGTTAAATTATTTTCACTCAATCTGTTAGTTCCAGGGCTACAAAAAAAATCTGTTTCTTATCACATGGTCAGCCAATTACACGAGGTGTGGCTATTAAATAACGAGACTGACGTTGTAAAAAATTTAATTTTAATTTTATACATAATCACTTCTTGTCACCTTCAATATACACTCCTTCTCTGTCCCTAAAACACTCCATGCGAATTTTCCATTGTTGGAAACAGTGCTGGAAGTCATCTTCTGTCAGCTCCTTCAGGACACGTGTTGCTCAAAAATGTTTGTACTGACACTTTGTACGCGATTGAAAATGACCCATTTTTTTGGAAACGATAATAACATGTGATGAAGCGTGGTTTTTTACTTATGATTCGGAAACGAAGCGCCAATCCATGCACTGGAAGAGCCAAACTTCACCGGAGCCAAAAAAGCTCGAATGAGCAAGTCAAAATTTAAAGCAATGATGATTGTTTTTTTTTATATCCATGGGATTGTGTACCTTCACTGGGTTCCTGAAGGTCAAACAAATAATCAATATTATTACCTTGAGGTACTTTCTAAACTACATCAAAGAGTTAGGAAAAACGCCCCGAAATGTGGAAGGACAAATCATGGGTTCTCCACCAAGACAATGCGCCAGCTCATTCTGCGTTAACTGTCAAGAGGTTCCTAGCCAAGTACAGCATCTCAGTGTTCGAAAATCCACCTTATTCACCAGATCTTGCACCATGTGACGTCTACCTGTTCCCTAAGGTGAAATCTGTATTAAAAGGGATAAGATTTGAGTCTGTGGAAGCTGTAAAAGAGAAAGTGGCATGTGTCCGGAAGGAGCTAACAGAAGATGACTTCCAGTACTGTTCCCAACAACGGAAAATTCGCATGGAGCGTTGCAGGGATAGAGGAGGAGTGTATATTGAAGGTGACAATAAGTGATTATGTATAAAATAAAAATAAAACTTTTTACAACGTCAGTCTTGTTATTTAATAGCCACACCTCGTATGAATGAATCATTTAAGAACGAAAGAGGTAAAGGTGTACAAAACACTAATCAGAGTTATTTCTTTTAAAAGTTTTGAATTTCATTATGCAGCCAGACCCTGTGTTGAATGACGTGAATGTGTCGTTTGTATGGTGGAAAATATGTCCTTTTCAGAGGGCCTGGCATGCTGATAAGCATACTTTTCATCTTAGTGAGGAAGGCAATTGTAAATCACCTTACTCCTCATTTTACTTAGTAAAACCTCTAAAGGTTTAAACCAACCTTTCGTCTTATGACCTAAACAACAATTTAATAAATCATAAATGTCGAATGAGTGGTTTAAAAAGTCAGAAAGGATACTAAAAAATTGAAATCAACTTAGGAAACATAATGGAATGAATCAAGTTTAGATTACTGATTACTGACTTCAAGGGGTTCCACGAAGAACAAAAATAGAACACCGGATTGACGAAGAAACGGATAAAAGCCTGTAAAGAAAGAATGCAAAAATATTGTAGGCTGCAAAACGAGTTTTTGTAATGTCTAAAGTTACTTCAGACTTTTGAGTGATCAAAAATTAATTAAAAAAACCTGCAAAGTTTATTTCAAACGCTTTTATGAACATAACGCTTAATTTAGTGTCAGTGATTTTCTGTATATTTCTACTCAAAATCGTTAAAAAATGGTATTTCTTAACATTGCGGCGTTAATTTGCAATTAACGACAAAAGTGTTTATAATCAAAGTTATAGAAAATCAAAAAAGTTAGTCTGCTGCTTTTATTTCAGCATTTTTTCTTTACCGTAAATACGTGATTTTTAAGTATTTCTTAAAATTACTTCCGAATTTTTAAGTTTTACAGAGGTTAATTTTCATTTAGCGTCACTCACTCGTGATTAAGATTCTGCAGTTCGGAGGTAAAGGGCACTACGTCACAAAAAGTAAATTTTACAGGAGAAGCAAAGAAAGTTATAAGTTTCATTGTTTTTCTTCTCCTTTTTCTAAGTAGTCTATTTTGAAACTTTTTTATGTTAATTACAATGATAAATTAACTTTATTTTTTAACTTGGATATCTCACATTCTTGATTTTCCAAACCGTTTAAAAGAAAATGAACATAGTGCCTTTTTCCTCAATTTTTTTAAATTATTAGGCCTAACCATTAGTTTTGTTTGCATTATGTACAAGCACTATGACCAATTTTCCGGAAAAATTAGTTGAAACAATGGTGTTAAACATAGGCTACTTTTTAGAGCTGTATAGTAGAAAAATGAATTTGTTGTACAAAAACATGGTTTTTGTATAAATCTTATTGTAAAAAGTACTGTATAGAAAAAATTACTGTTATGATAAACGATAATTTTGAAAAGTGTAAGAAACAAAAATGATGTTACGATAAACCTAATAAATCGTATAAAAGGAAATCTTATAATCTAACATAAATACATAAGTATCATTAAAATTTCTGTATTGGAAAAATGAAGATATTTTTAAACATGATTAAAAAATAAAAATTGTATGAAAATTTAAACTAAAAGCTGTTATAAATGAAAAACCTATGAAGTAATAGGCTATCAGTATCTATTGTAATGTATTATGATCGATAAAAAAATGGTTTGTAGGACATTTTACAAAAACCATTTTGTAAAATGGATTTCAGTTTAATATTTTTAATCATTTTCATCAACTTCTTGAACTAGCTACTGTATAATCTGGTAGGTACATTATTTTCAAGTTTCAGATTCTTAAAAAAATCATGACATGAAATAGGTAGCAACTGTAAGAGTGCCAAAAGGTCATTACATTTTTTTTTGTAATCCCTAATTTGTGTACGTTGCAATCTGTTCAATTTAGAACAATAAGCAACCCCATGACCCAATGAGATGAGGATGATGTGTATGACGTGTAAATGAGGTGTAGTCTTGTACAGACTCAGGTCGACCATTCCTGAGAGAGTATGGTTAATTGAACCCCAACCATCAAAGTACACCGGTAACCACTGTCTAGCATTCAAATCCGTATAAAAGTAACTACCTTTACTAGGATTTGAACCAGGAACCTTCAACTCCGAAAATCAGCTGTTAAACAGCTGATTTTGGCGACGACTTTACCTCTAGACCAACCCGGTGGGTTTCATTATATTTAACTGTTGAAATTACGTTTGGCTTTACCGACTTTACCTCCGGGCAATTTCGGGGAATTTCGGTAAAAATGGACATGTTGCCTTTTACCTCCGGGCTACTGAATTAAGTTATGTTTTTAATTTTACATTGTTTGCTAATAATTAAAAATATGTTATATTCATATTATTTACATTGGTAAGAGAACGTACTGTGAGTGTTTCATACCAGATTTTTCTTTAATAGTGCCACTTAATCTGTTGTTGTGTTGTTTAGGTCATCAGCCAAAAAGCTGGTTTGAACCTGTAGAGGTTTTACTAAGTAAAACAAGGAGTGAGGTGGTTTACCATTGCCTTCCTCACTGAGTGGAAAAGTACGCTTATCAGTATGCCGGGCCCTCTGAAAAGCACATATTTTCCACTCTGTAAATGACAACTTCACTTTATTCACCACAGGGTCTGGCTGTACAATGAAATTCATTACTTTCAGAGAAGATAACTCTGATTAGTGTCTTTTACACCTCTACCTCTTCTGTTCTTAAATGATTCAGTCATTTAATTGGCTGACCATGTGATAAGAAACAAAACTATTTATTTTAGCCCTGCAACGAACAGATTGAGTGTAAATGATTTGACACTCCACCTGTCTGTTATGGGCAGCTTGAACTAGCTACTGGATAATCTGGTACATTATTTTCATGTTTCAGATTCTTAAAAAAGTCATAACATGAAATAGGTAGCAACTGTGAGAGTGCCAAAAGGTCATTGTATTTAACTGTTGACATTACGTTTGGCTTTACTGACTTTACCTCCGGGCAATTTCGGGGAATTTCGGTAAAAATGGACATGGTGCCTTTTACCTCAGGGCTACTGAATTAAGTTATGTTTTTAATTTTACATTGTTTGCTAATAATTAAACATATGTTATATTCATATTATTTACATTGGTAAGAGAACGTACTTGGAGTGTTTCATACCAGATTTTTCTTTAATAGTGCCATATAATCTATTAATTGTTCAGGCACTGTAGGTTAAATGATTTACTGTTTAGTGCAAGGATTTGAGTTTGATTCCCAGTTAGAACCAAGCGGAAATAATTTAACACTCCACCTGCCTATTATAAATTTATAGCAACATATTTTTACTTTCTCTTGCCTATATGAATTTATAGGAAGGAAAGTATTGTTTTCATGTCGATTTTTCGAAATCGAGTTTTCACCGGATCTACACGTTTTCAGTGGGTTCCCCCTGAACCCAAAAAACATGGTTTTATTGATTGGTCTAAGTGTGTGTAAGTGTGTGTGTGTGTGTGTTTGTGTGTGCGTGTGTGCGCGCGCGCGCGTGTGTGAACAGAATATCTCAAGAACGGAACATCGTACGAACTTGAAACTTGAAACTTAAGTTACATATACTACCGGACCCGACACGAACATTTTCATCAAAATCGGTCAACCGGAAGTAGTAGTTTATTCGTGTAATTTTTCACTTTTTTGCGATTTTCTCAAAAACTGGTTCTACGATTTTTTTAAAAATCGCCTGATTTACTAATTTTTTTATGCTCTACAAGATAGGGTAGGCGCCGTGTTTGCAGAAATTGTCGGTGAGGTTGTTTTCATGTAAAGAAATTGCTTTTTTTTAAGATCACTGGTTTAATATGTATTTTACGGCAAAAATTTACATAATAAAAGTTGTAGAGAATTTACAGTCCTACAACTTTTATTTCAAACATTTTTTGTATAACGCTTAGTTTAGCGGTAATTAGCGATTTTCAGTTTTTTCTCACGAAAACGTGTAAAAAATCGATTTTTTTAAGATTTCGGCCTCAGTATGCATTTTACGACAAAAGTGTATACAATCACATTCATTTGAAATTAAAAGATCTACAACTTTTATTTAAAGCATTTTTCTCTATAGAGCCTAGTTTAGCGTGAAAGAGTGATTTTCCGTATTTTTAAGCCAAACTGAGGTTTATTTTAATTTTGCGTCTTTCACTGATGATTAAAATTAGGTTATTTATATTGAGGTTAGTTTTTTGTTTAATTCTAATGTTTTATTACTAATGTTATATTATATTGTTAATTATTTGCATTGGCAAGAGAAACTTGTGTGAGTGTTTCACACCAGATTTTTTATTATTCATTTATTTATAACAACATATAATACCCTGATGATGTAACAAAAGGAAATATTTAAAAAATGTAAATATAAATACTCAAACAAATATTTGCTGATATTTTGAACAATGCAATTTAGTCAATACACAGACTAATCAATAACCAGATGTAATTGAACAATATCTAATTATCTCAGTGCAAATTGAAAATGTAATTACATGAAATGCATACATATTGGAATCGGATAGTGTGAGAAATTGATTAGTGAATTTAAATGTACCTCCAACTAAACAATTATTGTTGTTACCATTTCAGAACGCATTACTAAAACCTCCATCATTTCAATAATATTATTCTTTTATGTAATAAAATGTATAATATTTCTTTCAAAATTTTCACTGAATTATATCTGTTGTAATAAACGATTTCTAAGCTTTATTTTATAAAATAATTTGAAATTTAAATTTTTATATTTTTCTTTTTCCAAATTTTAAAATTTTCTATTCTTTTCTAGATTTTAATTTTGTTGTTCCAAGATTGTTTTGTACAATTCTGTTGCTTCAATTTTTAATTTCAAAAATATTCTAAAAAGAAATCTGGCGTAAAACGCTCACATGACTTTCTCTTGCCAATGTAAACAATGAAAAAAATAAAATCATGAGAAACAGTTTGGTTGTACGGCGTTCAATTTTGGGAAACTACCAGCAGAAGTAACATAGAGACAATTCAAAGGTTCCAGAATAAGGTTCTTCGGGCTATAACAAGGGCACCATGGTTTGCAAGGAATGCAGAAATACAACATTATTGCAACCTTCCTGATGTAATTGATGAAGTCAGGCGATTTAATAGAAAATATCAGGCAAGACTTGAAACTCACGAAAATGAATTAGCCATAAATCTTCTAAACAATGCAAAAGAACTTAGTCGCCTGAAACGTTACCATGTTTTGGACTTGTCTGGAAGAGTTTAAATGTACAAAAATTATAGTGAAAAGTATTCCATATTGTAAAACGTAAATATCTTTGTACATAGTAATTTTCTCTTTTAACAGATGAGTAATTGATATAATGAGAGGTACTCAGGGTAATGAGGCCTCAACTTGTGATTTGTAAATTCAAAAGATTTGTTTATAGTTTATTTTTTAAAAACTGATAGCAAATAATGTTAATTTAAAAAAAAGAGTAAACAATGTAAAATGAAAAACATAACAATTTTAATCATAAGTGAATGACGCAAAATAAAAATCAACAATAATTAATTTAAACCGAGTATAGAAGAATTGTATGTATTTAACAGATAAAACAGTATTTTTATTTTATGCATTTAAATAAATTTATTTTTATTTTACTGAGTATTAAAGTATTTGTGAATACATTTCAACATGTTTAAAAATTCACCAAGAAAATATATCAAAATATATAGCACAAAATTTTTTTCACTTTGATTTTACGTAGGCCTATACAGTACTTTCTTTGACATACTAATCCGTAAAGTTGATGTTTCAATATTGTTGATTGATGGGGAAAAGCCTACTTTAGAAATTTCCAGATGAGAGAAACTATTTTGATAAATGTTGTAAACACAGTAAATTTTTTCATCAACGTTACTTTGGTTATTTTTTTGTATTACTAAAAAATTTATTTACATTGACTATTTTTGTAATTTATATAATAGTCGAACTTCGATATAACGAAAACCTTGATTATACGAATTTTTTTACTGCACCGTGACATTATAAATTAAACTATACGCAAATTTACCTCGATTTAACGAATAAGTACCTTGATATAACAAAATCTATATATATAAAATTCGATATGTGTGTGTGTGTATATATATATATATATGTATGTGTGTGTGTGTGTGTGTGTATCTATGTTCCCTTTTATTCCCTAAATTACTAAACCAATTTTCATGCAGTTTTTTTATGTCGTAACTATGATGCCGGTGCAGGTTTTAGGCTATTGAAACCCTTAAAAAGTTACCCCTAAAGGGTTGAAAATAATGTTTATGTCCTACATTAAGGCTTTTATGAGGTTAGGATAATCTGCTGCTTTTAAACCAGCTGATGTGATTAAATAAAGATTTGTCATAGATAAAGTCATATGATTTAGCAAATAGCGACGTGGTGCTAAGAATCAGCTGGTGACATGTTAATTTTATTATGTAGATACGATTTCGTATTGTTGAGTACTTTATCAGGTTGACTCCCAAGGCAATTTTTACAATTTTGCTTAAAATCCCCATACCTATTCTATGGTTCGTTTACTTTTTTAATTTATTTTGTTTTAAGTCTAGAGTATTGTAAGACTTAAATTTTTTAGTGCTGTTTTGTAGGTGAGAGCCTGATCAGGTACTCGAGAGTAAAAAAAAAATCAAATTTACAGTGAAAGACTGATGTGTGTTTCACTGAAATTTTATTGTATTTCTATAAAATGTTATATATTTTATAAATAATATACTTTGGCCTATTTTTCAATAAAACTACATAAAAATATCGATGGTGCGTCTCTGTATCAAGCAATTGTTTGGCGAGTGGTAAACTTGAGTACCAGTTGTCTACATAGACAGATCGACCAGAGTCAACTTTCACAAAGCAAAAAATATTGTAATAAGTTGTGAAAACCATAAAAAACTAAAATATAAAATGATTTTTCATTATATAATATTATAAAAACATGATTAATAATGCAATAATGAATTATAATAATAGGCAATATTATGTAATAGTAATAATAAGCTGCAAGTATCACAGACACATTTTTGACTCGATCGGATCAAGTAAATCATAAACCATGACTGGGGAAATGATTTTTGAACCCATTTCTAACAGCTAAGAATATGATTCAATGCAATTGAGCATTCCATCTGTCTCACGATTCTATTAAAACACTTATTACGTGGATCAGTCTCTCAAAAGTAAGTTTTACAGATCTGGTGAGAGACGTATAAGTGTCTCATGGGAGTCAACCTGTTATAAAAGTAAAGTTCCGTGTTTCTTTAATTTGTTTTAATTTTCTTTTAATTGGTAAATGATAATTGCTTTGATATTTTATTTTTACTTTTATTTTATTTAGCGTAGATTTAAGTTTTTGGTTTTGACAATAATTTTTTTTTGTTTTTTCCATTTTCAATAATGCCATCAAAAAACATCACTAGGAAGAAAATCTTCAAAAAGCAAAACATATTTTTACTTTCTCTTGCCTATATGAATATATAGGAAGGAAAGTATTGTTTTCATGTCGATTTTTCGAAATCGAGTTTTCACCGGATCTATACGTTTTCAGACCCCCTGAACCCAAAAAACATGTTTTTAGCGATTGGTCTGTGTGTGTGTCTGTGTGTGTGTCTGTGTGTGTGTGTGTGTCTGTGTGTGAACAGAATATCTCAAGAACGAAACATCGTACGAACTTGAAACTTGAAACTTAAGTTACATACCACTACCGGACCCGACACGAACATTTTCATCAAAATCGGTCAACCGGAAGTAGTAGTTTATTCGTGTAATTTTTCACTTTTTTGCGATTTTCTCAAAAACTGGTCCTACGATTTTTTTTAAAATCGCCTCATTTACTCAATTTTTTATTCTCTACAAGATAGGGTAGGCGCCATGTTTGCTGAAATTCTGGGTGAGGCTGTTTTCACGTAAAAACAAAGTTTTTTTAAGATTACGGCTTTAATATGCAATTTAGCGAAAAAATTTATATAATAAAAGTTGTAGAGAATTTAAAAACCTACAACTTTTATTTCAAACATTTTTTGGTATAACGCTTAGTTTAGCAGTAATTAGCAATTTTCTGTTTTTTTCTCACGAAAACGTGAGAAAAATCGATTTTTTTAAGATTTCGGCCTTAGTATGCATTTTATAATAAAAGTGTATATAATCAAATTTATAGAAAATTAAACGATCTGCAACTTTTATTTAAAACATTTTTCTCTACAGAGCCTAGTTTAGCGTGAAAGAGTGATTTTCTGTATTTTGAAGCCAAACTGAGGTTGATTTTCATTTTGCGTCTTTCACTCATGATTAAAATAAGGTTATGTTTATTAAGGTTAGTTTTTTTGTTTATGTCTAATGTTTTATTACTAATATTAGGTTTATTGTTAATTATTTATATTGGCAAGAGAAAGTTGTGTGAGTGTTTCACACCAGATTTTTAAAAAAAGTGATTACACCATTTTTCGCGTGCAAAGCCGCGATGGGGCATACTAGTGATATACAATAAGTACGAAGTGATACGCTGTATTATGATTTTTCTGTGAGTTTTAAGGTAGATTCTTTTGATTTTGTCGACTGGAAACGTCAATAACGAAGTTACTCTAGAGAATTTCATCACGGTTGATTAACAGATTACTGTTAGTGATTTTCCGAACGATGACGATATACTTCATGGTGTTAGTAAGTCCGCTAACCGGGATGTTAAAGAAGAAGAAGAAGATGATGAAAACTGCGAAGACCAGTAGCAGGAGAAAAAACCTACCGACGATGAGATTTTACAGTCATTTAAAATAATTAGGCTTGGGCTACAGCTCAAAGATGAAGTGCCTGACAGTATTTTTGAAAATTTAAATAAATGTGAAACTTTTTTTGAACGTATTGCTTTATTCAAATACAAGAAATTGAAACCAGGAAATTCGTGGCGCGGCTGTGTCGCTTGAAACACGTTTGAACAAGATGAAACGTTGCAAGATGTCGCGAACCAAAATATTCCGTCCGGTCTTGATGTATATGTCGTATCATTGTGAGCTTAAAGTTTATAGCTTGACCTCATTTCTCGTCTTCTAATGTTGCCTTGTAAATAGATAAGTAAAATTAATGTTTTATCATAATATAAACAATGTAAAACAGAACTGTAAAACATGAATACAGTATTGTATTAAAACATTCAATGCGAACCACAGCATGTAACTGAACTCCTTCCCTGAATTCCATATTCTAATATATTCTATCGACAAAGAGATCGGTTCACTTTTATATTCTTGTACTTGAGAAACGAATTTCAAAATTTCTTAAGCTATGTAAATTTACCGTTACATAGTCTGACTTTATTCATTTACTACGAATTTGTAAACACTATTAAGACAATTTTGGTAAGTAGAGTAAAACCTCGTTTATCCGAATCTCCACATAATCTAACCAGATTTGTAGAGCTTTTTACTTTTCTTGCCTATATGAACATATAGGAAGGAAAGTATTGTTTTCATGTCGATTTTTCGAAATCGAGTTTTCACCGGATCTACACGTTTTCAGACCCCCTGAACCCAAAAAATATCTTTATAGCGATTGGTTTATGTGTGTGTGTGTGTGTGTGTGTGTGTGTGTGTGTAAACAAAATATCTCAAGAACAGAACATCGTACGAACTTGAAACTTGACACTTACGTTCGACACCACTACCGGACCCGACACGAACATTTTCATCAAAATCGGTCAACCGGAATTAGTAGATTATTCGTGTAATTTTTAATTTTTTTGCGATTTTTTCAAAAACTGGTCCTACGATTTTTTTTAGAAACCGCCTTAATTACTGAAATTTTTATGATCTACAAGATAGGGTAGGCGCCATGTCTGCTGAAATTCCTGGAGAGACTGTTTTCACGTAAAAAAATTGTTTTTTTAAGATTGCGGCTTTAATATGCATTTTAGCGCAAAAATTTATATAATAAAAGTTGTATTTAAAATTTAAAATTAAAAAAAAGAGAATTTAAAATCCTACAACTTTTATTTCAAAAATGTTTTTGTATAACGCTTAATTTAGCGGTAATTAGCAATTTTCTTTTTTTTCTCACGAAAACGTGTGAAAAATCGATTTTGTTAAGATTTCAGCCTTAGTATGCATTTTATGACAAAAATGTGTTTAATAAAATTTATAGGAAATTGAAAGATCTACGACTTTTATTTAGAGCATTTTTTTCTATAGAGCCTAGTTTAGCGTGAAAGAGTGATTTTCCGTATTTTTAAGCCAAACAGGTTTATTTACATTTTGCGTCTTTCACTCATGGTTAAAATTAGGTTATTTTTATTGAAATTAGTTTTTTGTTTATTTCTAATGTTTCATTAATAATGTTATGTTTATTGTTAATTATTTGCATTGGAAAGAGAAAGTTGTGTGAGTGTTTCAGACCAGATTTTTTATTTAATGTTCACAAATGTAATAATTTGAAATTATGACAGCATGAACGTAACTAAAAGTACGCAACATTCACTTTTTATTTTAATTAACCGTAAAGTTCCTACATAGATAGTACAATAAATTATGGTAATAAAATGCTTTTTGTCCAATTTAAGGAAGTTTTTCTAGAGTGTCATTCTATAGTCCAGCCTCTGTTAGTTTGCTCCTAATGTAAACAAATAATGACGTCACTGAGTATGCGCATTATATCAAAATGTGTACACGCTGATTAAAAAGTAACAACAAAATACTTTCAAAAGTATTTAAATAGAAAATACTTTTAAAAGTATTTTTATAAATGAAATTGTTAGGCCTACATCATATCATGACTGATGTTTTAAGTACTTAAAGTACTTATAATTTAAAATATAGTTAACTTAATAAGAATACGACATCCGTAAAGTCGTAGACTCTAGCGTGCACCCTGTAGTAGGTGGCTTTTGTTTGTTGACAGTAGGAGCAAACTAACAACGGCTGAACTGTAAATGAACTATTAATGATTAAAAGTTTGGATGACCATTCTTCATTTAAAAGCCATACGTATTTGAAACAGAAGTCAGTGGACCAATTCTTTGTTTACAAATGATATGAAAAGTTATTTTTATATTTTTTATTGTTTTTTAAACAATTCTTGACTTACAGATTAGGAAAAATTTCTTAAAACACTATGTTTGGAGTGTAGCATTATACGGAAGTGAAACGTGGGTGATAGGGGCTGTAGAAAGGAAGAGGATAGAAGCTTTTGAAATGTGGTGTTATAGGAGAATGTTCAAGATTAGGTGGGTTGACAAAATAAGTAATTTAGAGGTTCTTAGGCGAGTGAATGAAAAAAGAAGTATATGAAAGCAACTCATCAAAAGATGGGATAGGATATTGGGGCATATCCTAAGACATCCAGATATTAGTCTATCAATAATGGAGGATAAATGTTAAAGATTAGGTGGGTGGACAAAACAAGTAATTTAGAGGTTCTTTGGCGAGTGGATGAAAAAAGAAGCAACTTATCAAAAGACGGGATAGGCTAGTGGGGCATATCCTAAGACATCCAGATATTAGTCTATCTATAATGAAGGATAAATGTTAAAGATTAGGTGGGTGGACAAAATAAGTAATTTAGAGGTTCTTAGGCGAGTGAATGAAAAAAGAAGTATATGGAAGCATCTAACCAAAAGAGGGGATATGCTAGTAGGGCATATCCTAAGACATCCAGATATTATTCTATCAACAATGGTGGGTAATATTGAGGGAGTGAATAGTAGGGGGAGGCAAAGGTTAGAATATATAAAGCAAATTACAAAAGATGTAGGGTGTTACAGGTATGTAGATATGAAACGACTTACGCAAGATAGAACAGCTTGGAGAGCTGCATCAGGCCGGTCGAGAGACTGATGACAAGAAAAGCAATACTATGTAATTTTGTCACAAAAGAAATTTAAATAAATGGTAAATCTGCTTATTTAAGAATTTGTTTTGTTATGGAAATGTTTGCGTTGAGCGTAGTGGCCGAACTTAAGTTCGAGTTTAAACTTTGTACGATATTTTGTTCACACACAGACCAATCGTTAAAATTATGTTTTTTAGGTTCAAGAGGCCTTAAAACGTGTAGCCTACGTACATCCGGTGTAAACTCGATTTTGAAAAACCTACATGTAAACAATACTTTCTAACCCTACTTATTCATATAGATCAAGAAAAAGTAAAAACAGCATAAAAAAAATTTAGTTAAATTTTAGTACGTATTTCATAATTTTTCTGTAACAATTGTGTATCTATAATATTATATATATAAAATTTGGAAATAATACCACTAAATTAAATAACTTTTAACTAAAATTTGTAAAACACCTAAACATTTTTAGAAAATGAAAGGAGCATTGAACAAGGAAACGGTAAACACACAAATGTTAAGAAAACTTGAAACACTTATCTCAAATACAAGGACACAAAAATGAACAAACTCTTTGTGGAGAGAATATAGCATACGATAAAATTGAGATTAGAAGCCCAGTATACACTGTGCTATTGTTCTAATAAACTTTACACACTAGTGTGCTTGAGGTAATCATATATGTAGCACATGGAAAATGCGATCCGGCAACAATGTTGACAAACTCCATTGACCTTCAAATTCACAATGATATGACGCATAGTTTACAAATGTCACTGAACACTTACCGTACAATAACTCCGAACAGAAATTGATTGTAATTATCATCGCGTAAACTTAATCTTCAACAATTATTATTAGACCTAACCGGTAGTTTAAAAAACATGATACATACTTAAAAACACTAAAAATACAAAATGAATCAAAATATCTCAAATTATTTTAAGATCTGAAACTACAAAGTAAATCTCATACTGGAAATATCCTAATCGAGGTCGAAGCTCGAATTTTAGGAATTATATAAATAAATAATACTACAGTAATCCTACAGTATACAGTACTGTATAATGTATAAAATATGCAGTATAATACTACAGTATACAGCATACAGTACTGTATAATGTATACAAGTATGCAGTATAATGCAACAGTAATACAGTACTGTATTGTATACAGTATACAGTACTGTATAATGTATACAAGTACGCAGTATAATGCTACAGTAATACAGTATTGTATTGTATACAGTACTGTATAATGTATAAAGTATGAAGTATAATACTACAGTATACAGCATACAGTACTGTATAATGTATACAAGTATGCAGCATAATGCTACAGTAATACTACAGTATACATACTGTATAATGTATACAAAATAATACTACAGTAATCCTACAGTATACAGTACCGTATAATGTATACACTATGCAGTATAATGCTACAGTAATACTACAGTATACAGTACTGTATAATGTATGCAGTATGCAGTATAATACTACAGTAATCCTACAGTATACAGTACTGTATAATGTATACAGTATGCAGTATAATACTACAGTAATACTACAGTAATCGATATTTTAAAAATAATACAAATATATTACTGAAATTTAATTTTACTTATAATAAAATAACTACTTTACTGTTACAAGAACTACATAACATATTTTAAAAATTAAATAATTCTACGAAATTTAAATAAGTGAAATAATATTTAAGGCTAATTTAATTATTCTTTAAAATACGGAATCTCTACGGGTTTTTAAACTGATTTAATACTTTTGAAAAAAGTATACATGGATAAAAAATTACAGTGAACAAACAATTCAATGGTAAGAAAAATAATTGAAATAAAATTTCTATATTGTTTGAACAATATTTGATTCAATTATGGTTTTAACTGAAAGAATATAAAAAGTGATTATTCAAAAATCGTTAAAAATACTACAAAAAATCTGTTTGAATCAATTTATCAATCATTCACTATTTTACTCTAGTAAAGTACAAAAACATGTTTTTTCTTTTTTATTTCCATTTCATTTCATTTTAAAAAGAAAAGAATAATTCATAAAGTAGATAAACGTTTAATATGAATTTTCAATAAAACACAACGTATCGATAATTGTTTGAATTTGATTCTTAGTTTTATTTGCTTAGGTGGTATTCAATATACCACTCGTAAATAGATGAACCGTAGTTTAAATTGTAACAATTAATACAAAAAATGAAAATATTCGAAAAATATTTAAACTTAATAAATGTATTTTTAATTTTCCACTACTTTTCTAATAAATTTTAAAAAATACGTAACTGGTATACACGAAAATTTTTATTGTTTTTTCATTTGAGAAAAATTCAACGAATGATGATTAAAAAGCATCAATACAACTATAAAATTTAATTAAAAATTAGAACAGTATGATTTTTAATAGGTAGTTATGAATTCATTATCAGTTTTTAGAAACATTAAAAAATATAATTTAATGTTCATGAAGTTTTACGAAGATCAGTAGAAATTTTTATGTTTTTACGAGGTGTGGCTATTAAATAACGAGACTGACGTCAAAAATTTTATTTTAATTTTATACATAATCACTTATTGTCAACTCCAATATACACTCCTCTATCCCTACAACGCTCCATGCGAATTTTCTATGGTTATAAACAGTGCTGGAAGTCATCTTCTGTCAGCTCCTTTAGGACACGTGCCGCTCAAAAATGTTTGAAATGAAGCTCGCAAAAATGTTTGTACTGACACTTTGTACGCGATTGAAAATGACCCAAATATTTTGGAAACGATACTAGCATGTGATGAAACGTGGTTTTTTACTTATGATCCGAAAACTAAGCACCAATCCATGCACTGGAAGAGCCGACTTCACCGAGAGCCAATAAAGCTCGAATGAGCAAGTCAAAATTTAAAGCTATGATGATTTTTTTTTATATCCATGGGATTGTGTACTTCACTGGGTTCCTGAAGGTCAAACAATTAATCAATATAACTACCTTGAGGTACTTTCTAAACTACATCAAAGAGTAAGGAAAAAACGCCCCGAAATGTGGTAGGACAAATCATGGGTTCTCCACCAAGACAATGCGCCAGCTCATTCCGCGTTACCTGTCAAGAGGTTCCTAGCCAAGTACAGCATCTCAGTGTTAGAACATCCACCTTATTCACCAGATCTTGCACCATGTGACTTCTACCTGTTCCCTAAGGTGAAATCTGCATTAAAAGGGACAAGATTTGGGTGAGTGGAAGCTGTAAAAGAGAAAGCGGCACGTATCCTGAAGGAGCTGACAGAAGATGATTTCCAGCACTTTCTTCAACAATATAAAAATCGCATGGAGCGATGTAAGGATAGAGAAGGAGTGTATATTGAAGGTGATAATAAGTGATTATGTAAATAATAAAAATAAAATTTTTTACGTCAGTCTCGTTATTTAATAGCCACACCTCGTATATCTGCAAAGCAATAACAAGACCACTGGTTATAGTTAAAAAGAAATGCAGTTGAAGAAATTTTACCAGATTATAGTTGCTCTAGTATTTCTGTACGGTAGTATGTCCTGAATGCTTGAGTAGAAAAATTGAAGCTAGATCTAGGCGGCGGAAATTTACTTCTCAGTAGTATGGATCACATTAAAAATGAGGAAATTCATATAAATTTAAATGTCTCTTCTCTTTAGGAAAATTTGGTAAATACAGAGAAAAAATATTTGATATGAATGAGCGAGGTTCGATGGGTAAAACGAGGATTGAATTATGACATTCGTACCAACTACTACTTGTACATTCATGGTGAACGAAAAGCTGCGACAGGGCGCGAAAAAGATGGACAGTGAAGTCGGAACAGGTCAGAAGGTCTAATCCGTGACAAGAAGAAGAAGTTAATGCAATTTTAAGTACCAATCTCATCACATTACATATTATTCTAGTAATATTCTTATTTTAACATAAACAACAAAAACTGAAGATGGATGTATAAAATAGCACTCAAAAAAATTTAGGAGTTTTTTTTAAATATTTTTATGTATTTATTCATGTATAACAGAAATATTAATACTTTAATTCATAGTCAGTGCACAGTATATAAGCTACTGCACTTCTATTATCATTTATATCATCACCTTGTCCGCAAGGATGATCGATTCACTATTGTGTCCCTCTTATTTCTCTTATCGGAGAGAGCGAGAATTGAACTTAACCAGCATCATTTTGATTACTTGACACCCAAAATATATAACTTACTCCTGAACCATCTAAAAAATCTAAAGGTTTTAAAATTTAATTAAGTACAAAAATGGATAGCCAATACAGGTAGAGAAAATTGCAAAAATGGTCTCTAATACTCAAAATTAAGTAATCAGAGACAGGATAAACATAAAATCTTTATCAATGAATAATATATAATTACATTTTTTATATTTAATTAATTTTAGTTTTTATTTAAATAACTTTAATTTATTAAAAAATAGAGTAAGTTTAATAATTACTAAAATTAATTTAATAAAAGAACTGACTAATATAGTATTTGTGAATACGATGAATACTGTATTGATTAATGTAGTGTAGTAAGTAACATAGGATTGACATTTTAATTAAATGCTATTACTAATGATTAATACTTTATATTTTTGGATATTTATTTAAAAGTTTCCATCCCATCCTGGTTAGAGGGGCACTATTTATATTTTAAGCCTTGGCAACAATAAAATGTTTAAGGTGCCATCTAACGTTTCCACTGGAAAGTTTATTTCCAGTGGCCAATCAATATTTCATATTATTGACATATCTGTACTAAGTTTTTTACGCTGAATAAAACGATTGTTTGCCCTTTCCGAACGATCGAGCGGTTACCGAGATAGCAAGGGTTCAGAATATTGTTAATAAATTAAAATTTAAATAACCTACACTTTTGAAATTTTGTGCACGCTGTAAGAATATAATTTTTGTCTATGTTGTGTTAAAATTTCAAACTTTTTTCGGTCAAATAGTTATACGGTATAATAGTAAGTTACACGCCTCTAAACGCATGAAATTTGTTGCGGTATCAAGAAAACCGGGTCTTTTTGTCTTCCAACCTCGATATGGCAATTTTTAAACAACATTAAAAATATAGGACTATTAAGGGTCAACGCAGAATAAAATGAGCTAAATTTTTATGTAAAGTATATTGAAATCCGACTCATAGTTTTGGAGATGCAAGGGTTCAAACTCGGGTGTCTATGATTATGAAACCGATAGTAGGCATTAAGTGGACCAGCAATATAGAAAATACTGCACGAACATTTATTCGTGAAAAAGGTTTGTTCTCGTTGGGTACCTCATGATTTGAAAAAAAAAATCTGAAATAGATTCTCTTCTTGATTGGTGTAAACAAGCGCGTATATAGCATCGTAAAATATGATAATTCATTAATACGTAGGGTATGTATGAGCCGGAAAGTAAACAGTAGTCGACTGTATGGGTGTTTAAAGATGTACCAAATCCAACAAAAGTTGTTCACGCTCGAAGCACTTCGAAAAAGTGGTCGCCTGTTTTTTCGAAAAAACTGGTCATGTGGTAACAGTGCTTTTACAGGAATGATAAATGATCAACTATGAATCGTACACAATCATTTGTTTACCGGAAATCTTCAGCAAAATAAGGAGAACAATCAAGCCGTTACGGATATTCTTCAATATTACAATGCGAATCTCACACATCTCGTCTAACAACCGACTATTTAAACACTTAAGAAATCAAATTAATGGATCATCCACGATACAGTCCTGATTTGGGACCCAATAACTTCTTTTAATTCCCGAACGTCAAGAATAAATTGCATGACAACGACTTTCGTCGGCAGAAAACCCGTTGATGCGTTCAAAAACCATGTTTTGGAGATGTCTCAAGCGGAATTGAAAAGAATCTTTGAGAATTGGTTTGAACGCATACAAAAGTGTATAAATTATAATGGGGAATATTTTGAAAGACAATAAACCAATTTTCAATGACAAATTATTGTTTCTTCATTATTAGGCTTAAAATATAAACAGTGATCCTTGTTCATTCATGGTTCTGACCATAGTTGGATGGGATAATTTCCACCAACTCTACCATAATAGTAGTAGTTTAATGTAAGAAATTTTGTATTACCAGTTTTTTTATGTAATGTGTGATATCATGGGAATAAATATATTATCATTATTTTTAAGAAGCGTTTTTTAGAAAATTTCTTCAGCTTTGTGCATTTGTCATTTAATTGTTCAACTCTCCAGTTATTTTCTATATTTAAAATATTTCTTCTACCAATTTTGTTAAAATATAATTTATTTTTATTGTAAAATTTTCCAAGATTAATTTCACAATATAGACACACAATTTTCGTATACAAATTCTACACGATTGAAATTTCTTCTTTTTTGTCACAATGAATTACTTACTTCAATATCAGGTAAATAAATGAAAACTTATAGTATTCAGGCTACAACTATGCGAAAACTATTAAATTTCAATCTTCTATAATTTTTCTATAAAAATTGTGCGTGTATATTGCAGTTATTTTAATCTTTGAAAACATCACAGCAATAAAAATAAATGACACCAAAATTTATAGATTATTTTTCAAAAAATTATATAAAATTACTACACAATCGAACAAGAAAATTTCAAACGTACAAAATCTAAGAAATGTTTTTAAAAATACAATTCTTTTTTTTTAATTAATTTATTTAACGTCGCATTAACTACAACGGTCATTAACGACGACGTTGGGGTGTAAATTTTGTACAATGGAGGATGAAATGATTTTTTTTTTGTAACGTATGAAAATATGCCGTGTCTGAGTGGGATTTGAACCCAGGACCGCATGATCAGAGGCAAGCACGTTACCAACTACGCCAATGCGGCCGGAAAATATAATTCTAATTATCTACAAGGAACACAAAATTGAACAGATATTCCTTTCGGACAAAATATAGAATTATTACAGAATACAGAATTTATAATTGAATATGTTACGAAAATTTATCAAATATTGTAAACAATATAATATAATAACTAAATAAAATACACAATCTGAAATATACTTAAATACGTATAATAAAACCTATAAAATATAAAACTACTTAATAAGATAAGTATAGTATAAAAATATAATACAGTTATAAGTAATAAAATTACATACTAAATTGAATAATATTTACAAAATACATCTTAACAAAAATACATTACATTAAAATAGTGAAATAGAAAAGAAAAAAAACTAATGTATATAAAAACTTGAATTACAAACTAATATTAAATATATACAATTTAATAAATTTATATTTTAAAGAAGAATAAGAAGTGGTAGAAGAGAAGTAAGAAGAACTAAGAAGAAGAAGAAGAAGAAGAAGAGATAGAAGATACAATTAACCAGGTTATATAGTGCACTGCATAGATCGGTGTAGGTTTTGTTAATAAAGGAAATGAAAATTGTATAAGACTATTTAAACTACACTACGTTAACTACAACAGTATTATTATGTTAAAAGTGATGAATAATTTCAAAAATAGTATTGATATTAAAAAAAGGTAGGATTTTAATTAATTGTGTTTATATACAGAGTTTCAAAATGTTCGAAAATATGTTTAAGGTCGTTTAATTCCAAAAAAAATTTATTAAAATTTTTGTGATATTAAAAATTACTTAAATAGAGAATTGGCCTGCGGGTCAGACCAGTCAGTCAGTCGGTAAAAAATCGCTATTAATTGTTAAGCAATACTGGTTGAAGTAGCGACTTTGTATGGTGACCAGCCGACAACCATTCCTTAACAAACTACAATGGAAGTCCCTGTTCAAAAAAAATTCATGCCGAATTACGACAAAAAGCGAAAAACTAACGATAAAATTGGGAGGTTGTTAATAAATTACAGTTCCCGATAACAAATTTTTTTCTCTCTAATTCTTTATTTACAACTGTAAAATTTTTACAAGCAAATGTGATGATTATGATAATAATGTAAATTACATGATAGGCATGAGAGGGGTAGGGTACCTCCTTGGTGCCTCCCCAAAAATAACATTTGCATATCAAATTAGCAGGTCTCTACCCCAGCGTCTTTTAAGACGTCTAACGGGATTATCAGGTAAATGGAAGGTGGAAAGTGAACGCACCAGTGGGTTCTCGAGTTCGTGTGACTTGTCGTGAAAGCTTTTATATAGGTATTCGATGGAATTTTGTACAAGTGGTGTTTTCAAACCTGTATGTAAGGTTTTGTTGCTAACGTAAATAGGTGCTTTTGCTATAAGGCGTAATGTTTTTGACTGGAATGCTTGAATTCGTTGCAAGTTAGAGGGTTTGGTTGAACCGTAAATTTGGGACCCGTAGGTCCATATAGGTTTCAAAAGAGAACAATAGGCCTATATGCGTAATTTTTGTGCCATTGGTAATTTTGATCGTTTGTGAAGTAGGTAATATAAAAGTTTAAGTAACAAAAAAAAGCTAAAAAAATTAATAATCCATTGAATGATGATAAACCGAATTGTTTTGACGCAAATGTATTTTAAGATATTTATTTTTAATATAACGTAAATAATTTTTACATAATCTAATATTTTATCTTTTTTATCCCTAATATCCCTAATATTTAATATCCCTAATATCCCTAATATTTTTATCATAATCTATTCAATTCAGAACAGTAAGCAACCCCATGACCCAATGACATGAGGATTATGTGTATGTCATGTAAATGAGGTGTAGTTTTGTACATACACAGGCCGAAAATTCCTGGGAGAGTATGGTTAATTAAACCCGAACCATCAAAGTACACCGGTAACCACTATCTAGTATTCAAATCCGTGTAAAAGTAACTACCTTTACTAGGATTTGAACCAGGAATTTTCGTCTCCGAAAACCAGCTGTTAAACAGCTGACTCGAGGCGATGACTTTACCTCTAGACCAACCCGGTGGGCCAATCTAATATTAATTTAAAAAATAAATAATTAATTCCGGGTTTGATTTGTAAAAAAATTACTTGAATGAGTTATAAATTTTGTTATCAAATAATAAAAATTCTAGAAATTAAATAATCTAATACAGTGATCATCAACTAAATTTAATTAAGGTCCGTTTAAAATTTTGAAGAGACTTTCACGGTTTTTGCCGACTGCGAAATTTATGTATGACCATCATTCTAAATCTTAATATTAATTATTGATTTCGAAAAGGTTTGAGCAATAAAATGTAACAACAGTTCCAAACTACTGTAGGGGTACAAAAGTTGTAGTTATTTTGTAATTTGTAGTGTTATCACAAGTTGTTTTCAGCCTGATCGTGTCTGTAAACTTGTCCAGTATGCATAAAGTTTTTTCAAAGAAACTTAATTATGTGTCGTTTTGACAACATACGTTACTTTCAGAATGTACACAGCCTAATTAACCATACTCTCTCAGGAATGATCGGCCAGGGTCTGTACATCACTACACCTCATTTACACGTCATACACAACAGCCTCATATCATTGGATCATGGGATTGCTTATTATTCTTAAACTAATACGAGATTGAAACGTACACACTTTAGGAATGAAACAAAAAACAATTTTTAGAAAAAGAAACTTGATTATTAACCCAGTTTTCTAATAATAATTGGTGATTGATAACCAATCACCAATTAAATAAATTACTTTAGAAAGTTAAGTTACATTGTTAAAACTAACATTTCGTTTAGGCGATCAATTTATAAAAAAATGGTGTTTCGCGACGAGTAAACAAAACAAATTATTATTTATGAGAATAAAATAATAAAACCGTTTACGTCCAAATTTTTAATTTACCTAAGATTCACCATTCTGTTTACTTAATTAAAAATTATATTTTTACAACGATTAAGGTATTACAATGAAATTCGGTACGCATGTTCCCAACAGCTTTTTTGTAAAAATAATTATGAAAATTTACCTTCAAAATATTTTAATTGGGTCATTGGATTTGAGGGTGAAGAAGCGTGAGGCACCTACCATAATCAGTGGCTCATAATGTAGAAATTCATTATGAGAAATCCCTCAGCCTGTCTCCCTTTAATTCCAGTACTTAAGTAGCAACAGATGAACCTGCTAATAGAACAATCCATTGGGAGTTTGGGTGGATATTCCAGGGGAATACTGGGTCGGTGATTAGATTTGTATAGCTGGTCCAGTTACGTTTAGGTCATGATACCTTGTGGAAGCAGGCTTTTTATTTGACTAGCCTAGGGGGACGGTTAATGGACTGCCAAGGGTGAATCGATAAACCAATTCAAAGCAACAATGGAATATTAAAGTACAGGATTATCGAACAAGCAAAAGGAAAATATGATAAAGACAAGACAATATAATTTTTGGAAGTTGGAATATCAGGCCTACCTTACACTTACAGAGTCTGAGAAAATAGCGAAATAAGTAGAAAGAGAAAAAAGGGAGGGACAGAGTAAGAGGATAGGGAAGGCAGAGATATGGAGAGGTAAAGAGGGAAAGAGAGCCTGAGGGAGGTGAAATAATGGTTTTGGACAAGATAGTTTGGTGTTTGGCTGATACTCGAACAATGTAAGAAACATAAGGCATGAAGACTAAGAAAAAAATTAAAACGGTGGCCATTTAAAATTTCTAGTTGTTAATACCTTTTTAGTTATTTGTGAAATCAAATTCAGTAGTAATCGTTTAACCCTACAGCCGGCAGAAACATTTTTCTAGACCGGCAGAGAATTTCTAATCACCGAACCGTAAAGAAATCATTAAAAACTTGCTATAAATCACAAACCTTGTCACGTGACATCAAAATAACAAGAACATTTAGGGAAAAAGAATAAATATAACTTATTACTGAAATTTTAACCTGAAAGGGATGCTGAAACTATTTGAAAATAATTTTTAGACAAATATTTTTCTTAAGTTTCAGATAACACTACTGTTTAAAAATTTCTTATGCTCTATTTTCAAAATTCATTATATACGAATCGTTACTTTTAACGTTTATTTCAAAATAAAAACGAATCTATATTCAAAACTGAAAAAAATGTATACAAAAACACATCATGTAAAGAAATGTACTACAAATGTCCAGACTTTTCTTCTTTATTATATTAGTATAGATTGATAATCAAACAAAAGACCTTAAACATTTTAAAATATTCATAATGAAACACCTGTATAAATAGAAAAATACTACAAATTGTAATAATAATAATAATAATAATAATATATCATACAAAAACGTGTTAAGTAGAGAAGACTAATAAGTGATAAATTATAAATATGAAGAAAAAGTGTGATAATAAATATTTGAGATAATAAAAATATAACGATAAGGTAGTACAACTAATTATATTTGTACAGATTACGTTTACAGCAGATGCAGTGGATAATAAAATAATGAAACGGGGTAAAATATGTGATAAGATGCAAAAAAGCAAATTGCACGGTTTAGTAATTTTGTTTTATATATTTATACACCTTAGGTAGGGCAACATGAAAAACTAAATAAATTAAAAAATAAATAAATAAATAAATAAATACATTTACTCATCCCGTGACACAATGAGTCCATAAAAACGTTGTAGGAACGTAGTAGCGTTCCAAAAAACCAAGCACATAAATATGTTAATCGTTATTATAATATGATAAATATATGAATAAAGCAAAAAAAAATACAAATACATTCTAAAATTAAATTAATATAATATTATTATGATTTCTTAAAAAAAATACGAAAAATTAAATGAATGATTAAAAAATTATATTGAAAAATCTTCTCTATGATATATTTTGGGGTCAAATGGTTTTATTTAATTCGGATACGATGTCTGGAGTAAGTTGGAGCTTCTAAGATTATTTGGATTTAAATTTTGAATGAATATTGATTAATAAAATGTTTGTTATTTAGTTCAACGAAGCGGAAATTGGTATCAACTTTATTTTTTCGAGTGTTTTGGTTCACCTTTGATTTTTGCATTGAGTTGAAAATTATGGCAACTTATCAAGTATGTCAAGCATCTAAAAAAATTACATAATTTCCATCCTTGAAATGACAAAGTCATTTAATTTACAATATCTGTATTGTTTGTCCATAACAGAGAGGTGTGGAGTGTTAAATTATTCGAACTCGATCTATTAGTTCCATGGGTACAAAAAAAAATAGTTCTGTTTCTTATTATATGGTTAGCCAATTATATGACATTTAAGAACAGAACAGGTGGAGATTTAAAAGATACTAGTCACAGTTATCTGATGTGAAAGTAATGAATTTCATTATACAGCCAGACCCTGTGGTGAATGAAGTGAAGGTGTCATTTGCAGGGTGGAAAGTAGATGCATTTAAGAGGATCTGGCATGCTGATAAACATACTTTTCAACTCAGTGAGTTGTGGCAATGGTAAACCACCTCACTCCTCGTTTTACTTAGTAAAACCTCTGGAGTTTCAAACCAGCCTTTCGGCTGATGACCATAACAACAACACTACATTGTATTGGTCTGGGAATTTTGTGTGAATTGAGGAGCTGTCGACTATGTATAGTTGAGGTAAAACCACAAGGCGTTTGGAAAGTGGGCGTTGTATGAGGTTAATTTTAACGCAATGTACCATCTACTGTCTGTCTATAACTTGATGGCCTCCGACAGAGGGGAACAATATGCGAATAGTAAAACCATTTCAAAAAACATTTATAATTTTTGTTATGTAACTTAAAGTTTGTCGAAAATGACGAACTTTTATAAAACAAAGTATTTTTTTCAATAAAATTATGTCAAAAAACATATGCTCAAAGAGATAATGTACAATGTAATAAAAGTTTTTTGTTTTAAGGAAAAAACCATATTTTTTCAGATATATCGTCATTATTCAACAACTAATTTCACGGATTAACATTTAATATTTGGCAGGTTTGTTCTGTAATTATTATGGAAAACGATGATGCAATAAAATTTAACAAAAAAATCATTACTAAGTTACGAAGTATTTTCTGTTAAATTTTATTGTATCATTGTTTTCCATAATAAAATTATTACAGGACAAACCTGTCAAATATTAAATGATAATCCATGAAATAGTTATTGAACAATGAAGTTATATTTGAATACGGTTTTTTCTTCAAAAAGAAAATTTTTACTAAATTATACATTATCTCATTAAGCGTGTGTTTTACGAAATAATTTTATAGGACACAAGTTTTTGTTTTATAAAAATACGTCATTTCCGACAAGTTTTTGTTACTTCAAAAAAAATTAGAAGTATGTTTTCTGAAACGGTTTTACCACCCGCATATTGCACCCTCTGCTGGAGGCCCTAAAAATACAGACAGACAGTATTTTACGCCATTTTCATACATCATCCCCGATAGCAGTAATTCACAAAAGAGTCGGACATAAAATACAAAAAAAATTCTATAACTCATCTAAGTTAATAACGCTTAGTTTGTAGTACATGATGGGTTTGGAGGATAGATTGCTGGCCTGTTAGGAAGGCAAAATGTGCCATGGTGGGAGGAATTTCCAACCAATTATCCCCTCCAGCGTACTATGGGTAGTGACATCTCAGAAAGTTGGACTACTACTGTCTGTCTATAACTTGATGGCCTCCCGCAGAGAGGAGCAGAATCGGCCCGCTACTAGCCTTCTCAATAACATTTCATTATGCACTACTACTTACTAGTTTTTTCTTTATTTTTTTTATTCCTAATTTGTGTACGTTGCAATCTGTTCAATTCAGAACAATAAGCAACCCCATGACCCAATGAGATGAGGATGATGTGTATGACGTGTAAATCAGGTGTGGTCTTGTACAGACCCAGGCCAACCATTCCTGAGAGAGTATGGTGAATTGAACCCCAACCATCAAAGTACACCGGTAACCACCGTCTAGAATTCAAATCCGAATAAAAGTAACTATCTTTACTAGGATTTGAACCAGGAACCTTCGACTCCGAAAATCAGCTGATTTTGGCGAAATCTTTGACTCTAGACCAACCCGGTGGGTTGCTACTAACTAGTACACTGGAATTGGTACATAGTGAAGTGTTATTGAGAAGGCTAGTAGCGGGCCGATTCTGCTCCTCTCTGCGGGAGGCCATCAAATTATAGACAGACCAGTATATTTCTGTGTTTATTCTATATTAGTTGTCACAAAGAAAGGGGTAGATTTCTGCCCGGGGGGGGGGAGATCTTCCCAACTCTCCATCGTACCAACAGTGACATCACTGAAGGTTGAACTACTGCTCATACTTGTGTTTACACTTTATAAACTTAAAAGCGTTATACAAACAGGATTGACGGTCCAACGATAAACAGACTCAAGGCGAAATTGTTACTGGCAGTTATACTAAAATCAAAGTACATAGTTATACCAAAATAAAGTTACAACTAAATCCAGACATTGCATCGTTTAATATTTCCATAAATTTTAGGGAAACGTAGTTTTCTTTACAAAAATATACCTCGTACAGAGAAAAACAAAAAACAAATTTCAAAAGTATAATACTAACAATTTTGTTAACTGATCAACAAAATTGGATAATACGCTGAAATAGAAAATAAAAATTAATAACTTATATTTTATTTAACAATAAATAAAACAAAATAAGATTTCTTTATGAATAAAAAAATATTTAAGAATATGATTTATGGTTAAAAATATTTGCCCTACCAATAACAAATTGGTAAATTTGTTTAAAAAAAATCGTAGTATTAAAATTCTCCAATTTATAAAAAAAAAACTTACACCTGGATGATGAATATTGATTGTTTTCTAAAATGTAATCAAAAATATTAAAATAAACACTAAAATAAATATTCGAATACACAAAAAATTTACAAAATACAAAAATAAAAACTTATGAATAAAGTTACAATGTGATAAGTTATGTTATAGCTAAAATATTTTTGCCAATACAATATTCTTGTGAACGTCTCTTTGGAGTAGTGTTAAGCGTGGTAGACTACAAAGTGGAAGTTTCTGGAATTTATTTTTGGGTTGAATCTGAAAATTAATACAGGCGTATGCTAGCAAATCTTATTGCACGCCTCAAAGAGGTTGCAAATATCGCAGGGTTAAGGTGCGGTTTCGTTTATGCGATTACTGCATGCAGTAATTACTGCAGGCATAAGCCTGCCATTGCCGACCTAAATTTCAACGTTATACAAAAATAAAATTCCCTGTTAAAAATTAATTTTTATTGTGTTCATAAAAAAATAAATCGTCTAACACTAAAAATATTCAAAATAGTTTTTTTTAGTTTTTTTAAAGCCGCATCGACAGCTTGGTCATTAGCAACTACTGTGGTTTTTGTACCTGAACTGTGGTTTTAACGTGTTAAAATTTCCACACCCTAGCCGGGAATCGAACCCGGGAACTTTCGCTTTGTAGGCTAGCGCGTTAGTCACTATACCACGGAAGCGGTTTCAAAATACATTATTCCATTAATTTTGTTCAAAAATGTTTTTGGAAATGTTCGTTTATTCGGACGTTGGTACTTTATGCATAACTTAGGGCGTCCAGTAAACCGGATGTTAACACAACGTAAAATATATCGACGTCCTGTTTTCCGGACATTGGTATTGAAAGGATTAAATTCTATTAATTTATTTCAAAACACTATTGAGAAATAAAACTTTTCGTAAAAAAATGGCGGATAGACACGAAACTATTAGTTTTCGGGCCTTAGTTTCACTGGATCGTAAATGTATAAAATTTTACATGTATGTATGTTCCAGTGTACCAGCTGGTCATCACACAAAATAACTCGGGACACCGATGTTACTTAATAATATAAATCAACTAGCTAACCTCATAACCTATATAATAAAAATTATAGTATATGTATACTAACATATTTTTATAAAGAGAAAAACAATGTAGGCTACCATACATTATCAGATAAGGAAAGAAATTTGTCGTATCGACAAAATGTTAAAAGGTTGAACAAGGTTACGTTAAGGTGAAAAGGTTATAAGAGTAAGTAAGACATTTTAAAAGTTGTAACAATAAGAAGAGAGAGAGGGACGGGGGTATAAGAAAGAAGGGTGAGCTGCAAAGTTGTTCAAATATGACTAAAAATTACTGGTGGAACTTGAAAAGAAACTTTTGCATTTCTTACGGTCGAATTTTACGGTTGTTATAAACAATTAAGGCCGGAAGAAAGATTTTCATCACCGTAAATTTATCAAGTTTCTTTAATAGGATTTTTTGTAAGTTAAGTTTCGTCGCAACAAAAATTTAATTTTTAAGCCACAGTTTTCTTTTTTGTTTCAAAGTAGTATTGTCTACTAAGTACTAAAAACTTTTTAGTTCATTTTTATCTTTGAATTTGATATTATGACTCTGTGATGAGGTTTTATTATGATCACAATTGTGATTAAAATTTAGATATCTCCATCTTGATAAAAATATTAAATATATTTCAATATTATAGTGATATTCTAGATATGGTTAAAGGAAGAAAATTGTGTATTCTGTGAAATGTTGTGTATTGAACAAGGATAATGGATTGCGACGAATAGAATGTTTTGAATAAGAATTCTTGGAAATAGAAACTAGTAGAAAAATTTGTTTTTAAAATAATTCCATCTACAATGTTTCAGTAAAGCGGTTGTCAATTGTTTGGGAAACTATCAGACTGCAGGTATAAAAACAGTTATTGCCTTTGTAGTGAGTAACTGAATTGTCACTGGGTGCCTCCTATGAAGAACAGCTGCTAGCTGTACATGAACCAATACAGGTAGATGCTCATATTGAAATTTATGTCTACACGTAGACCCACCAGGTTGGTCTGGAAGGTAAAGTCGTCGACGCGAGTCAACTGTTTAACAGCTGATTTTCGTAGACGAAGGTTCCTGGTTCAAATCCTAGTAAAAGTAGTTACTTTTATACGAATTTGAATACTAGACAGTGGTTACCAGTGTACTTTGATGGTTGGGGTTCAATTAACCATACTCTCCCAGGAATGGTCGGCCTGGATCTGTACAAGATTACATCTCATTTACACGTCATACAAATCACCGTCATCTCATTTGGTCATGAGGTCGTTTATCGTTCTGAATTAAACAGATTGCACCGAAAACACATTACAGATTAAAGTATGTCTAGACATGCTAAGGATCGATTATAATTCAGTAATTAAATTGCGTGATTATTAAAAAGTAAATGCTAAAAATAAAATGCTTTTGAGGAACTACAATGATAAAACGTTCTAGACACTTTAAAACAGAAAATGAATATTCTGCGATTTAAGTACGAGTAAATTTAATCGATTGGAGGCCGCCTCCGTAGCGTAGTGGTTAGCGCGCTAGCTAACAATATGGAGGTCCCGGGTTTAATTCCCCGCTAGGGTCTGGAAATTATTACGTGCCAAAATCCACCGTTCCTGTTCCATGACCCACCGTAGTCAATAATGACCAAGCTGTTGATGCGACTTTAAATAAACTGAAAAATTTCATAAATACATTGTAATGAAGGTTTCAAACATTCCAAACCAGGTTAGGGTCTAAAAATTTTCACACATCAAAATCTCTCTGTTCGATACATAACCTAATAATCGATACATAACATAATAATCTAGCAGTTGATGTGACAAATAAACTAAAATAAAAAGAAAGATTTAAAAATCACAATAATTATTTCATAATTTATTTCTAACAATTTTCTAAACCACTTTACATTATTGCCAAGATTAAAAAATTAGTGAGAACCGCTGTTTATAAAACGAACAAAATAAAAATTAGTATTCTAGATTACATTTCAGAAACACTATAAAAGTAATTCCGATTTATTAATAAAGTAAAAAAATGGGTTTCAACTTATTTGTTTCCATAGAGTGTTATTTTCGATAACATTAGTGTTAACCCAAATTGGTTATGAACCAAACCAAATTGGTCACTAACTTAAGATTGTTTTACATACACAGTACTATAATAATGTGAGTATTTGGCAAAATTAACTGGAAGAGTAAAAATATAGCTATAACAAAACTTATACATATTTATTATAATACAAATGATTCAAAAGCCAAATTATGTTCAATTTTTTAAAAACTGTTAAAAAGGAAGTAATAACCTTTAAGATGTTTTACTAGTAACTTACCCTTTATTCTAACAAAATTTAAAATTTCATTTCATTTTTCTAAAATTCTAAGTGAATTTATCCAACTTTTAAAAATCTCATAAAACTGATGTGAGACACACACTGTATGTGATCTAATTTACACAAAATAGAACTTTTAAATCTTCGTACTGTTCCTTCATGACACCTTCTAAATTTCCTGCAAATTCTAAATATCTTAAAAATGTTGTTTTATCGTTAACAGTTATTGTATTAGTTAAGAGGCTAAGTTTTATAATAATTAATTGTGTAAATAAATAATTAATTATTATCAGTTTAAAAAAGTAAGCCTGTTATTATTCATCATGCCCAGATCCCGAACGAACCGAGGCTTTGGTATTACAGTACACAACAAAATAGATCTCTTTATGTTGTTAATCATAACACTAGATATTTTTGACAAAAAATCTACTTCATCAGGAAGAAAATACATCAATAAAAATTAACACAAGCTTTAAAAAGTTGTGGTAATTTAAATTTGTTTAAAAAACGCAAAAAATACTTGATTGATGAAACATTTTACAGTGTACACAAATTTCTTTCTAAATAGCTTTTTGTTGAAAAATAAACATAAAATTCGAAGTAAATGCTGAGACAAATTGTGCATTATTTGACACAAATGGTTAGATGACACGCTTATTAAAATAAGCGAGTAAGTAATGGTAATAAATAAAATTGGTAATGAATTTAATATATTGTTAAAATTTAGTTTTATCAGTTTTATCTGGACATGTCCTATACTCCCTACTGGAGTCTCCTTGGAGGATATAGTTATAAAACAAAAGCTTTAGCTGTTTAAAATATCTAAAATTTATTCATTGTACCCATTTTCAGAAATAGGAAACTCAAAACATAAGTATAAAAATTAACCTGGAAGAAAATACAAAAGGAAAATAAATTTAAAGGTTATATATTTCTTTCAAAACAGATTTAAAAACAGTATGAAAATAAATCGAAACTTTTGAATCACATGTACCTAATTAAACGTTTACTAAAACTGAAATAAAAAATTAAAATACAAAATAAATTATGTGTGGTAAATGTATTGGTAAAGTGTATTTTACATCGTAATAATAACAATAATACTAATAGTAATTAAACAAACTAATAATTAAATAAATATATTGTCTGTGCAGTAATGTTTTCATGTTCACTAAGATATCTATTTACTTAGTGTAAATAACTACAAACAAGTTTTCTATAATAATATTATGTTGTTTTCTTTAAACGAAATTACACTTAAATAAATAGTTTGTGAATAAGAAATATCTGAGTTAACCATGTTGATTTTGCATCGAATATATAAATATCGCCGATAATAGACAGGTGGAGTGTTGCATTATTTACACTCAATCTGTTCGTTGCAGGGCTAAAATAAATAGTTCTGTTTCTTATCACATGGTCAGCCAAATTAATGACTGAATCGTTTAAGAACAGAAGAGGTAGAGGTGTAAAAGACACTAATCAGAGTTATCTCCTCTGAAAGTAATGAAGTTAATTATACAGCCAGACCCTGTAGTGAATGAACTGAAGGTGTCATTTGCAGAGTGGAAAATATGTGCTTTTCAGAGAGGCCGGCATGTTGATAAGCGTACTTTTCCACTGAGTGAGTGTTGGCAATGGTAAACCACTTCACTCCTCGTTTTACTTAGTAAAACCTCTACAGGTTCAAACCAGCCTTTCGGCTGATGACCTAAACAACAACATATAAATATATACGTTTAGTTTATTAGTAAAATTCTTGCCCGTAACAGGCAGGTGGAGTGTTAAATTATTTACATTCGATCTGCTAGTTCCAGGGCTACAAACAATTTTTCCATTTTTTTTTCACATGATCAGCCAATTATATGACTGAAGGATTTAAGAACAGAAGAGAGGTGTAAAAGATACTAATCAGAGTACTATTTCTTTTCACGTGGTCAGCCAATGATTTTTTTTTATCATCAGTCTCTCGACTGGTTTGATGTAGTTCTCCAAGCTGTTCTATCTTGCGCAAGTCTTTTCATATCACATACCTGTAACACCCTACATCTTTTGTAATTAGCTTTATATATTCTAATATTTGCCTCCCCCTACAATTTACTCCCTCAGTATTACCCTCCATGATTGATAGCCCAATACCTGGATGTCTTAAGATATGCTCCTCTACCCTATTCCTTCTTCTGGTAAGATGCTTCCATATACTTCTTTTTTCATCCACTCGCCTAAGAACCTCTAAATTACTTATTTTGTCCACCCACCTAATCTTTAACATTTTCCTATAACACCACATTTTAAAAGCTTCTATCCTCTATTTTCTACAGCCCCTACCACCCACGTTTCGCTCCCGTATAATGCTACACCCAAACATAATGTTTTAAGAAATGTTTTCTAATGTGTAAATCAATGTTTGTAGTCAGTAAGCTGCCAGACAATTATATGACAGAAGAATATAATAACAGAAGAGAGGTGTAAAAGACACTAATCAGAGTTATTTCCTCTAAAAGTAGTGAATTTCATTATACAGCCAGACTTTGTGATAAATGAAGTGAAGGTGTCATTTGCAGGGTGGAAAGTAGATGCTTTTCACAGGGCCCTGACATGCTGATAAGCATACCTATCCACTCAGTGAGTGTTAGCAATGGTAAACCACCTCATTCCTCGTTTTACTTAGTAAAGCCACTAGACGTTCGAACCACCCTTACAGCTGATAACCTAAACAACAATAAGTAAAATTTACAACTGTTTATAAAACAACGCGTGAATGAGATTATTATAAAATGAGATAAAATTTTCTTTAAGACTTAAAGACCACCATTGAACTGTGGGCCCCAGCTGTTAATGGTTTACATAATTTTGTGTCTACCAGAAATTTACTTATTACAAAATTATATCCCTACCCCAAACTCTACGGCGTTTCCGAAGTGGTGTAATACGTATAGATTGCATACAAGTTCGTTGCTATGAAGTATTAATTTCTTACAGAATCTTGTGTAAATTGTATGAAATAATTCGATTATGTACAGGATTTTGAGGTCATTGGAACGTAAATTGAGCATTTTGTAATTTGTCGTAATCATTTTGATTAAAATCGTTGGAATTTTTTGTTACTACAGACGTCTTATTTTGAGAAAAATGTATAACGAGTGGTCTCTGCTCTTCTTCAAAAAATCTATTTTCAAAATTACTATCTTCAGATACACATATCCACTTACAAAAATAAATATTAATATTAAAATGGAATACAGCGCGAAAATATTAGCAAAATATTTGTGCGATTTGCCATCCAGTGAATTCAAACAGGTTTAAAAAAGACACGAGCAGTTTTTAATTTGGATTGTCAGCGAATGTAGGTCGAGATTGAAAATCCGAAAGCTTAAACAAAGTGATCGAATGACAGCGATTCTAATTTTAAATCGGTCATATGGAATTCTTTCTGTCAAATGAACCCTGGTGACTGATAAGGGTGTAAAAATAACAAACTTTAATTCTATTTTATTTTGGAGATAGGGTGAATTCCATTTCCTGAAACTCCCTCCTTTTTTACCACAAAAATACCGATTAGAATATCTAAGTAAAATAAACGGTACAGGAAACAGCAATATGTTTTATAAATTTTCAGTTTCATTTTATTTATTTTTGAAAATATTCTATTAATAAAAGAAATTACAAAGCAAATCTAAACAAAATTATTTATATTAGTGATTTATATAGTTCTGTTTCTTATTACATAGTCAGCCATGACTGAACTATTTAAGAACGGAGGAGGTGTAGGTGTAAAGGCACTAGTCGGAGGAGTTATCTCCTCTGAGAGTAATGAAGTGAAAGTTTCATTTGAAGGGTGGAAAGTAGGTGCTTTTCGGAGGGCCTGGCTTGCTGATAAGCATACTCTTTCAACTCAGTGAGGAAGATGATTATAAACCACCTCATTCCTCGTTTTACTTAGTAAAACCTCTACTGGTCAAACCAGCCTTACGGCTGTTGACCTAAACAACAACACAACAACAACAAAGTGATTTTATAAACAAGAGAGAAAGAATTTTTTTCTTTGACCATCTCTTAAGGAGTGACTCCGCCAGAATCTCCACACAAATCATCAACTATTTCCTAAACAGAAAATCTCAGCCCCACTAGATCAAAGAAATTGAACAGAACATGAAATGAAATCCAAATCTCACTTGAGGACCTGAAAATAAAATCCGAAAATTACCACAAACTGAACAACACACGACGTGAACAGAAGAGACCGTCCAAACGACACAAAATCATGTATTCCGACGAAGAACTCCAGAAGAAATCAGAAAGATTGAAGGAATACTAGAGAAGAATGTAGGAAAGAAACATCAGAAAAAGTAATCCAACACAACAAAAATTGAAATAAGATGTTAAATTTAAAGATCTACAACTTTTACTTAAAGCATTTTTCTCTACAGAGCCTACTGTAGCGTGAAAGAGTGACTTTCCGTATTTTTAAGCTAAACTGAGGTTGATTTTCATTTTCCGTCTTTCACTCATGATTAAAATAAGGTTATGTTTTTTGAGGTTAATTTCTTGTGCAAAACATTTCTAATGTTTTATTATACTAATGTTAGGTTATATTGTTCATTATTTGCATTGGCAAAAGAAAGTCGTGTGAGTGTTTCACACCAGATTTTTTTAAAATGGATGCAACCTTTCTCGATGACCCGGAACGTGCACAGAAAAGTTTGTTTGCATTCCGTAAATAATAGCCTTTTGCCCATAACAGACAGGTAGAGTATCAAATTATTTGCACTCAATCTGTTAGTTGCAGGGCTAAAATAAATAGTTCTGTTTCTTATCACATGCTCAGCCAATTAAATGACTGAATCATTTAAGAACAGAAGAGGTAGAGGTGTAAAAGACACTAATCAGAGTTATCTCCTCTGAAAGTAATGGATTTCATTATACAGCCAGACCCTGTGGTGAATGAAGTGAAAGTGTTATTTGCAGAGTGGAAAATATATGGTTTTCAGAGGTCCTGGCATGCTGATAAGTGTACTTTTCCACTCAGTGAGGAAGGCAATGGTAAACCACCTTACTCCTCGATTTACTTAGTAAAACCTCTACAGGTTCAAACCAGCCTTTTGGCTGATGACCTAAACAACAACAAATAATAGCCTACTATAATTTCATAAATTTACGGGAAATATTGTATGACTTACCATGCTATTTATGTATTTATGTATGAATACATACATAATACATTCAAGATATAACTGTTTAGAAGCACATATGCATAATTAGAAACTATCAATAGGGAACATTATATTGAAGTCGGTTGTATATATTGTACAACACTGTTACACTGTTAGACTACTAAATAGCATACTGTTCGTGCAACCGTTCCCTATTCAGTTTAATCAAACAACTACCTGAATATTAATTACAATATCATATATTGTATTATACGGGTTACAAAGTTCTAACCTTCCAATGGGGTGGTATTTCATTACTGCCATAAAATTTGGTATTGATTTCAATGTTTTAGCTAACCTACTCAGGCATTAATATATTATTTTCCTGTTTAAAAATTCGTAAAATCAAAATTACGATTTATTTTTAATTAAATTACTCGCCACCGATTATAAATAAATGCCAAACCAGTTTCTCAGTTAGATGATGCGAAAAACTTGGGAATACACTTAAAACGACGCCTTATTTGGTCCAAATACAAGGTGTGGCTATTAAATACTGAGACTGACGTTGTAAAAATATTTATTTAAATTTTATAGATAAACACTTATTGTCACCTTCAATATACATTCCTTCTCTATCCCTACAACGCTCCATGCGAATTTTCCATTGTTGGAAACAGTGCTGGAAGTCATCTTCTGTCAGCTCCTTCAGTACACGTGCCGCTTTCTCTTTTACAGCTTTTACAGACTCAAATTTTGTCCCTTTTAATGCAGATTTCATCTAAGGGAACAGGTAAAGTCACATGGTGCAAGATCTGGTGAATAAGGTGGATGTTCTAACACTGAGATGCTGTACTTGGCTAGGAACCTCTTGACAGATAACGCGGAATGAGCTGGCGCATTGTCTTGGTGGAGAACCCATGATTTGTCCTTCCACATTTCGGGGCGTTTTTCCTTACTCTTTGACGTAGTTTAGAAAGTACCTGAAGGTAGTATATTGTTTAATTGTTTGACCTTCAAGAACCCAGTGAAGGTATACAATCCCATGGATATAAAAAAAACAATCAACATTGCTTTAAATTTTGACTTTATTCGAGCTTTATTGGCTCTCAGTGAAGTCGGCTCTTCCAGTGAATGGATTGGAGCTTCGTTTCCGGATCATGAGTAAAAAACCACGTTTCATCACATTTTATTAACGTTTCCAAAACATTTGGGTCATTTCCAATCGCGTTCAAAGTGTCAGTACAAACATTTTTGCTAGCTTCATTTTAAAAATTTTTTGAGCGGCACGTGTCCTGAAGGAGCTGACAGAAGATGACTTCCAGCACTGTTTCCAACAATGGAAAGTTTGCATGGAGCGTTGTAGGGATAGAGAAGGAGTGTGTATTGAAGTTGACAATTAGTGATTATGTTTAAAATTAAAAAAAAACATTTTTTTACAACGTTAGTCACGTTATTTAATAGCCATACCTCGTATTTACAACACACGCAAAAGATTAGGATTAAAGCTGAGAGATTTGTATTGGATGATGAACAAACGTTCACAGCTGTCATTAGAGAGCAACCTCTTATTGTACAAAGCCACATTGATTTCCACCGTGACTTTATAAGTTACTGCTTTAGGGATCAGCTGCAAATCGAATCTTGCCAACATTCAAAGATTTCCGTCAACGTGTCTACAAATTATAACAAAAGCTCCATGGTATGTGACAAGTCAAAGCTGCGAAAATGAAATTTCTTCGGGCAGCAAAGGGCCTGCACTCTTGAGGACAAGATAAGAAGCGACGTTATAAGACAAAAGTTGCAAATATTTTTAGCCTGGATAAGAAGATCAATGAGTGTAGAATCAACTGGAGTAGTCATCTGGAACGCAAGAAGGGAAACCGTTTGCGTAGATTGGTAATAAATTATAAGCCAAATTGTAAATAGTCGAAATGGTATTGGTCAACCGAGGGAAGGTGGTTTCTGGAAGAGAAAGTACTACCTAACCCGTGAAGTAACAAAAAAGAAGAAGAAATTCAAAATATCAAGATTAATTAGCAGCTCAACCAAATTCTTTGGCCCTTAATTTACTTGATAATAGCATAGATGTAACACGACTGAAAAGTATACACTTTTTTGACCTTCCGTTCAGATTTACCGACTAACCTATATTATTAATTTAAGTCCATATTAATCTCTGTTGTTGTTTAGGTCATCAGCCAAAAGGCTGGTTTGAACCTCTAGAGGTTTTACTAAGTAAAACGAGGAGTGAGGTGGTTTACCATTGCCTTCCTCACTGAGTGGAAAAGTACGCTTATCAGCATGCCGAGAAAAGCACATATTTTCCACTCTGCAAATGACACCTTCACTTCATTCACCACAGGGTCTGGCTGTATAATGAAATTCATTACTTTCAGATAAGATAACTCTGATTAGTGTCTTTTACACCTCTACCTCTTCTGTTCTTAAATGATTCAGTCATTTCATTGGCTGACCATGTGATAAGAAACAGAACTATTTATTTTAGCCCTGCAACTAACAGATCGAATGTAAATAATTTGACACTCCACCTGTCTGTTATGGGCAGATTAATCTCCATCATCTTAATTTTCTTCCTCTACGCATTCTACTGTCAACATTATTATTTTTGTTATTTTTTCTACTGTTATTCAATTTTTATCTAAATTTAAGGTTTTTAAAAATTGTAAATTTTGTTTCTCTTGTGGAAGCAGTACCATTGAGTATTGTCTTCGTCATGTAAATACTTTCATATTATTTACTTACAGATTTTTGTTTTTTAAACTGATTGTAAATAAACTGAGATGTAAATAAAATTTCTGGTATACAAGAAGTAGTAAAACAATTCAGTTTTCACGTCAAATCGAATCACGGATTTACTTCTTTAATCCGAATGATAAATATGATAGAACACGGCGTTAAAAAAAACTTTAAACATTTTTGTACTTATTCCAGTATATCTTTAAAAACTATTACATAATCTTGCAATAAAACCCGTATATTTTTACCATGTGTTTGTTTTATGGTAATGTGTAGTCAAAAAAAATAAAAATAAAAAATAAAAAACCGAGAAACGAATTGGATCTAACAAAGTACAAGCAAAAGAATAATGACTACAAGAACTTACTCGTAGAAGAAAATTGGAATAAATGATCAGATCTGTTTAAAATTACTTAATTATGATCTAAAATGACTGAATACGACACAAAAATGGAAACTGTAAATTTTTTTAAAAAATAATTTGATTTATAATTTTTACTGGATTTTTCAGATAGTTATATTAAGCTACAGCAGAACAACGTAGTAAAAAATTTCTATGCGCATGCTCCAACTAAAGACTGGGGAGGAGTTCTCTCCTCTAACTGTCTTTTTGTGATAGTTGGAGAAGCGGATCGACAGTAGGCATAATAGCATCGATGCAAAGGAGTGGGAGAGGCAAAAACAATACAAGCAGAGCAGTACAAGCCCCGTTTTCTAAGATTTTTTTTTATTTGTAAAATAATATAAATAAATTAAAACGGGGTTATTAATTGTTAACAGTACAGGAACTTTTACAAACCATCAGGTAAACTAGGGAATAAAAATCAACATGGTTACTCAGATATTTAAATTTTGTTTGATATTTTATGTGAAATTTTAGCAATAATTATACTACTCTTAGTGTACGTTTTGTTAATTGAATTATCTATTTTTATGTATTTGTATTATATAAATTGTGATAAATAAACTAAAAGTTTTAAAAAGTTACTCACTGTTCTTCTTATAGAGTAGAATTTCAAACTGGTCGTGTAGTTGATTTTCCAGCACTTCGTCTATCCGAGATATTGTCTCTTTATCTGTCAATTCTCCGTACATGAACGTACATCGGCATGACTTTTGCATCACCTAGAAAAAAAATCACTCAATTAAATTCTTTTCAGAGTAATTCTCATTGAATATTAATAAAAAACACCATATAATTTTGTATGCAAGTTCAATTATGTTTCTTTACAATTCCGCAATCCTCAATGACAACTGTTAACAACTTGTTTATACTTTGACAAAAAAACAGCTAAACAACAACTGTTAACAACTTGTTTATACTTTTAAATGACAGCTGTTAACAACTTTTTTATACTTTTAGCGAATACAACTAAATAACAGACTGAAACAGTTGTGCAGGCTATTATCCAAACGGTCAAAACTACCCATGGCTTCAAAACTCTTGACGTACAAGGCGATGCTTCAACCGATCTGGATGTGTGGTAGTCAAATTTATGGTGCAGCAAAGCCATCAGTAATTTCATGAATACAACGTTTTCAAAGTAAATTCTTACAACTGATTACTAATTGCCCGAGTTACGTATCCAATAGAACACTACACGATGACTTACGCGTTCCTTACGTCAACAACACATGTCTAAAACTGTACCGCAGGTTCAGAGACAAACTTCAAAATCATAACAATCCCTTAATATACAATATATGAATTCTGCGGACCTATCAAGAATCGCACAAAGACGACTGAAACGTCGATGGAGTAGAGACATGATACATTAACACAACTGTAATATTATTACGAACACAAAAATATAATTTAAACGAACACATTTATCGTTATCTGGAGAGCTATCGCTGAGTGGTGTCCTTAAAGTCATTAACGCGGTTGGAGTTTTTTAAATTTATTTTTGGTAATTTAGTTGTGAACGTTTTTGCTAGTTGTTCTTCTTGTTACAGTTGCAAAATAAATAAAGTAATAAAAAAAAACTTTGACAGAAAAATAACTTGAAATGTGATTAATTTTTTTCTTTGATGGTTGGGGTTCGATTAACCATACTCCCTCAGAAATGGTCAGCCTAGGTCTGTACAAGACTACACCTCATTTACACGTCAATACAACATCCTCATCACATTGGGTCATGGGGTTGCTTAATTTTCTGAATTGAACATATTGCAACGTACACACATTAGGAATTAAAAAAAAAGTTTAAGATAGTAGATAAATTACAACCGATATATCGTTAAACGATCGATTCAAAATCGATCAAGTGAATCGACTTTTTTTTTGTTTAACTTCCGACTGTTGTGCAATTACTGCTAATGCAGACGGTGAGAAATGAAGGTGAGATGGTGAGAAATGCCAGGGAAGCAAACCCGGGACCCCCGCGTAGAAGCCAGTTGTGCTAATTACTACATCAACGATTATTCTAAAAGTAATATCTACAACTTATACAAAGTTCGTTGTTCAGATTATATTTACACATTTAATGGATATAAAATTGTATTTCCCAGAAAACTAGTGCATTTTACCGTTTATATTGAATAATAAATAGAAAAAAATCGTGTAAAAGATGTAAGAATAGTCAGAATCAAAAAACAACTACCATATCTTTTGTATCTGTAGTACAAATGGTTAAATTCATTAAGCATTCAGAATAAAAGTAAAATATAAAATACATTTTAGCTAGGTTGGAAAAGAATCACCCTTGGGTGTTGGATAAGATCTAAAACGCCTTGTTACAAATGTGGAGAGCCTTCTCTACAACATTGTTTTTGTAAAAGGAATGTAAATATTTAATAAATGCCCGGGAAATCTACGGTCTCATTCTACATACAAACCGTGTAAAGGAAAACTAAGGTACAAACATTGAAATACGCACTTCCACTTCTACTGTTATCTAACCAGACTTTATTTAAGCTCTACAGGAAATTACATTTGTAGTTTAGTTAGAACAAGGAAAATACTTTTGTTCCTTACTATTTAAAATCGACTGCTTTAATTAATTACTTAAAATAATAGAAATTTAAATTCATTCAATTTTCATTCTAATTAAAAACCAATAAAATTTTATTCAAAAATTGTCTCTACTACTTAATTAATTAATTTAATTTAAATTTTTATTGATTTCATTTCCATCATTGTCATCATCTTCAACTTCAATTAAATTATAGCCTAAAGGTTGGTCGCCAAAATCAGCTGTTTAACAGCTGATTTTCGGAAAAAATATCTCGTGTGAAACGCTCACACGACTTTCTCCTTCTAATGTAAACGATGAAAAACATAACCTATGTCTTATATAAAAGTACAGTATTATATTAGTCGATTCCGAATAATTGGTCCAGTGATTAATTGGGGCAGCCGGTTTTTGGAACATTTCTTTAATGAACAAAAACAGAACGGGATTTTACATTGATAAGTAGGCCTACTCCGTTTATTCGGTCCATAATGCCGCTTATTTGGGCCAATCTGATGTATTTACGATATATGTTTAATTAAAACCATTACAGGCCAGCGACGAACAACACGTGGTTCTAAGCGGCAAGATAAGATAATGGGCAGGATACAGGTAGTAGTAAACATTTCGACAGATAAACAACAGTAATCACAGATCTGTCATAATGAAGATGTTATTTACAGCACAATGTGTAGGCTACATAATCGTCATTGCATAAATTTCAGTGAGGCATATCCACTAGTTAAGTTATGCCCAACCTTACAAGCTGTATAGCCTACTTGCAACTTATGGTTAATTGTCACTTGTCATACGTACACAGAACATTCGTAATTCCATGTTTCTCGTCAGTTTTTGTGATTTCATGAGTGTACTCCAACACCTGTTTTTCGGGTCTGGTTGTTTTGCTATCTGTAGGCATACTTTGTAATTTTTTTTTAAAGTTTCCATTCGTTTCACACATTCTGTTGATATTTTTATGCGTAGGCTTACAGTACAGTACCTAATATCAACGTCTTTGTGAGTTAAATGCCGCGTAACGACATGACTGTGTGAACGAATAAAGCTACTCGACAAAATAAAAACGTATCCACCTAACTTAAGCCAACGTAAACTATCGGAACTAACCGGTGAATCGAAAATTACGATAGCTTGTATCGTGCTCCGAGAAAAGAAAATACGTCAAGAGTGGGCATTAAAAGATCATAGAACATCTCAGAAAAGAAAACGTAAAGGTAGGATCCACTTGTTGAGAAGCGTTGAATGAAAGGTTTGCCATTGTAACTTCGCAAGGTGTTAGTATCAATGGTCCAATGCTTAAAACCAAGGCAAAAGGTTTTGCTAAAAAGTTAATCATTATTCTGATACCCTTTTATTAGTTTCGTGCGTTTATGGATAGAACTTGCATGTAAAATTTATGTATGTGATAATTTTTATCGTCTGCCTTCTCAGGGCTACAAAGGGATGCACATTAGAGGATAGGTTGAGAAGTGAGGATATACGACAGGAGTTAGGTATATACAGCTTGGAAGATAAGATGAGAGCCTACAGGAGTAATTGGTGCATTCATTTGGAGCGCATGGGGGATCAGCGGTTTCCTAGCTTGGCTAGGTACTACAGACCCAAGGGAAAAAGAAGTGTGGGACGTCCGAGAAGAAGATGGTTTCCGGAACGGGCAGACGTGCCTAATCCTTGAAGTGAAGAAGAAGAAGAAGAAGAAGAAGAAGAAGATAATTTTTATAAAATACAGTATCGTATACGCCACAGTTTACGAATTCGTTTATTAGGGCCAGCCGTTTAATTGGGTCAAAATTCTCCGGTCCCGATGTGCCCCAAATATACGGAATTGACTGTATTTAATACAAATAATAAAGTTTTTGTTACCTTCCTTTCCTCTGGTTTTTGGTTGTAATCACCTGAAGAATGAAAATATTGGGGCAGAGTAACCTCGCTATATCGTACATATTTTGATAAATATTTCACTTATTATTTTTATTATGAAAATAATGAGTGAATAATGTAAAATGAAAAATCCTTTGTTGGGCTTTTTGATGAGCAAAATAGAGGAAACCATGACGCGAAACTCTCATTTCTCTCTCTTTTCTCTGCGTAAGAAAAAAAAACGCTTAAAATTTAAGTAGTACGTTTTATTTAAATTTTCTATAACTTTGATTATACCTATATACACTTTTCCCGCAAAATTCCTCTGAAGCTCACGTTGTAAACTTACAAATACAATTAGATTACATAAATTAAATCAAATACAGAACTTTATAATCAAAGTTATAGGCAATTACAGAACCTACAACTTTTATTTCGAGCATATTTCTACAGAGGTTAGTTTTACCATTAATTGGTGATTTTACGTATTAATTTTAAGTCGCATTTTTGAAGTCGATTGATTTTTATTTAGTGTCATTCACTCATGATTAAAATTAGGTTATATTTTTTATTTTACATTGTTTGTTGTTTAGGTCATCAGCAGAGAGGCTGGTTTGAACCTCTAGAGGCTTTACTAAGTAAAACGAGGAGTGAGGTGGTTTATAAATTGGCTTCCTCACCGAGTGGAAAAGTATGCTTATCAGCATGCTAGGCTCTCTGAAAAGCACTTATTATTTTTCGCCCTGCAAATGACACCGTCACTTCATTTACCACAGGTTTGGCTGTGTAATGAAATGTATTACTTTCAGAGGAGACAACTTTGACTAGTGTATTTTAGACCTCTACCTCTTCTGTTCTTAAACGTTTCAGTCATATAATTGGCTGACCATTATGTGGTATGAAAACAGAACTATGTTTTGTATCCCTGAACTAGTAGATCGATTGCAAATAATTTAACACTCCAACTGCCTGTTATGGCCATTTCATTGTTTTTTTTATCCGAGGCGGCGAGAAAACTCTCACAAAGGGGGAAGTAGTGTTGGACTCAATTGAGGCTTCCTCATCCAGTCCCAAGGAGGTCGCAACCGTCTACCAACCAAAAACCCGCCGCCTGGGCACTTGATCCGGCATCAGGAAAGAACTCTCCCTTTCCCTCGAAACTGTTTTTATAATGCTACAAAGGAAATGTCGGGTTAAAGAAAAAAATTACATACTGTCAGCGTGGCGTGGAAGGGAACCGTAACCTAATTCCCCTCTCGCAGTCACTGACCAACACTCTCTCTCTCACTTTCATTCATCTCTTTCATCACCAGCTCAGGAAATTAGTGTGCCTACCTTACCTACTGAGATCGGGACAGGATTGAAATATAAGTTCTTACTATTACCATTACTTATTACTTATTTATTACTATTACTTACTTTTACTTATTTCATTGTTTACTATAAAAAAAATATTATAATTTTTATTACTATTTACATTCAAGAGAAAGTTGCGTTAGCGTTTTACACCAGATTTTAATACGTATTAAAGTAATGAAATTGATAAAAATGTATTTTTTTAAAGATATAAAACAGGGAAAGGTCAGCTGAAGGATAAATCGATCATTTGTAGAGAAAGAAAATAGAGTAGGCTGTCCCAAGTTTTTCTTTAGTTATATTTTCTTTTTCACAGCGTGCGGTACAAAAGCTAAAATGATACATCAGTGGAAGCCACTTTACATTATACCCTTTCCAACTCAGATCCACCAATAGACCTAATGTACTTAGAGGTCTTAGGTACTTATTTCCTGCAAATCTTAAGTGCTTATCTCCGTACAATAATGGCACCACTTTAGATGAATTCAACCTACATTTGAAAAGATTTATGAGTTATCTTGTATTTTAGAATAAAAATAAATAAAAACGGTGTTCTAGAGAAGAGTGAAGATTTAAAAATTTATTTGTTTATTTATAAAATTTATCTTTAACTAAATTGACAAATATCACTATTTATTTTCTCCTAAGACTGTTCTGTTTCTTGAACACGAGGTTAAGATTTTATAAAACAATTGCAGTGCCGACCCTACTTTATGGCAGTGAAACTTGGGTACTACCAAAGCGAGAGGAGAGTAGATTGCAAACATCTGAAATGAAATTTCTTCAACATACATATGGGTGTAGTAGAGAAGGTCGTTACAGAAATACCGAAAAAAGAAAAGAACTCAACATCTTCTCTATAAACGACAGGGTCTCTTAGAACAGAATGCAGTGGTTAGTGCATGCGAACAGAATTAGGGAGGAAAAGATACTTAAGTAAGCACTAGGCTATAAACCGGAGGGAAAGAGAGAACAAGGACGCCCGAAAAAGAGATGGGCAGAATTAAGAGGTTTGGAACAGGCAGAGATGCCTAATCCTTGAAAGGCAAAAGAAGAAGAAGATATTCTACTAATGGTTTATCATAGAGACCTATAAAATAATCCTCAGTTTTGTCTATTTACGGCTGATTCTCGCATATTACTGCTACTGCAACCGATAACGGGCGATAGATAAAAATAAGTAATGAAAAAAATTACAAGACCTAACCAAGAATAAAAACCAGGACACTTCAGAAAAGTAGAGATGTGGGTAGGCCTCGGAGGAAATGATCAGAGAAGGTTTTCTGATCGGTATGAACCGGAACGGAATGTATGCTTATCCGTTGTGGAAGAAGAAGGAAAAAAATTGATCGGATTAAATACTATTAATTTCGAGATTACATGCTAATTTCAAAACCTCCTTGTCGAAGAAACACGAAAATTCTTTTTTTCTACTCTCTCTTGCCCTATATAAATATATAGGGAAGGAAAGTATAGTTTTTATGTAGATTTTTTTGAAATCGTTTGACTAGAAATACATGTTTCCAGCCCCGTGAACCCCAAAAAATATGTTTTAACCAATTGCTGTGTGTGTGTGTGTGTGTACGTGTGCGATCGCTCGTGTGTGGAGAACAAAATATCTATAAAATTGAATATAATCTGCAATTTTCTCAAGAAAGGCTCCTCCGATTTTGTTTAAAATCGCCTCGTTTACTTAATTTTTGGTTCTCTACGAGATAAAATAAGCACCATACCTTTGAAATTCGTGAAGGGGCAGTCCTCTCGTAGTAAAAAAATGTTTGTTTTAAGTTTATGGCTTTAATATGTATTTTAGGACAAAAATATATAAATGAAAATTATTAACTTTTATTTCAAGCATTTTTTTACAGCCCTTAGTTAAGCATCAATTTATGTTTCCCCGTGTTTTCTCAATGAAATCTGTAAAAATGACGTTTTTTTAATTGCGTTGAAAGTTATAGAAAATTAAAAAACCTACAACTTTCACTGAAAGCATTTTTTATATAAAGCCTGGTTCAGTGTCAATTAGTGATTTTTTGTAATTTTAAGTCCAGCAGAGGTTGATTTTCACTTAACCTCATTCACCCATTATTAAAAAAAGGTTATACTGTAATTTCACATTTTTTTACTTTCTCTTGCCTATATGAATATAGGAAGGAAAGTATCGTTTCCATGTCGATTTTTCGAAATCGAGTTTTCACCGGATCTACACGGTTTCAGACCCCTGAACCCAAAAAACATGTTTTTAGCGATTAGTCTGTGTGTGTGTGTGTGTGCGTGCGCGCGCGTGTGTGTCTGTGTGAACAGAATATCTCAAGAACGATACATCGTACGAACTTGAAACTTAAGTTACATACCACTACCGGACCCGACACGAACATTTTCATTAAAATCGGTCAACCGGAAGTAGTAGTTTATTCGTGTAATTTTTCACTTTTTTGTGATTTTCTCAAAAACTACTCCTTCGATTTTTTTAAAAATCGCCTGGTTTACTAAATTTTTTATGCTCTGCAAGATAGGGTAGGCGCCGTGTTTGCTGAAATTCTTCGTGAGGCTGCTTTCACGTAAAATAATTGTTTTCTTACGATTTGGGGCTTTAATATGCTTTTTAACGCAAGAATATATATATTCGTATATAATAAAAAATCTAGAGAATTTAAAATCGTATAACTTTATTTCAAACATTTTTTTGTATAACGCTTAGTTTAGCGGTAATTAGCGATTTTTTATACTTTTCTCAATAAAAAGTGTAAAAGAATCGATTTTTTAAAGATTTCAGCGTTAGTATACATTTTACGACAAAAGTGTATGATCAAAAGTTTTAGGAAATTAAAAGATCTACAACTTTTATTCAGAGCATTTTTCTCTACTGAGCCTAGTTTAGCGTGAAAGAGTGATTTTCCGTATTTTTAAGCCAAACTGAGGTCAATTTTCATTTTGCGTCTTTCACTCATGATTAATTACTAATGTTAGGTTATACTGGTCATTATTTGCATTGGAAAGAGAAAGTCTTGTGAGTGTTTCACACCAGATTTTTTAATCATGGGTAAACATAGGTTATATTTTTCACTGTTCACTTTAATAAGAGAAAGTCTTTTGAGTGTTTCACCCCAGATTTTTCATTATCCATTTTTTCGATTTTTTAAAACGTTTTTGTATTAATTTTTGGAATGTTTATTCGATTGTTTTTACTATTGCATTACTTAGGATAATGAAATATATTTACTTTATAATAAGATATGAGAATGTTTGTACCAAAAAAGTTTTTTTTATTTTACTGAAACCTAAGTATAATTTATGAAAATATTATGCAAGTTCAGTCACGTGGAAACTAAGGTATGACCCTTAGCATTTCACTTTATGCTGTTTTTACAGCAAAAATCGTGTCAAAATAAACTATTCAAACTTAATTTGTTTGAAACTTAACCAAGTTGTAAAATATTATAGCAACAAGAAGGCTGATAAAAAAAACAGGTACGAAAGAAGGAATTAAATTTTCATGTTCGGTGAAAATTCTACAGTTGTTTTCCCTAGGTAAGACAAGATTTGTTTATGGCAAGTTTTGGTACGTTTTAGGGCATCAAAATGGAGGTTTTATTTGGATTTATTTTCTGGAATATTTTTTTACAACAAAAAAGTATAATTGAACGTATAAAAATAATTTTATGTCCAAAATTTTACGTAATGTTATGAAAATAGTTTTTAAAATGAATTAGTTTAGTTCTGTTTAGTTCAGTTTTATTATCATTAGTTCTGCTTCACTATATTAGTATTTTTAGTTTCTTTTAAAATAGTTTTATACTTGTTCATCAGACCGGTAGCGTGTTAAATGTTTGCACTCGATCTGCTGGTTCCAGGGCTACAAAAAATAGTTCTGTTTCTTATCACATGTTCCGCCAATTATATGACTGAAGCATTTAAGAACAGAAGAGGTAGAGGTGTAAAAGACACTAGTCAGAGTTATCTTCTGTAAAAGAAATGAATTTCATTATACAGCCAAATCCTGTGTTGAATGAAGTGAAGTTGAAGGTCATCGAACTCTGTACCTTCAGTTTTGCAGTGTAATTTGTTTTGAATATTTGAGTGAGACTTTTCATATTGTTTTGATTTATTATTCAACCGATGTTAAAGTGATCAGTTACTAATATATAAAAAAAAATTTCATCCATCCCCATATAAGACAGGTGGAGTTTTAAATTATTTGCACTTAATCTGTTAGTTCCAGGGCTACAAAATATAGTTCTGTTTTTTATCATATGGTCAGCCAATTATATTTATGACTAAATCACTAACTTAAGAACAGAAGAGGTTGGGGTGTAAAAGACACTAGTCAGAGTTATATTCTCTGAAAGTAATGAATTTCATTATACAGCCAGATCCTGTGGTGAATGAATTGAAGGTGTCATTTGAAGGGTGGAAAGTAGATGCTTTACAGAGGGCTTGGCTTGCTGACAAGGATACTTTTTCACTCAGTGAGTAGAACTCACTGGTAAACCACCTCACTACTAGTTTTACTTAGCAAAACCTCTAGGGGTTCAAACCAGCTTTTTGGCTGATGACCTTAACAACAGCATACATATTGTAAAAGTATTGTACTCTAGAATAGCTGAAGGGAATGATCTGTTTGTTGTGAGAGGTTGTAAACAGTTTGGAGCAAAGCGTACTGAATAAGGATTGCGATGAATAAAATGTTTTCTCGAACTCTAGTAGAAACATTTTTGTTTTTATTTTGATTCCTTTACCAATGTTCCAGTAAAATGGAGAGAATATTCGAAGGGTTTTGATTAATTAAAAAATAAAAATAAACATAACGTTAAAGAAAGTAGAGAAGTGGATGTATTTATTCATAATAATAGTTTAGAGCGTGTAGAAACAGTGAAGTTCCTGGGTGTATCTCTAGATAGATCTTTGTCTTGGGATTTCTATACCAATCAAGTTTGTAGTAAAATATCATCTGGGATATTTGCACTAAAACAAATTGCCAGATTAAATGATAAAAAATTACTAATGGCAGCTTATCATGGCCTCATTCTGTCTCATATCCGTTATGGTATTTTAGTATGGGGTAATTCTAGCATGGGTAATATGAATAGGGTTTTTAAAAATTCAAAAGAAAGCTATTAGATGTATGGTGGGAGCTGGCCAGCTAATCTCATGCAAGCCACTATTTAAGGAGCTTAAATTGCTTACAGTTCCCTCTCTTTACATTTTTGAGGTGATTATGTATGTTAAGAAAAATAATTTTATACAGAATTTCAATGTTCACAATCATAACATGAGAAACAGGAATGATTATTATGTGGCTAATCACTCCACAAAATTGTTTGAACAAAAACCTACTCATGCAGGGAGAAAATTCATGAATAAAATACCCCAATTTTTAAAATGTTGTGAGGATTTGAATTCCTTTAAAAGGAATCTAAAAAATTACTTGATCGGTGAAACTTTTTATAGCGTACAAGAATTTCTTTCTTGACAGTAGTGATACATTGTGTGATTCTTATATATATTTCAGGTGTTATAGCTGACATGTCCTATACTCTTCCTGGAGTCTCCAGGGCGCAAAAAAAAAATTATCAGTTGTTCTTTAGGACATCAGCCAAAAGGCTGGTTTAAACCTCTACAGGTTTTACTAAGTAAAAACGAGGAGTGAGGTGGTTTACTATTGCCTTCCTCACTGAGTTGAAAGAGTATGCTTATCAGTATGCCAGGCCCTCCGAAAAAGCACCCACTTTCCGCCCTGAAAATGACACCTTCACTTCATTCACCATAGGGTCTCGCTGTATAGTGAAATTCATTACTCTCAGAGGAGATAACTCTGACCAGTGTCTTTTACACCTCTACTTCTTCTGTTCTTAAATAGTTCAGTCATATAATTGGCTGACTACGTAATTAGAAATAGAACTATTTTTGTAGGCCTGGAACCAACAGATTGAGTGCAATTAATTTAACAGTTCACCTGCTCGTTATAGGAATAATTATCAGACCGCAGTTATAAACACAGATAATTCCATTGTGGTGAGTTAGTCAATACTTGAATTGTGAATGAAAAGTGTTTTCTGACTATTCGGAATAGTGTCGCTACGTTACCGGTTCTGAATGACGTTGTTAGTGCGTATGCGTAAGAAATGTACGAGCAAATAGTTGGGGACAGATAAATCAATTGTTTTGATTTTTAAGGACTGTAACTTTATTTGTGCCAATTTTTAAAATTGTCATTTTTCATTTTCCTTAGTCAGTCCATCCGTCACACTCAGATGTCAGAAACTACAAAAGATAGCAACAGAAGGTTTCCAGATTCGTAATAAAGATAAAAAGGTAGTGAGCCTAAATTGGGTTTGAAGTTCCAGTTTTGTCCAGAAGTGGTCCAAACCGAAAGTCAAAAAAATCTACAAGAAATTAATCTACAATTTGATTATATACACTTTTGTCGTAAAATGGATGCTAAGGCTGAAATCTTTAAAAATCGATTTTTACACGTTTTCGTGAGAAGAAAACTGAAAATCGCTTATTACCGCAAAACTAGCGTTATACAAAAAAGTGTTTGGAATAAAAGTTGTAGGATTTTAAATTCTTTACAACTTTTATTATACACATTTTTGCACTAAACTGCATATTAAGGCGGCAATCTTTAAAAAAACTATTTTTTATTAGAGCACAGCCTTCCCAAGAATTTCAGCAAACATGGCGCCTACTCTATCTTGTAGAGAATAAAAAATACTCCAGGCAATTTTTAAAAAAAATCGTAGAAGCAGTTTTTGAGAAAATCGCAAAAAAGCGTAAAATTACACGAATAAACAACTACTTCCGGTCAACCAATTTTGATGAAAATGTTCGTGTCGAATTCTATAGTGGTATCTAACTTAAGTTTTAAGTTTCAAGTTCTTACGATGTTCCGTTCTTGAGATATTCTGTTCATACACGCACACACACACTGACACATACACACACAGTCCAATCGCTAAAAACATGTTTTTAGGCTCAGGGGGTCGGAAAACGTGTAGATCTGGTGAAAACTCGATTTCGAAAAATCGACATGAAAACAATACTTTCCTTCCTATATAATCATACAGGGAAGAGAAAGTAAAAATATTAGCGAAAGAGTTGATGAAGTTTACCGGCCGATTCTGTAACTCGTAATTGACTGTAACTAATTGAAGTGTTACGTATTCTCCGCAACTGCAAAGTTCCACGTCTCCTAGATTAAATTTTGATGAGAAAATCCTTAACATTATTAATAAAACACTTCATTCCCTGAATTCATCAACATGTCCAAACCATTAAAAAGTTTACTTAACTTAATTTCTTTATTTTAAAAAGTAACAATCAATAACCGCAAAACTTTTATTATAGTTTATCTTTTAAAAGAAAGTGTAAAGTTATGAATTTAAAAAAAATTAAGTTTATTGTATGAATGAAATAAGTTCGCTAACCCCAGCATGACCTTTGAACTATTGCATGCAAACAATAGCAACGAAAATCAAATATTTGGCTATTTGAAAACAATTTTCAGACAATTCTAAAATGCTTAAATAAATATTAAAACAAACTGTAAAAGATTTTTTTATTATTTATTTACTTTTTTATATTCGACAAAAAGATAAATCTCACTTTTCTATAACTATTGAAATTTTGAAATTTTTACAAATATCTTACCTTTCTGTAATAAAAAAATCTGGTGTAAAACACTCAAATGACTTTCTCTTGCCAATGTAAATAATGAACAATATAACCTATGTGTAATCATTAGTAAACAATGTAAAATGAAAAATTGGGCACCTTCGTGTCATAGTCGGTGCGCTAGCCTACTAAGCGGAGGTCCCGGATTCGATTTCCGGCTATTATGTGCCAAAATCCATCGTTACAGTTTCTTGACTCATTGTAGTTGCTAATGATCAAGCTGTTGATTCCAATGACCTAGGTTTTGATGAAAATGTTCGTGCAGGTCCTTTTATGGTACCTAACTTAAGTTCCAAGTTTCAACTTCGTACGGTATTCCATTCTTAAGATATTTTTTCACACGCGCACACACACAGACCAATCACTAAAAACATGTTTTTTGGGTTAAGGGGGCCTGAAAGTGTGAATATCCGGTGAAAATTCGATTTCGAAAAATTGACATGAAAACAATACTTTCCTTCACAATATAAGTTATTCATAGGACAAGAGAAAGTATAAATAAATAATTTATTTATTTATTTTTTTCAGAAATACACTTTGTCAACGTACCTAATTTGCAAATATCAAAACAAAAATTTCGCAAGGATCGTGTAGAGAGAATGAATTGAAGGCGTTTGGAAAATTCGGCTAAATCATAAATTCGGGAACCAAAAAACCTATGAGTAAATCACACGAGGCATAATTTGTCAGATAAGTTAGACAGATTAAACAAGAGGGCGCAGTCCTATTTTAAAGAGGATATATAAGATGAGATGAATTTTTACTTTCCCTTACTGTAAATGAAATATAGGGAAGGGAAGTATTGTTTTCATGCAGGGTTATCAAAATCGATTGTCACCAGAAATACATGTTTTCAGATCCATGAACAAAAAAACAAGTTTTTACAGATTGGTCGGTGTGTGTGTGAGTGTGTGTGTGTGTGTGTGTGTGTGTGTGTGTGTCGGAGGTGTGTAAATAAAGTAACTCAATAACGAATTTAAACTTGAAACTTAAGCTCAAACCGAAACGAAATTTTTTATGAAAATCGGTTGATCCAGAGTAGTAGCTAATATTTGTTGGAATATTTCACTTTTTTGCGATTTTCCCCTAAAAAGCTTCTACGATTTTGTTTAAAATCGTTTCATTTACTACATTTTTCGTGCACTACAAGATTGGGTAAGGGGCATGTCTGCCGAAATTCGTGGAGAGGGGACTGCGCTCTCGTGGTAAAAAATAGTTTTTTTTAAGAGAACATCTTAATAATAGGCCTATATGAATTTTTGGCAAAAATTGAACATAATAAATGTATAAAATTAAAAATCTGGTGTGAAACACTCACACAACTTTCTCTTGCCAGTGAAAATAATTAACAATAAACCTAACATTAGTAATAAACCATAAGAAACAAACAAAAAACTAACCTCAAAAAACATAACCTAATTTTAATCATGAGTGAAAGACGCAAAATGAAAATCAACCTCATTTTGGCTTAGAAATACGGAAAATTACTCTTTCTCTCTAAACTAGGCTCTGTAGAGAAAAATGCTCTAAATAAAAGTTGTAGATCTTTTAATTCTCTATAAATTTAATTATACACTTTTGTCGTAAAATGCATACTAAGGCCGAAATGTTAAAAAAATCGATTTTTTCTCACGTTTTCGTGAGAAAAAAACAGAAAATCGCAAATTACCGCTAAACTAAGCGTTATACAAAAAAATATTTGAAATAAAAGTTGTAGAATTTTAAATTCTCTACAATTTTTTTATATAACGTTTTGCGCTAAAATGCATATTAAAGCCGAAATCTTAAAAAGAAAATGTTTTTACGTAAAAACAGCCTCACGCAGAATTTCAGCAAACATGGCGCCTACCCTATCTTGTAGAGCATAAAAAATGTAGTAAACCAGGCGATTTTGAAAAAAATCGTAGGACCAGTTTTTGAGAAAATCGCAAAAAAGTGAAAAATTATACGAATAAACTACTACTTCCGGTTGACTGATTTTGATGAAAATGTTCGTGTCGGGTCCGGTAGTGGTATGTAACTTAAGTTTTAAGTTTCAAGTTCGTACGATGTTCCGTTCTTGAGATATTCTGTTCACACACAGACACACACACACACACACACACAGACACACACACACAGACACACACACAGACCAATCGCTAAAAACATGTTTTTTGGGTTCAGGGGGTCTGAAAACTTATAGATCCGGTGAAAACTCGATTTCGAAAAATCGACATGAAAACAATACTTTCCTTCCTATATATTCATATAGGCAAGAGAAAGTAAAAAGTAACCTACAATGGTTTTTTCTAAGCATTCTTAAACTTCATTTAGCGTCGTTCATTCATGATTAAAAATAAGATATATTTTAATTATTTACAACGTCAAGGGAAAGTCGTGTGAGTGTTTCACACCTATTTTTTTTATTTTGCGTCCGACTATTTTGCTCATTAATACTAATACAGACGATGCAGGGTGATAGATAAAAAAATTCAAGACTTGATCGGAAATCAAACCCGGAATCCATGGCGTAGAGGCCAGTTGTGTAAACAAATACACCACGGGACAACCAACCAAGAGGAGGAGCATAAATAAAACATTTATTAATACGAGGTGTGGCGATTAAATAACGAGACCGACGTTGTAAAACATTTTATTTTTATTTTATACATAATCACTTATTGTCACCTTAAATATATACACTCCTTCTCTATCCCTACAACGCTCCATGCGAATTTTCCAATGTTGGAAACAGTACTGGAAGTCATCTTCTGTCAGATCCTTCAGGATACGTGCCGCTTTCTATTTTACAGCTTCCAGACTCAAATATTGTCCCTTTTAATGCAGATTTCACCTTAGGGAACAGGTAGAAGTTATATGGTGCAAGATCTGGTGAATAAGGTGGATGTTCTAGCACTGAGATGCTGTACTTGGCTAGGAACCTCTTGACAGATAACGCGGAATGAGCTGGCGCATTGTCTTGGTGGAGAACCCATGATTTGTCCTTCCACATTTGGGGGCGTTTTTTCCTTACTCTTTGACGTAGTTTAGAAAGTATCTCAAGGTAGTAATATTGATTAATTGTTTGACCTTCAGGAACCCAGTGATGGTACACAATCCCATGGATATAAAAAAGCAATCATCATTGCTTTAAATTTTAACTTGCTCATTCGAACTTTTTTGGCTTTCGGTGAATTTAGGCTCTTCCAGTGCATGGATTGGCGCTTCGTTTCCGGATCATAAGTAAAAAACCACGTTTCATCACATGTTATTATCTTCTACCTGTTCCGTAAGGTGAAATATGCATTAAAAGGGACAAGTTTGAGTCTGTGGAAGCTGTAAAAGAGAAAGCGGTACGTGTCCTGAAAGAGCTGACAGAAGATGACTTCCAGCACTGTTTCCAACAATGGAAAATTCGCATGGAGCGTTGTAGGGATAGAGAAGGAGTGTATATTAAAGGTGATAATAAGTGATTATGTATAAAATAAAAATAAATTTTTTTGCGTCAGTCTCGTTATTTAATAGCCACACCTCGTATTCTACATTTAAATTTTTTATTCGACAAGTAAATATATAATCAAAAGAAGTAGCCTACTTATTTAGAAAATAAACAATAACATTTTATAAAAAAATTAGAATTCATTGTTAAAAATTGAAGTAGAGATAAATAATGTGAAGTGACCTTGAGAGAGGTTTTCAAGTTAGTTCACGGTTTAATATAAGTTTGCTTTGCTACTATGGTATAATAAGCCGGGGTGTATGTGGAAGACGTGATATGATTGCATTATAGCTAGTTTGCTCTAGATTCTAATTTACATGTTCCTCAATGTTTTCCAAACTGAAAGAAAATATTAAAATAAGTACGTATTAAAGTAATTTAGATAAAGAAAGAAATAATTTAGAGAAAGAGATAGAAAATTTAGAATGAAAAGAGTGAAGATGAGATGACGATTTTTAGTTCGGTATTTTCGTTCATTGTTCTTTTTTTTTTTTTTGCCAATTTCTCCTTTGTTACAAATGGGTTTAGTAAAGGGCTGAAATAAGAGCTCCATTTTAGAGCTTTGCAGTTTGTTAGGAGTGTGAAGGTATGAGTAAAGGAAAAGAGCTTTACATCTGTTTTCTAATTGGATCCGGTCCAACTACATGTATATGGGACATTTTTATTTCTTTGACACAATTTTTCATAAAAAAAACGTTACAACTTAATTATATTTTGTTAACTGTCCTAATAACGTAGTTAAGTTTTGATATCCAATATTCAGGAACCTCCAATTATCTTCAAATATTTTTTTATACATCTAAGTTTATTTACTATCATTAATTATAAGTTAGTAATACGAAAATGTGGACAAAATAAGTAATTTAGAGGTTCTTGGGCGAGTGGATGAAAAAAGAAGTATATGGAAGCATCTTACCAGAAGAAGGGATAGGCTAGTGGGGCTTATCTTAAGACATCCAGGTATTGGGCTATCAATAATGGAGAGTAATATTGAGGGAGTAAATTGTAGGGGGAGGCAAAGATTAGAGAATATGTAAAGCAAACTACAAAAGATGTAGGGTGTTACATGTATGTAACTATAGGTATGTAGATATGAAACGACTTGCGCAAGATAGAACAGCTTGGATAACTGCATCAAACCAGTCGAGAGACTGATGACAAAAAAAATACGAAAATGTTTACAAGATGAAAACCAATGGTAATGCTTCCTAAAGAAAAACAAATTTATTTACAAATTTTGAAAACATTAAATCTAGATAAAAGATGTTGTAGTTTAGGTCATCAGCCAAAAGGCTGGTTTGAACCTCTAGAGGCTTTACAAAGTAAAACGAAATGTGAGGTCGTGTACAATTGCCTTCCACACTGAGTTAAAAAGTACGCTTATCAGCATGTCAGGCTCTCAGAAGAGCATCTATTTTCCGCCCAGCAAATGACACTTTCACTTCATTCACCACAGGGTCTGGTTGTATAATGAAATTCATTAGTTTAATAGGAGATAACTGTGCTAGTGTCTTTTACACCTCTACCTCGTCTGTTCTTAAATGCTTCAGTCATCTAATTGACTGACCATGTGATAAGAAACAGAATTATTTTTTTTAGCCCTGGAACTAGTTGATGGAGTGTAAATAATATTTAACATTCCACCTGCCTGTTATGGTCAAATAAAAAGATGTAAACTTACCAAAAAATGTAAATTGCCAATTTATATAAAAACCAGTTATAATTCTCATTATTTCGAAAGATATGTTTAATAGGGAAAAATGTTAAAATATATACTTTTTTGAGGTAAGTAACTAAATAAATAAATAGGTAAATAAACACATAAGTCAAAAAGTAACAAATATAACGTAGTATTTTTTTGAACCCTTAATGTGTGTACGTTGCAAACTGTTCAACCCCATGACCATAAGCAACCCCTTGACCAAATGAGATGAGGATGAAAAGTATGACGTGTAAATGAGGTTCAGTTATGTACAGACTCAGTCCGACCATTTCTAAAAGAGTATGGTTAATTGAACCGAAACCATCAAAGTATACCGGGAACCATGGTCTAGTATTCAAATCCGTATACAAGTACCTTTACTAGAAATTGAACCAGGAACTTTCGCCTCCAAAAATTAGCTGTTAACACAGTCAGTGCAAGAGACTCGTCTAGCAAGTCATGGGTAGGTGTTACCACCAAGCTGCCGTCTCACCTAGCGGGTTCTGTTTTGTTATCATTTTAAGAAATTCCGAAGGGACACCACCTGCCGGATATTAAAGGGTGATTCAAAAAAAACGCCGGTTTTTAAACGGCTGGTAAATTTTTGTTTATCGGTTGGCAACATTGTTTGACCTCATTTCTATTTTGGAGAACATTCCGATTGACGATTCAGTTGTAGTTTCTCTTGTATGCACAGCGAGTGACAGTTTGGTGCGGCTTTTGGTCGGGCGGTGTCATCGGCCCTTACTTTTTTGAAAATCAAGAAGGACAAGCCGTGACAGTAAATGGAGACCGATACCGTACGATGATTAGGGAGTTTTTGTGGCGTCATTTGGATGGAATGGACATTGACGAGTTGTGGTTTCAGCAGGATGGTGCCATCTGTCACGCTGCACGAGAAACAATGTTGTTGCTCCGTGAACGGTTCCAGGATCGCATCATTTCTCGTAATTCCGACCATCAATGGCTACCAAGGTCGTGTGACTTGACGCCTTGTGACTTTCCTCTTTGGGGTCATCTGAACTCATTGGTGTATGCCAATAAACCCCGAAACATCAATGACTTGAAGGAGGAAATTCGACGGGTTATCTGGCAAATGGAAGTCGAAACTTGTCGTGCAGTAATATCCAATTTCATGGACAGAGTTGATGCGTGCCAGCGCAGTAGAGGAGGACACATGCATGACATCATTTTTCATACATAAAATCGGAAGGAAAGATGAACTTGTTGATGTATTTATTTTCAGTTTTTCAATAAAATAAATCTCTTAATTTGCTATATCAAAACCGGCGCTCTTTTTGAATCACCCTATAGTTTGTTGCTATCATATAGTCCTCAGAAAGGGTTTTTCTTTGTAGCTGTTCAGTTCGTTTTGGATTTTTCGTCATATGATCTTTTACCCTCGTATAGTATACTAATTCAGTATTTTTAACGGGTTTTCAGGGATCAGTTGAAGCCGTGAATTTAGTATCTTTGCAGGTATCGATTCAAAATAGCTTGCACTTTTAGATTTACTTTTAAATTATATTATTAGTAGTTTAAAATTATATAAGAAATTATGCGTAAATCGTAACGGTAAATGTAAAAAACTGGTGTGAAACACTCACACAACTTTCTCTTGCCAGTGTAAATAATTAACAATAAACCTAACATTAGTAATAAAACATAAGAAATAAACAAAAAACTAACCTCAATAAACATAACCTAATTTTAATCATGAGTGAAAGACGCAAAATGAAAATCAACCTCAGTTTGGCTTAGAAATACGGAAAATCACTTTCTCTCTAAACTAGGCTCTGTAGAGAAAAATGCTCTAAATAAAAGTTTTAGATCTTTTAATTTTCTATAAATTTGATTATAATTTGATTTATACACTTTTGTCGTAAAATGCATACTAAGGCCGAAATGTTAAAAAAATCGATTTTTCTCAGGTTTTCGTGAGAAAAAAACAGAAAATCGCAAATTACCGCTAAACTAAGCGTTATACAAAAAAATGTTTGAAATAAAAGTTGTAGAATTTTAAATTCTCTACAACTTTTATTATATAAAGTTTTGCTCTAAATTGCATATTAAAGCCGTAATCTTAAAAAAACTATGTTTTTACGTGAAAAAAACCTTACCTAGAATTTCAGCAAACATGACGCCTACCCTATCTTGTAGAGAATAAAAAATTGAGTAAACCAGGCGATTTTAAAAAAAATCGTAGAACCAGTTTTTGAGAAAATCGCAAAAAAGTGAAAAATTACACGAATAAACTACTACTTCCGTTTGACCGATTTTGATGAAAATGTTCGTGTCGGGTCCGGTTGTGGTATGTAACTTACGTTTCAAGTTTCAAGTTCGTATAACCCATCAATGTTAAGTTAGCGCAGTCATCGCGCAGAGTGTGGTTAGGAAATTGCCGTAGTGGGGGCGGGGAGGCAGAGTGATGTTCACACATTCATGCACACTCGCATTCACGTACGCACGCTTGCATTCACCAACACACTACGCTCGTGAACGCATCTCCAGCGACTAGTCTTGTTTCGTTTAACGGATAGTAAAGAATTTGTTATTTTTTATCGTATTTTTACATTTATATGTATTTGCTTATTTTTTTCATTTTATTTACCTAATAACAAAGTAAAAGTAACAAGGAAGTGGGTATATGAATTTTTATGTTATAATATAATTGAGAATTATATTATTTTATTATATAAATAGAATTTATATAATTTATGTGAAAATTGTACACAATATTTTTCAACGCGCATCTTTGAAAGTTATCAATATTAACTTTCTTCTTCAATCTTTGGCGAGATTTTCCCGGTGTACTGAAATTTTCATTTTCACCCAATTTATTTGCTTCTGTTACAGTTTTTCGTACCGTATGAACGGAAATACCGCAAAGGTCAGCCACACGAGCTTAAATTTCTAACTGTAACATTTCTGGATTTTCTTCAGTAATCTTTTTGTACACATTCATAAATTACACATTTAGTTTGACTTTTTAAAGCAACTCCCCGTCCTAACCTGCAGTTCGATCTTGGCTGAGGCATTGCGAATAATATTTAAGAAACGGCGAAGAGTATTGAAAAATACTGTTTAATAATTGGCGAAGAGTATTGAAAAATACTGTTTGAGAAACGGTAAAGAGTATTGAAAAATACTGTTTAAGAAACGACGAAGAGTATTGAAAAATACTGTTTATGAAAACTGTGGAAATGTAGAAGACCACAGTGTGAAGTCCACAGAGCAACTGGTTGGTAACTGTCCTTGGCTAGGTGGGAGGGCGCGCGCCAGAGACCCAACATTCCCCCTCCATTATACTATAAGCTAGGCCAACAACACCTAAAATGAACTACTGCGCATCACGTGATCACGCTTACTTAACTTTGATAAGTTATACTATGTTCCGTTCTTGAGATATTCTGTTCACACACAGACCAATCGCTAAAAACATGTTTTTTGGGTTCAGGGGGTCTGAAAACGTGTAGATCCGGTGAAAACTCGATTTCTTAAAATCGACATGAAAACAATACTTTCCTTCCTATATATTCATATAGGCAAGAGAAAGTAAAAATTAAAACAAGAAATACATTTATTATATCAGGCGAAAATAAATCTACAAAGACCATTGAATTGTTGACTTTTATGTTATTAGCAAAAATAAATCCATGTGTTGGTCGCAAATAAACTAAATCTATTAAAACGTTAGTAGCATAAGTTGTAGGCCCTACCACAAAGCAGGTGAAAAGTGAGAGATCCGGCATAATTGCTCAGGATTGAAAATGTTAAACAGCTGTCTTGCGGCAACGCGTTCCTTCAGACCAACACGGTGAGTCACTTGTACATATAATAACGGTGTTTCAAAAAGGACGCACTTCAAAGTTTGAGAACGCTAATTTATTACATTAAGTAATTACAAATTATACAAATTATACGGTATGAAATTATTACCTTTATAACATTCAGATTACCTTTAAAACTTCACAATAAATGTTCAAAATGACTTCCTCAGCTTGTAATGCAAGTTCGGACACGTTTCATAACATTTGCAGCCACTTTTATTAGTGTTTGCTCATTAATGTTTGTAATCTCACTTTCAATATTAGCCTTCAATTCTTCAATTGTATGAGGATTGTTTTTAAAAACCTTAGGAAACTTTGGGAAATTTTAACTGAAACTCGTCTTTCACTCGTTCGTAAGATTTACATGCACAATAACTTTCAATAATAAAAACACGTTCATCCTTTGAAAAAAACCATGTTTGAACTTATACAGACACTACAGACACAAATGAATACTGGGATAGCACTAGTACATGTCAGTAATACACAATGGGTCAACAATGAGTACGGTAGTGCCAACTGTTATTTGGGGGAAAAAATATTCCCTATGCAGAAAATATTAACCCGTAAACTTCGAAGTGCGTTCTTTTTGAAACACCCGTTATTTTATATTATATGGTTTGGTATCAGGTACGGTTCGACAACCGACTTAAAATATGACATTTTTTTTTGTTAGTCAGGTCATTAGCCGAATGATTTACTGAGTAAAACGTGAAGTGAGGTGGTTTACATTTACCTTCCTCACTTGGAATGCTTTTCAGCATTCCAGGGCCTCTGAAAAGCATCTACGTACCACCTTCACATCTTTCACCACGGAATCTGGCTGTATAATAAAATTTATTATTCTTATACAGCCATACCCTGTGTTAAATGAAGTGAAGGTGTCATTGCAGGATGTAGACGCTATTCAGTGGGCCTTATATGGTCATAAGTATACTCCTTAAACTCAGTGAAGAAGGCAATTGTAAACCACCTAACTCCTCGTTTTAGTTAGTAAAGCTCTACTGTCGATTTCTTTATTATAGATACCCGAGTTTGGAGCCTTGTTTCTTCAAAACCGCTTGTTCAATTTTAACGTACTATACACCAAAATTTAGCTTATTTTAATCTGCGCTGTTACATGCCAGTTTCATATTTTTAGCATTTTTGATATTGCGATGTCTGGATGAGAAGAAAAAATGAGCCGGTTTTTTTTGTTGCTGCAACAGATCAGATACATTTAGAGGCTTATAACTCAAATACCGCTCGACCGATTTATTTGAGATTTCGTCGGAATATAAACTTGTATGTTGTTATTTTACGTACGAAACTTCAGATTTGTAGCTCATTTAAATTTTGAGTTATTAGCAAAATCTTGAACCCCTGTTAACTCCGCAACCGCTCATTAATTCGGCAATTTCGAAAAATCATTGTATTCAGTATAAAAAAATGAATACAAATTCATTAATATTATGGAACAGTGATTGACCAGTTATTCGATAGATTTTTTTAAAATATTTAAATAATGGTTGATGCTACGGGGGTTGGAAGAAGCTTAACCATGTTGCCACGTCTTTTAATCGGTTGTGTTCTTTTCTCTTCCTGCTAAAGTCACCTTCCGACGTTAACATACAACTAGTAGTAGTTAACTATTGTACGTAAAATGACGAATGGGTAACTATTAACATTGCACTGTCATGTTTGTTATGCGTTAGCTGGAAGAACATTTCCCAGGTATACTAATAAAAATAGGTAATAGGCCTACCAAGTTAAAACGCGGCAACACGGTTAAGCTTCTTCCACCCCTCGCAACATCAACCATAATTTAAATATTTAAAAAATCTTCCAAATAACTGGCCAATCACTGGTTCATAACATTAATAAATTTGTATACATTTTTTTATACTGAATACAATGATTTTTTGAAATTGCCGAATTAATGAGCGGTTTTGGAGTTAACAGGGGTTCAGACTTTTTCTAATAACTCAAAATATAATTACGCTACAAATATGAAATTTTGTACGTAAAATAAAAACTTACAAGTTTGGTTTTCGACGAAATCTCAAAAAAATCGGTCGAGCGGTATTTGAGTTATAAGCCTCTAAATGTATCCGATCTGTTGCAGCAACAAAAAAAACCGGCTCATTTTTTCTTCTCATCCAGATAACACAATATTAAAAGATGCTAAAAATATGAAACTGACATTTAACAACGCATATTGAAATCAGGTAAATTTTGGTGTATAGTAAGTTAAAATTGAGCAAGCGGTTTTGAAGAAACAAGGCTCCAAACTCGGGTATCTATAATAAAGAACTCGACAGTAGAGGTTCAAACCAGTCTTTTGATGACCTACACAACATATCCTAGACTCCCTTTGCAGAGTTTTCTGGACGCGAAAACAAAGAAAACAAATAAAAAATTGGATAAGTAATTTTTAATAAAACAGTCTTGCATAAATGTTTTTATATTTGCTTCGTGTATGTTTTTGTTACAAAGTAATTGTAAAAGAGTAAATCGATTAGAATTGAATTAAAGGGTTTATTAAAGCTGAAAGCAGCTGTATCGATTTAAATGGAAGTGTAAGAGAAGTTAAAATAGGACGAAGCAAGGGATCAGTCAGAGGAAAGAGTGAACAAACAGAATATCCCTTGAAAACAAATAAATCCAGTGACACCCTACCGCTTGCTGATGCTTATCACTGTTAGGCAACTTCCTTTTTAAACTTTAACCCTCATCCCTTTAAATAATTCTATAAATTTTTCATAACACACACCTGAGTTCTCCATTGTACTAGCATTTCGTTATGTATTTTTATTGTTCTTTTCGTTTGTTAAAAATTCAATAACTTTCAAGTAACGATGTCAACTAAACCACACGGTCAAATGGTCTCTTCTTAGTTATAGAACTAGAGGAAATAAAAACATATTCGATTTCATGAATATTTATCAACTTAATGGATATATTTATCTTTTTTTCCGTATAGGACCAATAATTTTAGATCACGTTAGGTTACTTTAGACGTTTCTGGAAGCTCGTTTTACAGCCAACATCCTTAGCATTCGCTACAGACATTTCTCTGTTCTTCTGTCCCCCTGGTGTTTTGTTTTTGCTCTTCATAAAAGCCCTTAAATATGTAGTTAGTTATCTGAATTTGCTTCGGTTTATTAAGTTTTCTAAGTTTTTTCCGGTTTTCTCAACATCCTTTCTGACTTCTTTAAGGGGAGACTGTACTTTGTATCCCGCCAATGTTAAATTTACTATTTTTAGGTACATTTTTCATAGGATTGGTAAAAAATAGGCAAATGAAACTTTACACACCATAGGTGTTGGGTTTCTTCTCGAGCTACTGACATTTTTTTATTTAATCTTTGAACCATACCATTTTTTAAAAAAATTACGAATAACATAAAATTTTTACAAATTGTTTTCTACGTTTTTTGCGTATTACTAATTTTTGGAGCACCTGAGGAAGCCATAAAAATATCCGTATGTGTAGATATACAAGATAATTAACTGGTAAAAATTTTAGCCAGGTAGGTTGACTGGTTTCTGAGAAAAATGTACCTAGTGTTAAAAATTTAAATTTACGGGAAAACTCAAGAAACAAGAAGGCACAAACCAAAAACAAAATGGACACAAACAAGTAAATTTCCCATCAACAGTTGTTTAGAAAGCTGAAATAAAAGCTGATAATACAATAAACAGTGATGCAGATATTTTAAAAACTGAAATTCTCTTTGCACTAAAACGAGCAGTATAAAATTATTGTGAAAATATTCGTTCTTGGTAACATGATCAATTTACATGATAATTTTTCTCTGTAAACTTGATAAAAACTTAATTTTTTATTAAAAATTATTTTTTGGCGTAATTTAATGTTTTTTCTGGTTGATCTAGGCCTAAGGAATTGAAAAACATAAAAAACCAAAAATCGAAATTTTGAGTTAAAGCCATCGTGCCATCTCCCCTTAAATTTTTTATTCGACACCTTAGGTCTATTTTTTTATTGTCTTAAAAATTGTTTTGTCAACCGGTTTTCATCCTTTCTTTACAGGTATCTATAAAATTCTAGACTTATTTTTTTAGTCATTTCCATTAATCGTTCATTTTCCTTGTACACTTTTTCTTGACCTCGTAACCAGTAATGTCCGTCAAGTATCTTCGAACCTATTATCTTGTGGAGGATTTTTCTCTCATATTCCTCTGCTTCTTTTTGACCAGCCTTTCCGGTCTTTCTAAGGGACTCAATTGCGTACAGACATACAGGTTTTAACAAAGTATTACAATGTCTAATCTTGGCTTGTCTTGAGAGTGCTTTCTTCTTAATCCTTGATAGAGCAGTACTACGGGAGAAAAATTTTGTTTTATAGGGAATTGAATAATGTATTTCTAGTGCCAAAAAAGTAAGATATTTCTTTTTTTATGTTAAGCCCTGGAAAGTATACTTACCAAGGAACGTTTTTTGAAATGGGAATCACATAATGTTTAGTGGTAAGAATGCTTATTAAAACAACTTGTAGTCCTATATAACAAAAAAATGTGTAGAATAACTTATCTCAACTTTATATTAGCAGGAATGCTTGCTTTCCCGTAAAAAAATTGAATTTTCTAAGCACTGTAAAAATGTAACAACAAAACAACACGGTTGCGTACGCTGGTATGAATCCATACCACATTCGTGTAACTCATAAAGAAAATGGTCATTGAGCACTAATTTCAAAATGTAGATAGCCTACTTACCAGAGAAAATCTATAAAACCATAAAATACCAGTAGGGTTCAACTGCACAACTTATTCTTTAAAAAATTCGACCTTATTGCTAGTGGTAAGTATACTTACCAACGCAAAGTGGTAAGTATAAGTAAGTATAAGTGGTAAGTGGTAAGTATACTTAAAAAAGGGGTAAAGTGATGAGTTCACGTAGCGCACCGGCCAGCCTCGTCTGTTGTTGTTCGCTTTCTTTTCTCTGGTCTTTGGTTGTATAATCTCCCAGAGGTACATAAAGCTATAATTTTTTCCGTATTGTATCTTTAGGTAACGTGGGGCTGTTTTGATGCTCGTTCTGTATATTCAGCTTTCTCGAAGGAAATTTGTAGTTTAAAAGTCCATACAAATATTTCATAATATGGTATAAAACAAATTTAATAACAATGAAAAAATCGACTAGACAGAAAGAGTCAATAAACTCACAAAATCTGCAAAACAAACACAAAATGTTTACAACAAAAAATGCCTTTCAATTAATTCAAAAATCCGACATTACAACACTGTGATTCTTCCGGAAATCACACACAGCAGTGAAAAGATCTTCAGCCTCAGGAATGTCAACGCGAAACACAGAATCTCAAAATTAGAACGTCGGATTATCATAAAATGCCTGATTAAGAGATGGCCATCTACTGAGGAGTGACTCCACTGGAATCTCCACACAAATCATCAAACTATTTCTTAAACAGAAAATGTCAGCCCCACTAGATCAAAGAAATTGAACAGGACATGAACGAAATCCAAATCTTACTTGAAGATCTTAAAAGAAAATTCGGAAATTACCACAAACTGAACAACACAAGACTTGAACAGAAGTGATCAACCAAACGACAAAAAATTGGGTATTCCGACGAAGAACGCCAGAAGAAATCAAAAAGATTGAAGGAATACTGAAGAAGAATTAAGGAAAAAACATCAAATTTCAAAATTTAAATATAATGTTTCTTCTTTAATGAACTTTTGTAGTCCTATAGTCACTTGAGTCACGAGTTTGCCCTTGTTTGCAACGAGTGGTAAAGAGGGAAAAGCATCAGCGCGCTAAAAATAATGAAAAAATGTTATATAAACATAGGTCCGAAAACGCTTCGTTAGCGAGTTACAGCTAGCGAAAGTTTCGCCTGGATTTCAGTTCACCAGGTGAAATGAGGTCTTCCTGGAATTGTGGTAAGGTAGATTAAGGGGCGAATTCAATCATTTCTTATGGTTTTTGATCTGATAAATTGAATAAAACAGGTCCCAGAACTATAAGTTAAATAGTTTTTAAGAAAACCAGTGTCAAATGCAAAAAATGGAGTGAAAATCACATTTTTTCATCTTTGGGCAAGAATAACTTTGTTATTTCACCAAGAAACAGTTAAAATTTTTCAATAAAAAATGTAGAAAATTTTATTCTGAACAAACCGGTGTAAATAAAGTACACAGAAAGCGAATATTTTTTGAGAAAACCAGTGTCAAATGCAAAAAAATGGAGTGAAAAAATCACATTTTTTCATTTTAGTTTTTCCGGTTAATTTTACTTTGTACTCTTATGAATAAAAACTCATTTAATCAAACATCTATTCGCTTTCTGTGTACTTAATTTACACCGGTTTGTTCAGAATAAAATTTTCTACATGTTTTATTGAAAAATTTTAACTGTTTCTTGGTGAAATAACACAGTTATCCTTGCCCAAAGATGAAAAAATAAGTTTTTCACTCCATTTTTTGCATTTGACACTGGTTTTCTTAAAAACTATTTAACTTACAGATCTGGGACCTGTTTTATTCAATTTATCAGATCAAAAACCATAAGAAATGATTGAATTCGCCCCTTAATCTACCTTACCACAATTCCAGGAAGACCTCATTTCACCTGGTGAACTGAAATCCAGGCGAAACTTTCGCTAGCTGTAACTCGCTAACGAAGCGTTTTCGGACCTATGTTTATATAACATTTTTTCATTATTTTTACTAGTACAATGTGCTGTAGAAGTGGGGGGAGAACTTCATGAATCACCCTGTATAGATTAGTTTATATATAAATTAAGTTTATATATAGATTTTTAATTTATACGTTTTTGTGATGTTTGTCTCATATTTTCAAACTCTTACCTACTCCAGATATCCTTAACCTTTTGTTACACCTTTGAATTTAGTACAACGCAGTTTCTGCAAAACTCTTACCGGTTATTTTACAATTTCATTGTAATTTTGAGAGGATCACTGATGTACTTAAAACTAACTGTAAAATTACTAAGTTCAATTACTACAGTTAAATAAGTTAATAAAGATTGCGTTAAACAGAATTTAAAAAAAGAAACATAAAATAAATGATAAACCTAACATTAGTAATAAAATATTAGAAATAAACAAAAAACTAACCTCAATAACCATAACCTGATTTTAATCGTGAGTGAAAGACGCAAAATGAAAATCAACCTCAGTTTGGCTTAAAAATACGGAAAACCACTCTTTTGCGCTAAACTAGGCTGTGTAGAGAAAAATACTATAAATAAAAGTTGTAGATCTTTTAATTTCCTATAAAATTAGTTATATACACTTTTGTCTTAAAATGGACACTGAGGCCGAAATCTTAAAAAATCGATTTTTCACACGTTTTCGTGAGAAAAAAACAGAAAATCGCTAATTACTGCTAAAATAAGCGTTATAAAAGAATTAATTGAAATAAAAGTTGTAGAATTTTAAATTCTCTACATTTTTACTTTCTCTTGCCTATATGAATATATAGGAAGGAAAGTATTGTTTTCATGTCGATTTTTCGAAATCGAGTTTTCACCGGATCTATACGTTTTCAGACCCCCTGAACCCAAAAAACATGTTTTTAGCGATTGGTCTGTGTGTGTGTCTGTGTGTGTGTGTCTGTGTGTGTGTGTCTGCGTGTGTGTGTGTGTGTGTGTGTGTGTCTGTGTGTGAACAGAATATCTCAAGAACGGAACGTCGTACGAACCTGAAACTTGAAACTTAAGTTACATACCACTACCGAACGCGACACGAACATTTTCATCAAAATCGGTCAACCGAAAGTAGTAGTTTATTCGTATAATTTTTCAGTTTTTTGCGATTTTCTCAAAAACTGGTCCTACGATTTTTTTTTAAATCGCCTATTTTACTCAATTTTTTATTCTCTACAAGGTAGGGTAGGCGCCATGTTTGCTGAAATTCTGGGTGAGGCTGTTTTCACGTAAAAACGTTGTTTTTTTAAGATTACGGCTTTAATATAAATTTTAGCGCAAAAACTTATATAATAAAAGTTGTAGAGAATTTAAAAACCTACAACTTCTGTTTCAAACATTTTTTTGTATAACGCTTAGTTTAGCGGTAATTTGCGATTTTCTGTTTTTTTTCTCACGAAAACGTGAGAAAAATCGATTTTTTTAACATTTCGGCCTTAGTATGCATTTTACGACAAAAGTGTATATAATTAAATTTATAGAAAATTAAAAGATCTACAACTTTTATTTTAAGCATTTTTCTCTACAGAGCCTAGTTTAGAGAGAAAGAGTGATTTTCCGTATTTCTAAGCCAAACTGAGGTTGATTTTCATTTTGCGTCTTTCACTCATGATTAAAATTAGGTTATGTTTGTTGAGGTTAGTTTTTTGTTTATTTCTTATGTTTTATTACTAATGTTAGGTTTATTGTTAATTATTTGCACTGGCAAGAGAAAGTTGTGTGAGTGTTTCACACCAGATTTTTATTATATAGGTAGTACATTTTTGCGCTAAAATGCATATAAAAACCGTAATCTTAAAATAACAACTTTTTTACGTGAAAACAGCCTCACCAAGAATGGAGAAGAAAACACAATAAGGAAATTAGGGACCTCTACAGTTACCCAGACATTGTAAGCGAAATAAAATGTAGGAGAATGCGATGGGCTGGGCACGTGCTAAGAAGAGGAGAAGAGTCTAACCTGAAGAAAATATTAGACCCCAACCCCACAGGATGGCGCCCCCGGGGAAGACCTAGACAAAGATGGTGGAGGCAGGTTAAGACCGACATGGAGAGACTTGGAGCTACAGAAAGAGATGCTGAAGATCGAGCGACATGGAGGCTTGTTGTTGGTGCGGCTAAATATCAACTCCGATATAGATGGCCATGGGAGTAAGTAAGTAAGTAAGTATAGAGCTACCCTATGTTGTAGAGCATAAAAAATTTAGTAAACCAGGCGATTTTTTAAAAAAATCGTAGGACCCGTTTTTGAGAAAATCGCAAAAAGTGAAAAATTACACGAATAAACTACTACTTTCGGTTGACCGATTTTGATAAAAATGTTTAAATAATGCCATTTTTTACCTATTTTAATGAGCAAAATCACTAATTGAGGCTAAATTTTCAAGAATTTCAGCAGACATGTTGCTTATTTTTTAGAGCATAAGAATATGTAGTAATTTTTTTTTTACATTTCTGTAATATTACAATCTGTTCACTTGAAATAGAACAATCAGTAATTTCGATAAATTTTAATTAACATGATTACAATTTCATAATAATGTTAATGAAATTTAAAATAGTTATAAATTAATATTTTTGATAAATACAATAATGACTTTGAAGTATATCAGTTAGGACAAAAGAGGTAATAAGTGTAAAAATGTTTTTTAAAACCTATAACCTAAATAAAAAACACTATGTCTTTTCAGTCTTGAAAACCCGGTATCGATGTTATTTAGTAGATTCAGAGGCAGGAAGTTTGGATGATTGTTGAGTCTTTCTTCATATTTACAGCTGAATTTTGATATCGTATGTTTCATTGAGTCAATATTAAGATCGCCATAGATATAGGTGTTTTTGATGTACCACGGAATTTGCAGGGCCCGCCGAAAGAATTTTTACTGGAAACGTTCAAATATGTTTATGTTTGAAGTGCTGGATGTACCCCACAATTGAAGCTCATATGTCCACATGGGTTTTAATCCTTTCTAACCCAGTGTGACATAGAAGTCACATTGGAGTGAAATAACGGACATCAAAATTTTAGTTGTTAGAGACTACTTTGGATTAAAGAGTGCTGGGTGTAAAGTGTATAATTCTTTATCCTAGCTAGGAATCGAACCTGAGACTTCCGCTTTGCAGTGTAGCATGCTGACCATTGCGCCACGGAGGCGAATATTAGTTTCTTTTTAAAGTTAATTTTAGTTTTAAATATATTCGTGTTCATTTACTAAAATAAAGTAACATTTCTTCGAATTTGTTGTGTGTGTATGTACAAGTATATCTTTTAGACTGTTTGTAAAAAGTGATTTTATCCATTTACCGATATTTTTTAATTGTAAATTTTTTAAGTATTGAATAATGACTTTAATATTAAAATTATATTTATTTTTTGCTACAAATCTAATAAGTAAGAGAATATATTTCGTTTAGGAAGCCGGAACATGATTTTACTTGATTATATTGTTAGGAACTTTGATACCATCAAGTACCAATATGACATATGTGTCACACTTTTTTGTCAGGCTAGTAAAATGGCTGAAGGTCTAAAAGTAATTTTATTACACTTAAATGTCAGTAAAATGTATGAAATACTATACGTATTTTTTTATGTATAGTTAAAAATTTGGGATTGAAAGGTTTAAAAGAGATTTATAAAATAATTTTTGATTCGTTTGACAAAGGTGAGTATTTAACAGTTAACCAGTGTAGTTAACGTACTGCCAGCTCAAGTTATTTCTTTTTAGTTATTATGTTAGTGATGTTTCCATGTGAGGCGACGATCAAAAAATGTAGTCCCAAGTATTTTACTGTTGTGTTGAGTGGTAGTGCAATGTTGTTTAACGATACTGGTAAATGTAGTAAATGAAGCAATTTTTAAAAATCGTACAAGCCATTCATTTTATGAGAAAATTGGAAAAAAGTAAAAATCGCGCGAATAAACTATTATTTGATATTGACTGATTTTGATGAAAAAGTTCGTTTTACTTTGTACAATATTCTATTTTTGAGATAGTTTATTCATACACACACACATCAATCGCTAAAAACATATTTTTTTGGGTTTAGGGAACCTAAAAAGTGTATTTCCAGTGAAAATTCGATTCGAAAATCGACATGAAAAATCCTATGTATTCACAGGGAATACATTATAGTCGTCTACATTAGCAGTAATTGCAAAACACTCTGACCTAAAAAAATAAATAAATATGTATTCATATAGAACAAGGATGCCAAAAAACATAAAGATCGTCTTCATGATCACATCAATATTGAAGCAATTAAACTGTTGGATAATAGTTTATTAGTTAGGCGTATGAAAAGGAAAAAGATCTAAGCCATGTGATCTAGTGTGTTAAAAAGACTATTTAAAATATTTTTAAACTATACATTACATTTAAGTCATGTAAATAATATAAGTTTCTAAAACTAATGGTTAGCTAAAAATATTATTATTAAGTTACTTTTAAGGCATATTTATTTATATTTATAATATATATTTATTTATGCCTCGCTTATTGAATGCCTCACACTTAGACAGAAGGCCCCATTAGAAAAACTAATCCGTAAAGAAAGAAGGATCATCCGCAAGATTTTGGGGCCCAAATACAAAGAAGGAGAATATAGACTCCGCAGCAATGAAGAAGTCTACCAACACACAGAAAAAATCACATCCATCATGAAGAAACGAAGAATTGCTTTCTACGCACACACAGTAAGAATGAACGAACATAGGCTCTCAAAACAAATCCTGAACTACAAAGAAAAATTGAAAAATCCCGATGGATGGCTCAAAGAGATAAAAACAGACTGCAACAAACTCCAGATAACGGAGACGGATATCATACAAAGAACACCTCTCAGACATAAACTCAAACTAGTGCTCCAGGAAGAGGACAGTAAAAGATCAAGACCTAAATGGTCGGAAGAACGAAAACGTGACTTTTCCAAGAAAATGAAAGAATACTGGGCGAAGAGGAAAGCACAGAAGAAAAACTGAGAAATCGCGGTCCTTTGTAGGCCATAACGTAAATAATATCTGCCCATAACAGACAGGTGGAGTGTCAAATTATTTACATTCAATCTGTTCGTTGCAGGGTTAAAATAAATAGTTCTGTTTCTTATCACATGGTCAGCCAATTAAATGACTGAATCATTTAAGAACAGAAGAGGTAGAGGTGTAAAAGACACTAATCAGAGTTATCTCCTCTGAAAGTAATGAATTTCATTGTACAGCCAGACCCTGTGGTGAATGAAGTGAAGGTGTCATTTACAGAGTGGAAAATATGTGCTTTTCAGAGGGCCCGGCATGCTGATAAGCGTACTTTTCCACTCAGTGAGGAAGGCAATGGTAAACCACCTCACTCCTCGTTTTACTTAGTAAAACCTCTAGAGGTTCAAACCAGCCTTTCGGCTGTTGACCCTAACAACAACAACGTAAATAATAATAATAATAATATATATATTTATATTTACATAAGTTATTAAACTAACAATAGGCTTAAGATAGAGATTTAAGAAATTAATATGTGTATAGTACACTGTGTAAAAGACATTAGACAATAAGTGGTAGCACCAGTGGGTGACTGCATGGTTATAGAAGGGGGGAGGGAAATAAAATCGCTAAAGAAACACTGTACGTTAGTTTTAAGTTACTAGTTGCAGTAGAATTTAAAAAAATATATATAGGACAAGGGAAAGTAAAAAGTACAAACTGACAAAATATAACAATACATAAGAGAATCTACAATTTTCAAAGGATTTTATAACAGCCTTTAATGAAATCCACCAACAAATTTGGGAGAAATGATATTTTATAATCTTCCATTATTAATTCCCTTTTAGTTGTGTACATTATATCAGTTATAGAAATCTTTTGTATTTCAGTAGTTGGGAGATTCCGTGTTTAACAGCGATCAAAGACAAGATTAATGGATCAGGCAAAACTTAGGTAGAGGAATGCTTTTCCTGCCCAGTGTTTTATGTATACACATATATATATTGTATGTATAAGTCTGTAATAATCAATTCTGGCTCTATATTTAACTATAGATTAGAAATGAAATTTATCGTTCTGTACAAAATGTACTATATAATTAATCGAAATTTAATTATATCCAAGGTTTTATAGTTAAATTGCTGTAATTTATAAAACCATTTTGTGTGACCTTTATATAAATATTATTTTATCTATTAGGAGAAACTTATTCTAAATAGGAATCCAGCTCTTTGTCAATTCAATTTTGATAAGTTCTGTTTTGAGTAATTCGTTTTGTTCAAAATTGATAGTTTTATGGCACATTCTACATTAAAAATGGATATTATTGCAAAAAATTAAAGTTATTTTTCCTGTATAAAAGTTAACGGGTTTTTCGGATAATTTAATGTTAATAAATGTTATTTTTTGCTTATCTGGTTTAATAAGAAGGTACAAAATAACAAGGAGCATTGATGTTGGAAGGATAAAGAAAAAAGGATAGGTGCCGGAACAGGTAAAAATACCTAACGTATGACAGAAGGTAATTAAGGAGGACTGACAGGAGAAGGAGAAGGAGGAGGAGGAGACGAAAATTTTTGCAAAATCAGTGATATTGGAAGGACGAAGAAAAGATGGTTGCCGAAACAGGTAGAAATGCCTACCGCATGAGACAAGAAAATTAAAGAGGAATGACAGGAGGAGGAGAAGCAGAAAGAAAAGGAAGAAAAACATAAACAACAAGAAGAAGATAAAGATTTTTAGCAACATACGAGTACTTTTGTTTTTTAGTTGACATTACTTACATTCAATTTTCTCAGAATTAAATTTCCTACAAGTTTTATTTAAAACCATTGTGTTTAGTGCTCATTTAACGAATTTATTGTACGACACACATAAAAAAGAGTTTTTGCTCCTATTTATTTCCGTTTAACCCCAGATTTCTGAGTATATGGTTCTGGGACTGTTTAACTCACTTTCTCAGGTTGAAAACCATAAAAGACCACCTTTTTTGACTTTTAATTGCTCTAAAAATTTCATTACGGACTTATTTCATGAGAGAGATATTTCATAGAAGAGCATAGAAACCTTTCGCAATTAACCTCTTCGACATCAGCGAAGATACAGATAGACTGAAACGTTTTAAAACACTGGACTTAATTTTACGATTTTGTTAATCATCTAACTCAGTGTTTCCCAACCAGTAGTGGGTCACAGAAAGATTACAGGTGGGTGGGTCGTGGCACGCTCCAAAAAATAAGGGCTTGTATATCGCAGTGAGCGTTGGTGCCTAACCTAAAAATGCGCTCTCCACTATTGCTCAAGACAGTGCTAGAGTTTTATTTTTTATTTCTACAATTTTATTTTTTTCACAGGAAGATGCTCTTATTGATTATCGTGTGATTCAGTGATGAAATCTGTGTATAAAGAGAAAAATTCAACATCTTTTTGGATTCAAGCCAGGGCACAATACACAGACTTATCAAAAATTGCCACGAAGTTTTTGATGGCCTTTTCAACATGGTACTTATGCGAACGCACTTCTTCTATCTTAGTGTTTTTAAAAAAACAAGTATCGGAACCATCCTAACGTTAAATCTGAGTATCGTCATTCAATTCTGACGTAGATTCTTAAGTTCAAGCAACGCAATGCCAAAGAGTGAAGAGGAGGAGTCCATTTCGCATATTTTTGAAAGATGTCCCTATTTTGGCCTCGACAGAATGGAGACCTCTGAGAAGATAGGAGTAGCACAATGGATCCCAGAGAGAGTAGGGGCAGCGATACTGCAGGATGAGGAGAGTTGGAAGTTGGTCACTCAGTTTGCGGAGAGGGTGGTCGGGAGACTGCGGAGGGAGGAGACATATGGAGATCAGCGGGATCGCCCTCTCCCACAGTGAATCAATCCTGTCCCGATCTCAGTAGGTAAGGTCGGCACACTAATTTTCTAAGCTGGTGAAGAAAGAGATGGATGAAAGTGATAGAGTGAGTGTTGGTCAATAACAGCGAGAGGGGAATTAGGCTACGGTTCCCTTCCACCCCGCTGACAGTATGTACATTTTTTTTAACCCGACATTTCCCTAGTAGTATTATATAAACAGTTCCGAGGGAGGTGGAGGGTTGTTTGCTGATTTCGGATCAAGTGGCCAGGCGGCGGGTTTTTTGTTGACAAGGCGGTTGCGGCCTCCTTGGGGCTGGACGAGGACTCCTAAATTGAGCCCAACACTACCTCCCCCATCGTGAGGGAGTGAACATGAGTTTTTTCGCCGCCTCGGATAAAAAAAAACAAAGCCAAAAATCACATAAGTTTATGTCTCATTTTAATATTTATTGAATTTAGTTTTTTGTGGACTTGATGTAAATATAAATAGTGATTTGATATTTAATATTTCAATTTTGATTTTTAAATGTCAATTTTGTGTTTTTACACTAAAATAAAATGTTTTTTGTATTAATGCTGCGTTTCTAGTTAACTAGTTAACTGCACGCCAACAGGTAATAAACACAACAGGTACAAAGACATAATAAATGTGGATATAACATTATGGGTCGCGAAAACACTCCAACAACCATTAGTGGGTCGCAAACCAAGAAACGTTGGGAAACAGTGATCTAACTCATTAAATTTTTTTTTACTTCTACTATTAATCATCGTCATCTCATAATCGGCATCATTATTTTTTTCGCGCCCTGGAGACTCCAAGAGGAGTATAGGGCATGTCAGCTATAACACCTGAAATATATATAAGAATCACACAATGTATCACTACTATCAAGAAAGAAATTCTTGTACGCTATAAAAAGTTTCACCGATCAAGTAATTTTTCAGATTCCTTTTAAAGGAATTCAAATCCTCACAACATTTTAAAGATTAGGGTATTTTATTCATGAATTTTCTCCCTGCATAAGTAGGTTTATGTTCAAACAATTTTGTGGAGTGATTAGCCACATAATAATCATTTCTGTTTCTCGTGTTATAATTGTGAACATTGAAATTCTGCATAAAATTATTTTGCCTAACATACATAATCACCTAAAAAATGTAGAGAGAGAGGGAACTGTAAGCAATTTAAGCTCCTTAAATAGTGGCCTGCATGAGGTTAGCTGGTTAGCTCCCACCATACATCTAATAGCTTTCTTTTGAATTTTAAAAACCCTTTTCATATTACCCATGCTAGAATTACACCATACTAAGATTCCATAACGGATATGAGATAGAATGAGGCCATGATAAGCTGCCATTAGTAATTTTTTATCATTTAATCTGGCAATTTGGTTTAGTGCAAATACCCCAGATGATATTTTACTACAAACTTGATTGGTATAGAAATCCCAAGACAAAGATCTATCTAGATCTATCTAAGATTTTAATGCACAGTTCAGTCAAGTGTAGTTTTATTTTTTGTTCAGTTTAGTCTGTTTTTGAAACATACTACTCTGAGTGTGGTTTAAAACTGTTCATACTAATAACGTTACTAACCAGATTTTATAATCTTTGCTTAATTTTTATAATTATATTTTAAAAAAGTGATTTCAAAAGAATCATAATATTCTAAAAAAAGATTGGAGGTAGAAGACAAACTTGAAAGAGACGTAAGTAAGATTAATCTGTCGGAAGAAGATAGGTCAAGGAGATCGTACCAAAATGAAGGAGTATTGGAAGAAGGTGTATTAATGTCACGAAACTACGGTAATAATGAAATTATTGTAAATGGTAATTATTTTGCTTACCTCTGCCCGGTTGTATCCAGATATCTTACAAAAGGACTCATTACAGTAAACGATGGGAAAATCCACAATCTGTGCATTCGCTAGCAGGAAACTGCTGTCCGCTGAAAAAGAAAGAAAAAAAAAACAAAAATCAGTATAATCAAAAGAATATACAAATTGCATATTTATATATTACAGTTTACCACCTGGGTCCAAAAAAAAAATTATTTATTTTTTCTGCCAAGTAATACTGGATCTTAAATTCTAAATCTTGGGAGGGTGATTGCTACGAAATCCATTTAAATAATCTAGTGTGAAACACTCGCACGACTTTATCTTACCAATGTAAATAATAAAACATAACCTTATCTATAACCTAAGTAAACAATCTAAAATGAAAAACATGACCTAATTTTAATCATGAATGAATAGAGCAAAATAAAATCAACCTCCGTTCGACTAAAAAATACGTAAAAAACTATTTGAAGCTAAACTAAGCTCTGTCGTAGAAAAAGCTTAAAATAAAAATTGTAGATTTTTTGCAACTTTAAACATACATTTGTGTCGTAATGGGCACAATATTAAACATAATCCCAATTTTTTACCAATTTTGTAGTTAAATAAGAGTCTACTGAGTTGACAGTATTAATATTTAATCAAGTTTTCGTTAGCTGGATAAAGAATTAAGATATTAGACAGAAACTAAATATATGAAGGTAACATTAATAATTAAAAAAATCTGGTGTGAAACACTCACACAACTTTCTCTTGCCAATGCAAATAATTAACAATAAACCTAACATTAGTATTAAAACATTAGAAATGAACAAAAACTAACCTCAAAAACATAACCTTATTTTAATCATGAGTGAATGACGCAAAATGACAATCGAACTCAGTTTGGCTTAAAAATACGGAAAATCACGCTTTCACGCTAAACTAGGCTCTGTAGAGAAAAATGCTCTAAACAAAAGTTGTAGATCTTTTAATTTTCTATAAATTTAATTATATACACTTATGTCGTAAAATGCATACTAAGACCGAAATGTTAAAAAAATCGATTTTTCTCACGTTTTCGTGAGAAAAAAAAACAGAAAATCGCAAATTACCGCTAAACTAAGCGTTATACAAAAAAATGTTTGAAACAAAAGTTGTAGGTTTTTAAATTCTCTACAACTTTTATTATATAAGTTTTTGCGCTAAAATTTATATTAAAGCCGTAATCTTAAAAAAACAACGTTTTTACGTGAAAACAGCCTCACCGAGAATTTCAGCAAACATGGCGCCTACCCTATCTTGTAGAGAATAAAAAATTGAGTAAAATAGGCGATTTTAAAAAAAATCGTAGGACCAGTTTTTGAGAAAATCGCAAAAAACTGAAAAATTATACGAATAAACTACTACTTCCGGTTGACCGATTTTGATGAAAATGTTCGTGTCGCGTCCGGTAGTGGTATGTAACTTAAGTTTCAAGTTTCAAGTTCGTACGATGTTCCGTTCTTGAGATATTCTGTTCACACACAGACACACACACACACACACACACACAGACACACACACACACACACGCACACGCACACACACACACAGACCAATCGCTAAAAACATGTTTTTTGGGTTCAGGGGGTCTGAAAACGTATAGATCCGGTGAAAACTCGATTTCGAAAAATCGACATGAAAACAATACTTTCCTTCCTATATATTCATATAGGCAAGAGAAAGTAAAAATACAATAATGATATAATCATCTAATGCAGAAGTTCAAACACCAAAAAATAGTAATCAATTAGAAATAGACAAGGTGGTATGAGATAACTATGAAAGAGGACAAAATTTTGTTAATAAAATGTCACAATAATTAACACGGATAAATTCCATATGGGGTTTAAAACAAGCATTGATAAGTTACAATGTTTTACAATAATGCACAAAATTGTAAATTTTGCGTAAACAATGTGAGTTGTAATAAATTTAAATCAGTACAAAGCAAATAAACATGAAAATGTTTTAAATGTTGTTGTATCTATCAACAAATAAACATTTCTAATTTAATATTTTACACCACCAAAAACTTATTATAAATTTGTCATGTCAATCAATTTTTGTTTTTATTTGATTGCAGTGGTGAGTTTTAGGGAATTATTATCCTGCACTCAAACATTGTGTCCGTGTTACTAATTTATTGTTTTCAACTGATTTATCTTTCTAGTCACTAAACATAAATTATGTTTTCATTTATTTTCCACTAGATTGTTATCCGGCTGCGATTGTGTTGGTGTCAAAATTTAGAACAACTTAAATGGGAAACCGCATTAAAACCTTGTCGCTGATTTTTAAGTTATAGTTTACTTATTTCTGACCGACCCGACAACATGATGTATTTTTTTTGCGACATTGTACAACTATTATTGATAGTTTTCCTTTTCCAAACACTAAGCCTCACTATATATTTAATCACCCTCCTGCGGATTTCTACTGATCAAAGTCTCCTTTATTCCTGTCATCCATCGTTTTCTCGGTCTTCCTCTTTTCCTTCTTTCCCTTGGGTCTAATTCCCTACTCTCCTTAGCTACCACCTGGTGAGTTGCAATTCAAGATTGACGTGAAAATGTGCATAATTACGAATGAAATGGATGTCCATCTTTGATTAATGATAAACTTGTTCGTGCGGTTTATGAAAAAATGTAAGAAAACCTTAAATTTCAATTTCGGCTCTTTCCGTACAATTTCCGCAAATTTAAATTTCACTTATTCATGAAATTTTTCATGAAAAATCTGATGTAAAACACTCCCAAAACTTTCTCTTGCCAATGTAAATAATGAACAATATATTACTTAACATTAGAAATAAACAAAAAACTAACCTCAAAAAACATAACCTGATATTAATCATGAGTGAACGATGCAAAATGAAAACCAACCTTAGTTTAGCTTAATAATACGGAAAATCACTCTTTCACACTAAACTAGGCTCTTTAGAGAAAAATTATTAAAATAAAAGTTTAATTATTAAAATACAAGTTTGATCATATACACGTTTGTCATAAAATACATACTAAGACAGAAATCTTAAAAAATTAATTTTTTACAGATTTTCATGAAAAAAAAATTAATAATTACCGCTAAACTAAGCGTTGTACGTAGAAATGATTGGAACAAAAGTTGTAGGTTTTTTTAATTTTCTACAACTTTGATTTATACACGTTTGCCCTAAATTCATACTAAGGCCGCAATCTTTGAAAAAAAAAAACATTTTTCCCCTCAAAAATTTCAGCAGATATGGCGCCTGCCCTATCATAAAGAGCATAATCATGTAGTAAATCAGGCGTTTTTGAGAAAATCGCAAAAGTGAAAAATTACAGGAATAAACTATTACTTCCGGTCGACCGATTTTTATAAGATTATTCGTGTCAGGTGCTCCAGTAGTACCTAAATTAAGTTTTAATTTTCAATTTCGTACGATGTTCCGTTCTTGAGATATTTTGTTCATACACAAACAGACCAATCGCTAAAAAAAAGTTTTTTGGGTACAGGGGTTCTGGAGAACGTGTAAACTCGATTTCGAAAAATCAACATGAAAACTATACTTTCCTTCCTATAAATTCATATAGACAAGAGAAAGTAAAAATACGGAATTCGTTAACTTTCTACCCACTGGTAAACAGATTAAAAAAATCTGAGTAGTAGTAGTCTTGGCTCTATAAATATTAAAAAATTCAAGATATTTTACAAAGATTAATTGAAATCTATTAATGAAAAATTGTACTTCATCGAATATTTTTTCTCTATCTCTTTTTATAAAAGAAAAAACCAGAACAAGAGAAATTAATTAAAAAAATTTTTTAAATGTAATTTTATGTATCTATTTATACATTAAAGTTTCTTGTAATACATAAATAAAACCAAATATATTACAACATTAAAATACACGCAGTTTATATGAAAAAGGAAGGAAAGAAAGTAGAAAAGATATATATATGGAAAAATAATTCAAAACTGGCATCATTTTATTTTTGTCTCTGGTTTCAATGTGAGAGGAAGATTTTAAGAGGGGGAAACACACTTGAATTGCTAAAGAAAATATGTACGGGTTGAATTTCCCAGCTCTTCAATGCATACACTCATACCACAAAATCTCTCAAGATCCTTTCACTACAATATTTCTTTTAAAGTGACATACATCATCAGTTGTGCCACTTTAATAAACATAAAAATATAACAAATCCATGAAACTATATTATACTTCTTTAACGTACAATAAACAATGTATCATCTGCGATAATCGTTAAACTCCAGGGATTTGATAAAAATGAAAATACATGAAAAATTCATTTGATCCTACTGCCAAAAATATTCATAACCGAGCTGAAATGAAAATGTAAAATCTAAACGTATTGTTCACCTAAAAACAAGTACAAGCAACGGTATGCCTAATTAAATTCCAAAATGAAACAAATTTTACAGATTTTAAGAAAAAGTAATTTTGATAGTAGTAAATACACTGTCACCGCCACCCCTTCTAATTAATCATTTACTGTGTTGCCGGCCTTCAATACTTCTTCCGGCCCTTGTCAGTGCGGTAGGCCCTTTGGCGGCGTACCAACAAACCTTTCGGCTGCGTACCGACAGAGGGCTTTGTTGCCAAGGCCGAGTGAGTAACCACCCTGTACTACAGCTCTCTCGGCAACTGTATAAAGAGCGCTACACCGAGCTGAGGGGATTCAATTCCAATCCAGATACAGAGAGATTCAATTCCGATCCAGACAGCAGACAAGACATTCACCATTGACCACGGCTACCGAACTTCAGCGAAAACTAATCGACGACCCCGCAAGAGAGAAGATGATGCTTCCGCTCGCCGACCCGTCACCGTAAACCGTCGACCGGACTGTCATCGCTCACTGACGCCAGCGATGCCCACAGCGGTCCCTTGACCGAGCCTTACACCCACTGGACCCGACGAAGCAGCCATCGACGCACTACTGCGAGGGAAGAAGATGATGTCTCCGCTAGACGACGACACGCCGTGTCGCCTAGCTCCTCGACCGCCACGACGACTACGACCGATGCTTCGTGCACTAAATTGACTAATATGGTTCGTTGTGGCTAAACAAGAACTAAAAAAAACAACACATACAAGGTGTTTGTTTTAAGTATACTTTTGATTTCGGTTCAAGTAACCAATATAATGGTTCTGATTTTTAAAATCTAGTTGTTTCCGTACCTAAGCAAAAACAAAATAAAATATTCAGTATTATTATTGTTGTTTAGGTCATCAGCCGAAAGGCTGGTTTGAACCTGTAGAGGTTTTACTGAGTAAAACGAGGAGTGAGGTGGTTTACAATTGCCTTCTTCACTGAACGGAAAAGTACGCTTATCAGCATGCCGGGCCCTCTGTAAAGCACATATTTTCCACTCTGTAAATGACACCTTCACTTCATTCACCACAGGGTCTGGCTGTAACAGCGAGAGGGGAATTAGGCTACGGTTCCCCTCCCCGCCACGCTGACAGTGTGTACATTTTTTGGTTTTACCCGACGTTTCCTTTGTAGTATTATATAAACAATTCCGAGGGAGGTGGAGAGTTGTTTGCTGATGTCGGATCAAGTGACCAGGCGGTAGCTTTTTGGTTAGTAAGGCGTTTGCGGCCTCCTTGGGGCTGGACGCGGACGCCTCAATTGAGTCCAACACTACTTCCCCCATCGTGAGGGAGTGAACATGAGTTTTTCTCGCCGCCTCGGATAAAAAAAAAACAAAGGGTCTGGCTGTATAATGAAATTCATTACTTTCAGAGTAGATAACTCTGATTAGTGTCTTTTACACCTCTATTTCTTCTGTTCTTAAATGATTCAGTCACTTTATTGGCTGACCATGCGATAAGAAATACAACTATTTATATAAGCTCTGCATGATAATTATTAATGAAATTATATAAAACAGAATCTAATTTCTAGACAAAAGATCAAATCATCATTAATGCATAGTTAGTATAACCTACCACAATTTTGTACAGAGTGTTACAATATAATTACAGTTTAAAAATGTTTATTTAATTCCACCACCTTTTTTTCTACTTTAGAAGTCTAATTTTCAACGTTCCACAATCACAATTAATGTTTTTGTTTTCTTTTTTCAGTTGTAACACAGTCTAATTAGAATGAAATTAATGTGACCGGACAGAAATCCAGTTAAAAGGGATTGTTTTAGGATAAGGGTACGTTTTAACAAATTAACAAACAACATGGATGTATGTTGTTAACAATGTGTACATACTATATTACTGCTGTTATAAACACACATTTACACAAATACATATATGAATGTGCACTGGTTTGTAAGTATAATAGTGTACTCAAAAGCCCAGTGTACATTGTTACATATAGGCTACTAATTATAATTACAACAATCTCACTTTAACACTATAGATACGTCTAAACACTTACACACATTGCAATCGTCTGCACAAAGAGAGTTTACACAATTAAACACATTGTTCAAATAGTTTTAAAAGTTAAAATCTGTTAAAAATTCTAATGTGAGTAGAATACTGAAATTATCAATTTTCATATTAGGTTAGCAGAAAATCTAAAAAAACTGAAGTGAAGCACTCACATGACTTTCTCTTGCTAATACAAATAATGAACAATATAACCTAACATTAGTAATGAAACATCAGAAATAAACAAAAAACTAACCTCAATAAACATAACCTAATTTTAATCATGAGTGAAAGACGCAAAATGAAAATCAACCTCAGTTTGGCTTAAAAATACAGAAAATCACTCTTTCACGCTAAACTAGGCTCTGTAGAGAAAAATGTTTTTAATAAAACTTGTAGATCTTTTAATTTTCTATAAATTTTATTATATACACTTTTATTATAAAACGCATACTAAGGCCGAAATGTTAAAAAAATCGATTTTTCTCACGTTTTCGTGAGAAAAAAACAAAAAATTGCTAATTACTGCTAAACTAAGCGTTATACAAAAAAATGTTTGAAATAAAAGTTGTAGGTTTTTAAATTCTCTACAACTTTTATTATATACATTTTTGGTCTAAAATTAATATTAAAGCCGTAATCTTAAAAAAACACTTGTTTTACGTAAAAACACCCTCACCAAGAATTTCAGCAAACATGGCGCCTACCCTATCTTGTAGAGAATAAAAAATTGAGTAAATGAGGCGATTTAAAAAAAAATCGTAGGACCAGTTTTTGAGAAAATCGCAAAAAAGTGAAAAATTATACGAATAAACTACTACTTCCGGTTGACCGATTTTGATGAAAATGTTCGTATCGGGTCCGGTAGTGGTATGTAACTTAAGTTTCAAGTTTCAAGTTCGTACGTTGTTCCGTTCTTGAGATATTCTGTTCACACACACACGCACACACACACACACACACACACACACACACACACAGACCAATCGCTAAAAACATGTTTTTTGGGTTCAGGGGGTCTGAAAACGTATAGATCCGGTGAAAACTCGATTTCTAAAAATCGACATGAAAACAATACTTTCCTTCCTATATATTCATATAGGCAAGAGAAAGTAAAAACTGAAGTGAAGCACTCACACGACTTTCTCTTGCTAATACAAATAATGAACAACCTAACATTAGTAATAAAACATTTGAAATAAACAAAAAAACTACCCTCAAAAAACATAACCTTATTTTAATCACGAGTGAATAATCCAAAATGAAAATCAACGTCAGTTTGGCTTAAAAGTACGGAAAATCACTCTTTCACGCTAAAATAGGCTCTGTATAGAATGCTGTGAGTAAAAGTTGTAGATCTTTTAATTTCCTATAAATTTAATTATATATACACTTTTGTCGTAAAATGCATACTAAGGCTGAAATCTTAAAAAAATCAATTTTTTTTACAGAATTCATGAAAACAATTCGCTAATTACCGCTAAAATAAGCGTTGTAAAAAAAAATGTTTGAAATAAATGTTGTAGGTTTTTAAATTCTCTACAACTTTTATTATATGCATTTTTGCGCTTAAATGCATATTAAAGCCGCAATCTTTAAAAAAACAATTTTTTACGAGAAAACAGCCTCCCCAAGAATTTCAGCCGACATGGCACCTACCCTATCTTGTAGAGCATAAAAAATTTAGTAAATGAGCCGATTTAAAAAAAATCGTAGGAGCCGTTTTTGAGAAAATCGCAAAAAGTGAAAAATTACACGAATAAACTACTACTTCCGGTTGACCGATTTTGATGAAAATGGTCGTGTCGGGTCCGATAGTGGTATCTAACTTAAGTTTCAAGTTTCAAGTTCCTACAATATTCCGTTCTTGAGATATTCTGTTCACACACACACGCAGACCAATCGCTAAAAACATGTTTTTTTGGGTTCAGGGGGTCTGAAAACGTGTAGATCCGGTAAAAGCTCGAATTCAAAAAATCGACATGAAAACAATAGGCTACTTTCCTTCCTATATATTCATACAGGCAAGAGAAAGTAAGAATCACTATAATGATGTATTTTCTACCTGCAAAAGTATGATTTTGTTTAATAATTCATTTACTCTTGTGATTAGCAACATAGTAATAAATTATGTTTCTTGTGTAGTGGTTGTGGACATTTAAATGTTGTAAAAAGCTATTTTGCTTTACGTACATTATCACTTCAAAGATGTAAAAAGAAGGAATTGTAAGTAATGATGAAGCGCATAATTGAAAGTATGAAGCGCAAAGCTTCAGATAGTAGATGCAAAAAACTAATCTTTTATCCCGAAAATCAAAATTACTCCCTCATTTGGAAGTATTTCTTTATTAATTCGTGTTGCTTAGGTCAACAGCCGAAAGGCTGGTTTGAACCTCTAGAGGTTTTACTAAGTAAAAACGAGGAGTGAGGGGGTTTACTATCGCCTACCTCACCGAGTTGAAAGAGTAAGCTTATCAGCTTATCAACCCTCCGAAAAGCACCCACTTTCCAGCCTGCTAATGACACCTTCACTTCATTCACCACAGGGTCTGGCTGTATAATGAAATTCATTACTCTCAGAGGAGATAACTCTAACTAGTGTCTTTCACACCTCTACTTCTATATATATCAAGCGAGTTATTCTACAGCTCTGGCCGTCTCTCGCATCCCATACGCCACCCCTCTCTATCCATCCAGTCTCCTTCCTCCAATTGTCTAGCATGCATATCTTTCGATACTTGCTTTATCCATGCTTCAGGTGGTCTACCACGCTTATTTCGTCCCCAAGGGGTCCAGTTTATTATTTTCTTTGGCCATCTCTCATCTCCCATTCTTTGCACATGTCCCAGCCATACCAGACGTCGTTTTTCGATTTCCTCCATTGTGGTGTCTTGTTTTTGTGTACGAGCTCTAATTTCGGTGTTTCTAACCCGGTCTACCCTAGAAACCAGACAACTTCTACGTAACAAGTCCATTTCTACCGCATTTATTTTCTGCTGATCTCTCTTGGTCATCTCCCAGGTTTCTGATCCATATGTCAAAATACTTTGCACAACAGTATTATATAGACGAACTTTTGTGCTATTCCTGATACTTTTTGACCAGAGTACCGGGTTTAATTTTTGTTTTGCCTGTCTAGCCTGTCCAATCCTGCCTCTACTTCTTATGTTCTTAAATAGTTCAGTCATATAATTGGGTAACTATGTGATAGAAACAGAACTATTTGTTTGTAGCCCTGGAACCAACAGATAGAGTGCAATTAATTTAACACGTTACCTGCCCGTTATGGACAATATTAATTCTAACTCAAACCAATGTGGATTTACGAATGTCAGATCAATAGCTCAGCTAAACCCTCAGTTTTGGTTAAACTATAACATTTTCAATCAAAATTGTTGAGGGCAGTAACGTTCACTTATATATTTCCAATCATATAGGCCTTACAACACACAGGTAAAATCCTTTACATAAATGAAACAATGCACCAATCACACCAGTGATTTAAATCAAAATTACAAAACAATAATAATCCACTAATCCGCGTTCTGAACTGTCCAGATTTACTAGGTAACCCAAATCATAGGCTCTGCAGAATGTGGAGCAAAGATTAATTTAGGATAAATTTACAATTGATTAGACATTTGTATTCTTCTTAGTAATTTTACCATTGGCTATAAAGGGCTTCTGTCGTCAACTGAAAGGAGACCCCTAAATTCCTTTTACAAAAGGCTTAAGGGAACCGGCCGGCATAAAAGGCTAGTGTCCTATCCATACGTTCACGTTGTGTGGCCTGTTAGAATAGTATTTTTATTATGGCCATAAAAGGCAGGTGGAGTATTAAATTATTAGCCCTCGATCTGCTAATTCCAGGGCTACGAAAGATAGTTCTGTTTCTTATCACATAGTCGGACAATTATAGGACTGAAGCATTTAAGAACAGAAGAGGTAGAGGTGCAAAAGACAATAGTTAGAGTTATTTCCTCTTAAAGTAATGAATTTCGTCATTATAAAGCTAGATCCTGAGGTGAATGAAGTGAATATGTCATTTGAAGGATGAAAAGAAGATACTTTTCAGAGAGCCTGGTATGCTGATAAGCATATTTATTCACTCAGTGTGTGTTGGCAATGGTAAACCACCTCACTCCTCGTTTTACTTAGTAAAGCCACTACAGATTCAAACCAGCCTATCGGTTGATCACCTAAACAACAGTATTTTTATAAACATACGCTTTTTTTATTGAATCATAGCTTAGAACACCCTCGATCAAGTCACTTTAGAAACAAAAAATAAAAATCAGTTCATTTTTTCAAGGCATATGGTGCCACAGACACACACACAGATACACAAGTTATAACACCCCTATTTTTAAGTCAGGGGATAATAAAATAAAATTATAAAAATGTTGCAGGATATTTTTTGATGCCATGATGTATTTTGTACAAAGTATTTAAAGTAATAAGGAAATAAATTGTCATATTTTAATATTATCATTGAATTTGAGAGTTATAACCACTGATACAAGAAATGATATAAGCACAATGTGTTGTTACGATTTCAATTGGTGCAATACAATTTGATATCACATGTAATTGTTTGTATTCATTGATATCATTACTAATAATGTAGAGAAGCGGAGGTAACTGTTTAGCGGAAGGTAACTAAGACGAATATTTGCAGTGTTTTGATTGATGAGCACACAACATCCGTCGGCTGTCATGTAGCCTACACGATTCTCTACAACTACCAGTAAAATGTCTAATTCCCCTAACTCTATGTTCCCCTTGTCAGCAACAACAAGAAGGTGTAATTAACTTTACAATGTTTTGTTCTCAATCAAATTTTTATTAATTATCATTGATTGAAATATGCTATCTGAATGTAGCACGTTCTAATATGATGACAGATGTGCTACGAGGTGTGGCTGTTAAATAACGGAACTGACGTAAAAAAATTTATTTTAATTTTATACATAATCACTTATTGTCACCTTCAATATACACTCCTCTATACCTACAACGCTCCGTGTGAATTTTCCATGGTTATAAACAGTGCTGGAAGTCATCTTCTGTCAGCTGCTTCAGGACACTTGCTGCTTTCTCTTTTTCAGCTTCCACAGACTCAAATCTTGTCCCTTTTAATGCATATTTCACCTTAGGGAACAGGTAAAAGTCACATGGTGCAAGATCTGGTGAATAAGGTGGATGTTCTAACACTGAGATGCTGTACGTGGCTAGGAACCTCTTGACAGATAACGCGGAATGAGCTGGCGCATTGTCTTGGTGGAGAACCCAAGATTTGTCCTTCCACATTTCGGGGCGTTTTTCCTTACTCTTTGACGTAGTTCAGAAAGTACCTCAAGGTAGTAATATTGTTTAATTGTTTGACCTTCAGGAACCCAGTGAAGATTTTGCTTTTACGGCCTCTTTGGACTACTTGAATAAAATTTATAAATCCTTCTAGTTTTGTTTTTAGGATTCTTAAGTTTTTCCCAATAATTCTTCAATTTTTTTGGTTCTAATCTGTTTGATTTTATCTGTACAAATCATTGACGATGGAGCTCGAGTTGTTTCAACGAATCTTGTATTTTTATTCTTAAGCAACTTAAGCTGTTCAGATTTTTCTAAAAGATCTCGTTCTGCGATGTTAAATTCTTGTATATCTTGCTTTATTTCAGTATCTTGGACTGTGATTAGAGGTCTTAAAAATCACATCTTACAATTAATTATACAAGGGAAGATAAAAGGATAGCGGAGCGTTAGTAGACGTAGGGAATCCGGGTTAAAGAACCTGATGGGTTGGTTTGGCTGTATTAAAATTTTAATGGTAGAATTTCCACAATGCGTAAACACGATTAGATGTAAGAAATAGGAGACGTTACAAGAGGAATCAGAGGATCAGAGGAATCAAGAGGAATTAGAGGTAAGAATAAATATATTTGTTTATGCTGCAAAGTAAATCGGAATATTTAATTTCGAATTCTTTTATGGAAAAAGAAATGCAAGAGAAACCGACGTTCGTTTTAAGATTTAATTTTAAAATTATAATTATTATACAGTCTTTTGGAGTCTATATAGGGACTACTATCGGTTTCATAATCATAGACACCCGAATTTGAACCCTTGCATCTCCAAAACTATGAGTTTGATTTCAACATAATTTATATCAAAATTTAGTTCATTTTATTCTGCGTTGACCTACAATAGTCCTATATTTTTAATGTTGTTTAAAAATTGCCATATTGAGGTTGAAAGACAAAAAGACCCTCTTTTTTTATACCGCAACAAATTTCATGCGTTTAGAGGCGTGTAACTCGATAAATGTTTGACCGAAAAGTTTGAAATGTTAAAACAACATAGACAATTACATTCTTACAGCGTAGACGAAATTTCAATTTCGTACGCTATTTAAATTTTGATTTATGAACAATATTCTGAACCCTTGCTACCTCGGTAACCGCTCGATCGCTCGGCACGTACAAACTATCGTTTTATTCAGCGTAAAAAAACTTAGTATAGATATGTTGTTGTTGTTTAGGTCAACAGCCGAAAGGCTGGTTTGAACCTCTAGAGGTTTTACTAAGTAAAACGAGGAGTAAGGTGGTTTACCATTGCCTTCCTTACTGAGTTGAAAGAGTATGCTTATCAGCATGCCAGGCCCTCCGAAAAGCACTCACTTTCCACCCTGCAAATGACACCTTCACTTCATTCACCACAGGGTCTGGCTGCATAGTGAAATTCATTACTCTCAGAGGAGATAACTCTTACTAGTGTCTTTTACACCTCTACCTCTTCTGTTCTTAAATGATTTAGTCATTTAATTGGCTGACCACGTGATAAGAAACAGAACTATTTTTTTTAGCCCTGGACCAAACAGATAGAGTGCAATTAAAATTACACTCCACCTGCCCGTTTTGGGCATATAGATATGCTAATAACATAAAATATCGATTGGCTAATGTTGTGGTAGAATTTTTAGAATTTTGAAAAATAGATTGATTTTGCGGGAGGTGGGCGCTACCATCCATGTTGCCTGAATTTGACTGTCTACCTGAATTAACAAAGCAGTCTGTCAATTCAGATAAACAGTCGACAGGATGTCACGTACACAAACAAGCAACATGGATAGTAACACCCACCCGCCGCATTACCTATCTATTTTCAAAATTCTACCACAACTTTGGCAAATAGATATTTCATGTTATTAACATATCTGTACTAAGTTTTTTACGCTGAATAAAACGATAGTTTGCTAGTTTGCCCGTGCCGAACGATCGAGCGGTTATCGATATAGGAAGGTTTAAGAATATTGTTAATACATCAAAATTTAAATAACTTACGTTTTTGAAATTTCGTACACGCTGTAAGAATATAATTGTCTATTTTGTGTTAATTTTCAAACTTTTCGGTCAAAATATTATGGATTTACTCGCCTCTAAACGCATGAAATTTGTTGCGGCATAAAAAAGAGGGTCTTTTTGTCTTTCAACCTCGATATGGCAATTTTTAAACAACATTAAAAATATAGGACTATTATAGGTCAACGCAGAATAAAATGAGCTAAATTTTGATATAAATTATGTTAAAATCAAATTTATAGTTTTGGAAATGCAAGGGTTCAAATTCGGGTGTCTATGATTATGAAACCGATAATAGTATTTATCTCGCAGTAAAAAATAATAGAAATATAATTTTAAAGGCAATCTGTTTTTAAAATGCCACAAACACAGAATATTAACTCTTGCATATTATGTAATATGTAACTAATTGGAAAAAATTTTCTTCGTCTTTATCTTCTAGACAACAATATAATTTCTCGAGGAAAATCGAAAAATTCATTTTTTCCTCGTAAGATTGATTCAGTACACTCCCGTTCTGTGTAAGTACAACCACGTTTTCGTCTTCTGTACAATTTTTTCTCTATTTTAGATAATTTTTTTAAGGTGTAGTCTCGTACGAGATATGAACCTTGAAATTCCACTTTGTCGAGCAAGCCGAAACTTTTCTTATTCATTTCCGACTCTTCATTTATTTAGGCTACATAAAACTTCATTTATTTTTTTCAAACTATTTTTTTTTTAATTCCTTATATGTGTACGTTACAATCTGTTCAATTCTGAACAAAAAGCAACCCCATGACCCAATGAGACGAGGATGATATGTATGACGTGTAAATGAGGTGTAGTCTTGTACAGACTCAGGTCGACCATTCCTGAGAGAGTATGGTTAATTGAACCCCAACCATCAAAGTACACTGGTAACCACTGTCTAGCATTCACATCCGTATAAAAGTAACTACCTTTACTAGGATTTGAACCAGGAACCTTCGTCTCCGAAAATCAGCTGTTAAACAACTGATTTGGGCGACGACTTTACCTCTAGACCAACCCGGTGGGTTTTTTCAAACTAAGCTTCACGTCCCCTCCCAAAACCTTTAACGCAGGCCCCATTTTGAGAACCAATGACCTAAATAACAACAAATATGCAAAAGTGAAAGTGTTTACTTAAGCATTACCTCTGGGATACGTACGACGTCCTTGTACAATTTAGAATGCATCTTTTGAAAGGTTAACTTTTTAATATATGCAACTATGGTAAATAAAAGAGACAGTAGGGGTCACGCGCATGACCGGCCGTTATGAGTGAGTACATACCGTCACTAGCAAATAATGACGTCACCGGTGCTAAAAGCACCAGTTTTATTCTTCCTTCTACATTCAAAAATAATATTGGGTTATAATAATTATGGTTTGTCTACTATAATAATAACAGCCAGAATAAAAATGATAATAAAGAATTGTAACGGAATGTAAGCAAAATAAGAAATTATTCTTTGCCATTTTTCGTTAACCACCGGGTTGGTCTAGAGGTAAAGTCGTCGCCAAAATCAGCTGTTTAACAGCTGATTTTCGGAGACGAAGGTTCCTGGTTCAAATCCTAGTTAAGGTAGTTACTTTTATACGGATTTGAATACTATACAGTGGTACCGGTGTACTTTCATGGTTGGGGTATAATTAACCATACTCTCTCAGGAATGGTCGGCCTGGGTCTGTACAAGACTACACCTCATTTACACATCATACATATCATCCTCATCTCATTGGGTCATGGGGTTGCTTATTGTTCTAAATTGAACAGATTGCAACGTACACATATTAGGAATAAAATTTTTCGTTGACGATTTAAGTAAACAGATTATCTTTAGATGTTCACATTATGTATATTAAAATTTTTTATACAATTCTATAATTGAAATAAAAATAAATACATAATATTTGGTAGCCTACTTCTAGGAAAATTGAATGGTTGTGAATATCTAACAGCCAGGCCTAATGTTATCACAAATATTTTGTAGTTTGTTGTTGTTTAGGTCAACAGCCGAAAGGCTGGTTTGAACCTCTAGAGGTTTTACTAAGTAAAAACGAGGAGTAAGGTGGTTTACCGGGCCTTCCTCACTGAGTTGAAAGAGTATGCTTATCAGCATGCCAGGTCCTCCGAAAAGCACTCACTTTTCACCCTGCAAATGACACCTTCACTTCATTCACCACAGGGTCTGGCTGCATAGTGAAATTCATTACTCTCAGAGGAGATAACTCTGACTAGTGTCTTTTGCACCTCTACCTCTTCTGTTAAATAGTTTTAGTCTTAAATAGTTCAGTCATATAAGTGGCTGACTATGTGATAAGAAACAGAACAATTTTTTTTAGCCCTATTTTTTTTTATTTGTAGTTTATATTGTGGAAAAATGAAAAAAAAAGTATTTTGCCGTGCTTGTTTTTAGGTTTCATCTTTCGGAAAACGGTGAAATGAACATTTGTTATGTATATATTTTTCATTGTTACAAACATCCGCAACAATTTTCAATGTAATTATATTAGAAGTCACTAGATTTAAACACGTACTAAATATTAGAAATAACAAAAAAATAATTAAATACATAAAAAGTAACGGGTGATTCATTTAAAAGTAGCCCGCCGCTCGAGTAATCTTAATGTAATGTCATCGTATTGTAGGGGCCATATTTTTTCATGAAACTGTAAATAGCGATGTGTACGTCAGAATTTTTAATGAATTTCATGAACAGTTAACCGACGATGAACGCGAGTACAATTTTTTCCAGCAAGATGGTGTAACATGTCACACGTCTCGCCAGTCCCTATCTCATATCAATCAGGCTTTTCCCATGCGAGTTGTTAGTAAAGATTTGTGGCCTCCTCGTTCACCCGATTTGAGTAAGTGCGATTTTTTTCTATGGGGTTATTTAAAAGGAACTGTTTACCAAACAAACCCCCGCAGTATACATGAGCTAAAGAATAACATCGTGGCAAACATTCAAGCTATAGACGTCTCCGTATTGCGTCTTGTGTGCATTAATAACATTGAACGAGCGCAAAAATTGTGTAAGCGTTCAAGGACGCCACTTTCAGAATCTACTGTAAAGGTGAAGTTGAAATTTGTATATAAATTTTAAATAAATATGTAAAATTATGTATTAAGTAATTCTATTTATTCATTTACTATTTGAATCCAATTGAGTGCCGAAGGCTGCTGTTAAATGCAGCGGGCTACTTTTAAATGAATCATCCTGTATTAGTAGGCCTAGATATATTTACTAGTTCTTGTTATGATCAATAATATATTCGATTTAACTACGAGTAAATGCATAAAGAATTCACATAATAACGTTAGTCGTTAATTAGACGGACTGACAACATTTAAAAATACCGAAATAATACAAACAGCTGACCGTGTTCATAAGCACCGGTGACGTCATCGGCTACTGCGCAGCCTTACGTGCCCCCTACCGTCTCTTCTAATTACCCTGCATGCAACCGATGTTGCTCGAGTGACAGAATTGACAATTTTGAACGATAAATCATCAGAGGATCCATTAAGTAGACCAAGGGACACGAATGTGCCCTATCTGCTATAAAATAATATTAGGTACCATGGGCGGGATTTGGCGGGAGTCATTGGGGGGGCAAATACCGGGGGGTCTGGGGGGTATGAAATACCCCCCAGCACAAGGGGGGGTCCGGGGGACCTCCCCCCCAAAAATTTTGAGATTTTTATTGCCTTCAACTCAATTTTAGGGCTGTTTTTAGGCTAAATTAAAAAGTAAATTTTGTTGGGATTTTAACGTTAAAACGTCATTTTAACTCCCAATTGATGTAAACCTAAAATTGATCTAAAATGGTCCAATAACAATGTTTTTAAATGTTAAAAAATAGTATTAACTTATTTAACCATTAACACATTTTTATTGGACCATTTGATTAATTAATTTTAAGTTTAAATACATCTCCACTAAGAACAGCTTATAAGAAGAACATCTGAATTGATTAAGATGCATCTGAACATCTGAATTGATTTCGATACACTAACTTGGTTAAAAATGTATACCAGTAGAATATTGGGGGGGCAAGTGCCCCCCCTTGCCCCCCCAGATCCCGCCTGTGTTAGGTACGAGTGGACAGAATGAAACAGGTAATAAAGGGTGTCATGATGTGGTTGGTATATGTGGAGTTGTAATACCCCTATTTTTGGAGGGGGGGGGGTTTTAGGGGTTTGGTTGGTTGGTGGGTTGAAGAAGGCTTTTGTAAGCACACCAACTGTTGATAGGACAAGAGAAGAGAGGTGGGGGTGATGTTGTTAAGCTCCCACTTCACATGAGCGAGCCATCGAAACCACTTTTCTCTCTTTTCATCTTTATTTATTTCTATATATCTATCTCTTTTTAGTTTACTACATATCCTGTATTCTGTTACCATGTATCCACTGCATGTATTGCACACATTATAGTGAAGTGGAAAACATAAAACCATACTTTAGATTAAGATATGCACTTCATAAAAATTCATTAACAATAATAATTATAATACCCAATTTACATTACATTATTTAATTTTAAAAAATCGGGTGTGAAACACTCACACGAATTTCTCTTACCAATGTAAATAATGACCATTATAATCTGTGTTTAATCATGAGTAAACAATGAAAAATGAAAAATTTAACCTAATTGTAATCATGAGTGAATGACGCAAATGAAAATCAACCTCTCTTAAAGATAAAAATACGGAAAATCACTAATTGAGGCTAAAATAAGCTCTACAGAAGAAAATGCTTGAAATAAAAGTTGTAGGTTTTTTAATTTTCTATAACTTTGATGGCGTGTTAAATTATTTGCACTCGATCTGCTAGTTTCAGGGCTACATAAAATAGTTATATTTCTTATCACATGGTCAGCCAATTATATGACTAAGCATTTTAGAACAAAAGAGGTAAAGGTGTGAAAGACACTAGTCAGAGTTATCTGAGAGTATTGAATTTAATTATACAGCCAGACTCTGTGGTAAATGAAGTGAAGGTGACATCCGCAGTATGTAAAATATAATTTTCAGAGGGAATACATATTTTAATATAGGTTATATCCTTTTCTGAGGGCCTGGGGTGCTGATAAGCATATTTTTCCACTCGGTGTAAAATATATATTTTCCACTGTAAAATATATATTTTCAGAAGAAATATATATTTTAATAACATTTAACACAAACAAGTCAAATATTTCCCTGATTACGGACAGTTTGTCTGTTTTTGTCTCACATCCGTAGTGGAACCGTCATCAAATCTGACACAGTTCAGAAGAAAAAAGAATCTGTAACAGCTCATGGCAGCTCTCAATAACTGCTTGCCTGTCCCATAAGATAAAATTGTATTATCTAAAGACAGGGCACGAATTATCAGTGTAAACATAGGTCACCAATGAGCCAAACGTATGACATCAGGATTGGCACCATTGCAAATTCACAAAATTCCTGCATGGCGCCAATAAACTTACCGTATTTCAGAAAACAACAATAATTTTTTATTTTTTTATGACATGATAATACGCAGTAGAAATGAGTTGAGGAACACACGAAGGAGATCCGACCCAATTATCTACATTTAAAAAAATATATAAAAAAATCTGGTGTGAAACACTCACACAACTTTCTCTTGCCAATGCAAATAATTAATAATATAACCTAACACATTAGTAATAAAACATTAGAAATAAACAAAAAAAACTAACCTCAATAATCATCACCAAAATTTAATCATGAGTGAAAGGCGTTAAGTGAAAATCAACCTCAGTTTGCTTAAAAATACGGAAAATCACTCTTTCACAGTAAACTACGCTCTGTAGAGAAAAATGCTCAAAATAAACTTTATAGATCTTTTAATTTACTATATATTTGATTATACTTTTTCGTCGTAAAATGCACAATAAGGCTAAAATCTTTAAAAAATAGATTTTTTTATACGATTTCGAGAGAAAAAAAAACAAAAAATCGCTAATTACCGCTAAACTAAGCGTTATACAAAACAATGTTTAAAATAAAAGTTGTAGAATTTTTAATTTTTCAACAATTTTTACTAGATACATTTTTGCGCTAAAATGCATATTAAAGTTGTAATCTTAAAAAAACAATTTTTTTCACGAGAAAACAGCCTCACCAAAAATTTCAGCAAACATGGCGCCTACCCTATCTTGTAGAGCATACAAAATTTAGTAAATAAGGCGATTTTTAAAAAAAAACGTAGGACCAGTTTTTGAGAAAATCGCAAAAAAGTGAAAAATTTACGAATAAACTACTACTTCCAGTTGACCGATTTTGATGAAAAGGTTCGTGTCGGTTCCGGTAGTGGTATGTAACTTAAGTTTTAAGTTTCAAGTTCGTACGATGTTCCATTCTTAAGATATTCTGTTCACACACACACACACACCAATCGCTAAAAACGTGTTTTTTAGGTTCAGGGGGTCTGAAAACGTGTACATCCGGTGAAAACTCGTTTTTAAAAAATCGTCATGAAAACAATATTTTCTTTCCTACATATTCATATAGGCAAGAGAGAGTAAAAAAAAAAAACATACAAAAAAATTACTGCTGTTGCGAAAATGCAACAGCGTCAGTCCCTAATGTTAATTAGTTTTTGTAATTTTGTATCAGCATTTGTTTTTTTGTTTTTATTTTTATAATATATTTTGTTTTTTTAATTGGTCGCTAATGACTGCATTGTTGATGCGATATTAAAAAAAATAACTTAAAAAATCTAATTTATTAAGATAAAGTATGTAAACTTTATGATAAGAAGTTCTGTTATTAACTTAGTAATAATTATAAGTTATTGGTTGGGTGGGGGAAGGGAAGGAAGAATCCAAACATTTAGTCTCTAGTGTCTTCATTATTTACAATAATGACTCTTCAGAGAGGTGTTATAGTAAAGTTGCTGATTACAGTTTCATAATCTCTGATCCTTAGCTAAGTTTATTGATTAAATGAATTTCATGGATACCTGAAATTCGTTTTAGTGTGATCAGCTAAATTTGATCAAGGGGAAAAGGTTTGAGGAATAAAAACGTATCAACAATTTCAAACTACTGTATAGGCCTGTGTATAAAAGTTGTAGTTATTTGTATTTTATAGCGCGGAACTATTATTAGTTGCTTTCAGTCTGATCGCGACCGTAAACTAATCCAGCGAGTATCAACTCTCTTCAGAGAAACCGAAGTATATTTGTGTTGACATTACCAGTTTCGCTGAGCATTCACACAACCTAAACGTAACAAAATTCATGTTGTTGTTGTTGTTTAGGTCATCAGCCAAAAGGCTGGTTTGAACCTGTAGAGGTTTTACTAAGTAAAACGAGGAGCGAGGTGGTTTACCATTGCCTTCCTCACTGAGTGGAAACGTACGCTTATCAGCATGCCAGGCCCTCTGAAAAGCACATATTTTTCACTCTGCAAATTACACCTTCACTTCATTCACCACAGGGTCTGGCTGTATAATAAAATTCATTACTTTCAGAGGAGATAACTCTGATTAGTGTCTTTTACACCTCTACCTCTTCTGTTCTTAAATGATTCAGTCATTTCATTGGCTGACCATGTGATAAGAAACAGAACTATTTATTTTAGCCCTGCAGCGAACAGATTGAGTGTAAATAATTTGACACTCTACCTGTCTGTTATGGGCAGGCAAAATTCATATCGCACGAAAAAACGATATGTATACAATAGTTGGTCTCTGCAAAAAAAAATCTGGTGTGAAACACTCACACAACTTTCTCTTGCCAATGCAAATAATGCAAATAATAATAATACAACATTAGAAATAAACAAAAAACTAACCTAACAAAACATAACCTTATTTTAATCATGAGTAAAAGACGCAAAATGAAAATCAACTTGTTTGGCTTAAAAATACGGAAAATCACTCTTTCACGGTAAAGTAGGCTCTGTAGACAAAAAGTTTCTAAATAAAAGTTGTAGATCTTTTAATTTCCTATAAATAGATTATATACACTTTTGTCGTAAAATGCATACTAGGCCGAAATCTTAAAAAAATCGATTATTCACATGTTTTCATGAGAAAAAAACAGAAAATCGCTAATTACCGGTAACTAAGAGTTGTTCAAAAAAATGTTTGAACTAAAAGTTGCAGGATTTTAAATTCTCTATAACTTTTATTATATACATTTTTGCGCTAAAATGCAAATTAAAGCCGTAATCTTAAAACAAATTTTTTTAACGTGAAAACAGCCTCACCAAAAATTTCAGCAAACATGGCGCCTACCTTATCTTATAGAGCATAAAAAAATTAGTAAACCAGGCGATTTTTAAAAAAAAATCGTAGGACCAGTTAATGAGAAAATTTCAAAAAAGCGAAAAATTATACGAATAAACTAAGTACTACTTCCGGTAGACCGATTTTGATGAAAATGTTCGTGTCGGGTCCGGTAGTGGTATGTAACTTATATTTCAAATTTCAAGTTTGTACGATTTTCCGTTCAATATTCTGTTCACACTCGCACCAGTCGCTGAAAACATTTTTTTTTGTTCAGGGGGTCTGAAAACGTGTAGATCCGATGACAACTCGATTTAAAAAAATCGACATGAAAACAATACTTTCCTTCCTATATATTCATCCAGGCAAGAGAAAGTAAAAAATGAATCGGCGGTCCCCCAGTCGGTGACCAATGATTGTTATAGACTGTGAAATTACCACAAACTGAATAACACAAGACTTGAACAGAAGATACCGACTAAACGAGAGAAATTATGTATTCCGACGATTAACACAGGAAGAGATCAGAAAGATTGAAGGAATACTGGAGAAGAATCAAGAAAAGAAACATCACATAGACTGTGAAATTACCACAAACTGAATAACACAAGACTTGAACAGAAGATACCGACTAAACGAGAGAAATTATGTATTCCGACGATTAACACAGGAAGAGATCAGAAAGACTGAAGGAATACTGGAGAAGAATCAAGAAAAGAAACATCAGGAAAAATACTCCAACACAACAAAAACTGAAATAAGATGTTTCTTCTATAATGAATTTATGTAGTCCTAGTGGCTTAAAATAAAGTATACAAGGTGTGACTATTAAATAATGAGACTGACGTTGTAAAAAATTTAATTTTAATTTTATACATAATCACGTATTGTCATTTTCAATATACACTTCTTCTCTATACCTAAAACGCTCCATGCAAATTTTCCATTGTTGGAAACCGTGCTGGAAATCATCTTCTGTCAGCTCCTTCAGGACACGTGCCGCTTTCTCTTTTACAGCTTCCACAGACTCAAATGTTGTCCCTTTTAATGCAGATTTCAGCTTAGGGAACAGGTAAAAGTCACAAGAAGTAGAAGGCGGAATGAGCTGGCGCATTGTCTTGGTGGAAAAACCATGATTTGTCTTTCCACATTTCAAGGCGTTTTTCCTTACTCTTTGACGTAGTTTAGAAAGTTCCTCAAGTAATATTCATTAATTGTTTGACCTTCAGGAAACCAGTGAAGGTACACAATCCCATGGATATGAAAAAAAACAATCATCATTGCTTTAAATTTTGACATGCTCATTCCAACTTTTTTGGCTCTCGGTTGTAACATCTGTAACATCTGATTACAGATTGTTACTTATTTTGGGTTTTGTTTGCGTTGTTTGTTGTGTCGATTTCCTTTATCTGTTTTGCCGGTAATGTAGTTCTACTTGCCGTACGGTGGCGCGCTCTGTTTTTTTTACGTACTACTTCTGTACCTCGCTGCGTGCTGTTCCGATGTGCCTGACTGGGACTGTCTGTCGTTGTTCAACCGAGTTACGATTCTGTTATGATGTAATTTTATTACGTGATATTTTTAATTTTTAATACTTTTTAGGAAAAGTATTTCATCTGCCCATTGTTTAAATGGTAAGCTAATTTCTTTTCTTAGCATTCCAGGAGTTGAGAATATTATTGCGAGTTGTTTAAATTCATATTTTGTAAAACTAAGCTATGCTAAGTCTAGGCTTACTTCTAACTGTAAGTTACCTGTTATATCCAACTAAAACCGATTTTTATTTTATTACTTTAATTGTAAAGATATTTTGTTTTCTATTTGAGAAACGATTTTGCTATAATAATTGGTTAATTGTATTTCGTCAAGTTATTTTAAAGTTTAATTATTGTATTTCTGAACTCGTAATTATATTCTCTTTTCCTTAAGTTACTTAACCTAAAAAATTTTTTTAATTTTACTTGTATTACTTATGTGATGGTGCTGATGTTAAGATCGTTTTTTTAATAAATTATTGACACTCGCCCGATCTTTGCTTCAGGGTTGGAGTACAGGGTTCGGGGTAATATGTCCCGACGACCGTAGAACTGGAATATTGGAATTTTATTGTCTACTGCCTTAAGTTTTCTAATCATCACTTGGATGTTCGATTCCCGAACACGAAAATCTTCATCTGCTTATATCCTATGTCTTGACGGTATTTTCTTCAGGATTTTCCAATGTCTGGATCTTTTCCGATACTATTCTGTGTGCCACCTCGAGATCGAGATTGTCAGTTGGATTCGTGAGTGTTTTAACAGCATAAGTGTTAAGGACATGAGGTATGTGAACATCAAATTTTATTTTGTGAAGTCCTCAGTTTCAGCCTACAGTGATTTGGTGAAACCGACCAATATTGTCTTACACGGAAAGATTCAACTTAATTGAAACCATTATATGATTTGCTTGTATTGGACAAGAAAATCTCTGTCTGGACATTACCTATATTACTTTTATTTTCATGTCAATTCCTAATTAACAGCAGACAGACTGAAATGTTAAAATAAAATATTTTCTTTTGCGCAACATAATGTAACATCAACTATTTATTAATTCTTTTTCTTAAAATTTAAATAACTAGCTAAGCTCTAATATTTCTTAAAATTTAATATTAATCTAAAGTAATCTTGATTTTTTTACTACTCTATTTAACGTCTTAATGAAAGAATAAAAACCTAAATTATTTTATTTATAGTTATGTGGTAATCTTTGGAAATTAAACGTAAAAGTGGCTAAGCCACTGGTAAACTGAATTAAATATATGTATATGTTGGCCAACAATAAATTGCTATTATTAGTCTGTATGAACGCAATATTTTACACCTTATTAAATAATTAATTTTGAATTAGTCACATGGCAAATATTTATTTATTGTGATTAATCGGTCTGCACCAATTTATAAAATTGTTCATTCTTTACAAGATGAAGTATTTTGTAACTATTATTATTTAATGCTAGTCTTATTTGATTATTAATTAAATTTCTTTACAACCTACTATAAATGATTTTATTTTTCACTTATGCAACGATCCTTGTGTTTTTGTTTTGTGCTTTCTTAAAAAAATTTTTTTTTATTTTGTTAACACCCTGTCCAACCTGTCGCATTATATTTTTGCCGTGCGTGTTGACGGCGGCGATAGGGGTGTTTACACGGTAAAGTTCGGCTCTTCCAGTGCATGGATTGGTGCTTCGTTTCCGGATCATAAGTAAAAACCACGTTTCATCACACGTTATTATCTTCTACCTGTTCCCTAAGGTGAAATCTGCATTAAAATGAACAAGATTTGAGTCTGTGGAAACTGTAAAAGAGAAAGCGGCACGTGTCCTGAAGGAGCTGACAGAAGATGACTCCCAGCACTGTTTCCAACAATGGAAAATTCGCATGGAGCTTTGTAGGATTAGAGAAGGAGTGTATATTGAAGGTGTCAATAAGTGGTTATATCGAATAAAAATAAAACTTTTTACAATGTCAGTCTCGTTATTTAATAGCCATACCTCGTATAAGATCATTTATAAGATCGGATGATCTTTATATAGTAGATCATCATGTAAGATCAAACGATTTTTTACAACCTCTCTTTAATGAGTACAACAGGAGGAGAATATTAAATCCAAAACTAACCTATCTGTTAAAACAAATATCATAGAATGATTAACAAGTGCCATGCCAAACGTTTTAGTTATATTTTAGTATTAAATGTGAATCTATTTTGTAGTCGAAAATAACATTTCCTATTATTAGAAGCTTAATGTAACTCACTTTGGCACCCGTGTTGCAGGTATATCAAATTCCGATATTATATCAAAATGTATAATTAGTGGATTGATACTGCTAATCCAGATTTATTGCAATGTGCAATAAATCACCAATTTCGTAGTATTTAGATTGGCACCAATATTCGTCTGTTATATAAATTTCTCTATAAAGGTAAATCCTGCTTCATATTTTGATTCCGTTACACTGTAATATATTACGTATTAAAATTTGTAATAATTTTATTTAGTAATGGGGTTACTGAAGCATCTTGTCCTGACCTTATAATAAATAGATTAGGACCCATTTTCTAACAGACAGAAACCATTTTGCTAACTTATGAGATGCTAATCATACACAGTAACCTCTATTCAGTCCGGCATTCCATAGTCCGTTCTGCCTCGGGTTTAGATCTAACAAAAATATTACTACATATTCTGCAGTAATATATACTTTGTAGTGATATAAAACTTTTCCGAATTAAACAAAGCTTACAATTCTACAGATTTTTTATGAATAATTCGTAATGATTTTTTTAAAGAAAAAATTGAAATCACTGGGGTAAAGAAACATCGCAGACGTTTTTAAGTAAGATAGGATAAACCTAACCTATATCTATAATTTTATATTTCACATACAACAATTTAAAAGTCATTTAATTTTTATTAAATGTTGTTTTTAATTTTAATTATTTTACTATTTTCTAACTTCCATGATAAGATTATATAAACGTTTAATCTTGGAATGTTTACTTTTTCAATATTTTAATTTATTTTTCGTTCTAATCTACTTTACTGTGCTCTAAAGACAATAATAAGTAAATAATTAATCCGGAACTTATAACTAATCCGGACTAATAAAGTCAAAATAGCTATGATGATTGCCAAAATCCGAACTGGATAGGCACGACAAGAAGAAGGAGAAAGAAAAACTAAAAATTATTGATATTTTCCCGTAATATTTTTTCAACTACTTAGTTTCGGCCATTTGCGACAATCGGAAAAATTACTTTAAAATTTACTTCACGTTCAAGTCATTCAAAATTGTGTAACAGGACTTAAAAAGAGTATAATGTGGTAGTACTACTTAAAAATTATAGAAAAATTACTGTGATTCGCAGTAAAATTTATTTTATATTTAAATTTTATATGTCAATGTTTTTGCCGTTAATATCTACAAAATATATCCACCATATTTTGTTTCATATGAAACATTTGTTGTGGGAATTGTTTGTAAAAATATAATATATAGAAACGTATGCCTACGTTTAACTTTATACCTGGATGTTGAAATAGTATGAAGTGTTCCCTTAGGAGCTATTAGAATATATATGTAGCCCTATATACATATATAACATCAAGCGTACGTTATCTTCTTTAACTTCGACATAACCTATTTTCGCAGTTTTAGAACTCATTTAATTCTATTAAATATGTTAAACTCTGAAAGAATTACTTGTTACTTGTATATTAAATGATTACTATGCGTTTAAGAGAATAACAATATAACATTTATTCCGGGTTCTTTTAGATTCGGGTTCCTTTCTCTTCTCCTTCTTCTTTGGTTTCTACTTTTACTTCTCCTCCTCCTCCTTCTTCTTCTTTTCCTCCTTCTTCTTTTCCTCCTTCTTCTTCTCCTTTTTCTCCTTCTCCTCCTTCTTCTCTTTCTCCTCCTCCTCCTCCTTCTCCTACTTTTCCTCCTTCTCCTCCTTCTCCTTTTTCTCCTTCATCTCCTTCTTCTCCTTCTTCTCTTTCTTCCCTCCTCCTCCTCCTTCTCCTCCTCCTCCTGCTCCTTCTTCTTCTCCTCTTTCTCCTCCTCCTTCTTCTCCGTCTTCTCTTTCTTCTCCTTCCCTTCATACTACTTCTCCTTTACGGGTTAGCCATTTCTACTGTTTCGTCACCATTTTCCCTTCGGCCTTTCAATGTCTCTGTTTCTTATTGGTTTGTACTTTCTTACTAAACCAGTTAAGTGGCTTTCAGACATTCTATTTAAATGAGTGACCCATTGGGCACAGTATAATTTTATTTCCCGTTTAGTGGAAAAATCCCAATCCTGTCTAGTCTTGTACAACCCTTGACAAACCTTAAGAATTTCATTTCCGCAGTTTGGATGTTTCTTTCTTCCTTTCTTCTCATCACCAATGCTTCGCTGCCGTACGTCAAGAGTAAAACTACTACCGGCATATAAAACTTATCCTTGTTTTGGGTCTAGTCTTTTTTACTTTCTCTTGCCTATATGAATATATAGGAAGGAAAGTATTGTTTTCATGTCGATTTTTCGAAATCGAGTTTTCACCGGATCTATACGTTTTCAGACCCCCTGAACCCAAAAAACATGTTTTAGCGATTGGTCTGTGTGTGTGTCTGTGTGTGTGTGTGTGTGTCTGTGTGTGAACAGAATATCTCAAGAACGAAACATCGTACGAACTTGAAACTTGAAACTTAAGTTACATACCACTACCGGACGCGACACGAACATTTTCATCAAAATCGGTCAACCGGAAGTAGTAGTTTATTCGTATAATTTTTCAGTTTTTTGCGATTTTCTCAAAAACTGGTCCTACGATTTTTTTTAAAATCGCCTATTTTACTCAATTTTTTATTCTCTACAAGATAGGGTAGGCGCCATGTTTGCTGAAATTCTCGGTGAGGCTGTTTTCACGTAAAAACGTTGTTTTTTTAAGATTACGGCTTTAATATAAATTTTAGCGCAAAAACTTATATAATAAAAGTTTTCTCACGAAAACGTGAGAAAAATCGATTTTTTTAACATTTCGGTCTTAGTATGCATTTTACGACAAAAGTGTATATAATTAAATTTATAGAAAATTAAAAGATCTACAACTTTTGTTTAGAGCATTTTTCTCTACAGAGCCTAGTTTAGCGTGAAAGCGTGATTTTCCGTATTTTTAAGCCAAACTGAGTTCGATTGTCATTTTGCGTCATTCACTCATGATTAAAATAAGGTTATGTTTTTTAGGTTAGTTTTTGTTCATTTCTAATGTTTTAATACTAATGTTAGGTTTATTGTTAATTGTTTGCATTGGAAAGAGAAAGTTGTATGAGTGTTTCACACCAGATTTTTTCTCAAGTGTCCTATGACTCTTCCCACATATTTTTTTAAATTTAGACACTTTATTTTGCACGTAATAGTCATCTTCATACGAGACATCAGTTCCAAAGTATAGTTACTTGAGTCACGAATTTACTCTTGTTTGGATCGAGAGGTAAATGGGGAAAAGCATCATTGCGCATGCGCGACTGCTTTAATTTCAGTACGACAAACATAACAACTTATATTATACTCAGAGCATATACAGTATAACGCGGAAATGGCATGGATTTATGGTTCCGTAAATTGGTATCCGAATTGGTATCAAAAGGTATTTGTTAACTGTACAAATACTCGTATAACTGTTTGTTCGCGTAAACAGAAATGTTAATTTCTCGAAAACATCGGCAGACTATTTACAGTGCTGAATGCAATGTAATAAAATGTTGTGAAGTTAAAGCTAAACAAAAATGCCTATCCGTGCCTCTAAACAAAAGCTGTGAGCGAGTGGCTAACTACTAAGATGTTTCTCTTTCCACAATCCGAAAAATAAAGAAGGAAATTAAGGACGTGAAGAAGCTATTCTTTAAATTTTTTTTGGCACCTGGTAAAAAAGAAAACGGTTAGGTGTATACTAGAGAGTCTGATAATGAAAACGCCGATTACAGCAATAGTAAATAAGGCGATTCATTCGTAATTACAGTAAATCAAATATTTCTAGTCATGTAATTAAGCTATCGGCAATATTACAGGTCATATTTATTTCTTATAAGGTTTATCAAGAAAACATTTTCTCGGAATAAACCACAGCTTACAAAATGTATCTAGAAACTGCACGCTAGCAAAATGTACGAGTAGTGTCTCACCGTTGAGGTTGGCAGCACTGCAAATATTTCACTTCCCTTCCTCACAGCCCATACATACGCAAAAAGCAATCTCGTGACTTCAGTATCTATATTTAAGTAACAAGTGGATATGGTAAGGTAAATCATTCTTTTGACTGTTAAGTCAAAGTACCTTATAGTAGCCGAGGTTAATTTAAGCTTCCAATTTTGTAATTAATTTAATTGAAGTAACAATCTACTTGTAATTTGTTATTAATTTAATCTTAATAATTAATTTTGTTATTATTATTCGTGTCAATAAAATAATTGTTAAAAGTTTAAAGAAAGGTTGTTGATTATTTATTATACCCAGATCCCGAACGAACCTACGCTTAGGTGTTAATATATAAAATTAACTATATATTACGTGACAATAAAAGTTTATTATATACCTATTTATTTAATAATAAAACGTAAAATCAATTGACTTTTTTTACGACTAATACTTTCACTCTACATTTCAAAATCACGAGAAAAATTAACATTTTTTAAATAAATTAACCACATTTATTATGATTATAAAAACCCTAATATTAAAAACGTATTAATAACACCCGTTGATAAATATTTTATAATATTTTTCTTTTTTGTGTAATGAACAGATTATACGAATTTTCCGAGGAAATGAATTTTATAAATTAATAAAAGAAGGAAAACGAGATTTCTCTTCATTATCTATTTAGCCATGACACACCAGTTGGTCTACAGTGCTCGTACTAAAATTTTCCTTCCAGCTATTAAATTCACAAGGCTTAATTTAAGCCAGAACAATATCCTTGCATACAATTTTAATATCAATTGTTATGGTTTAATTAAAATGATAATAAAATTTTATTTATATATAAGTTGAATAAAATAAATGATTTAATTAATAAATAGTTTATATTATTACTAATTGTCTTCTTAATTTTCCAGAAAAATTCAGCAGACTTGGCGCTTATTTTATTTGGTAGAACACAAAACATTTAGAAAATAAGTCGATTAAAAAATCGAAGTAGCCGTTTTTGAAAAAATCTTAAAGCGTGAAAAATTGGACAAATACTACTACTTCCGGTAAAGCGTGAAGAATTGGGCAAATACTACTACGTCCGGTTAAACGTGAAAAATTTGACAAATAAACTACTGCTTCCGGTAAAGCGTGAAGAATTGGAGAAATACTGGTGCTTCCGGTAAAGTGTGAAGAATTGGGCAAATACTACTACGTCCGGTTAAACGTGAAAAATTCAACAAATAAACTCTACTTCCGGTAAAGCGTGAAGAATTAGACAAATAAACTCTACATCCGGTAAAGCGTGAAGAATTAGGCAAATATTACTGCTTCCGGTAAAGTGTGAAGAACTGAACAAATACTACTATAGTTACTTGAGTCATGAGTTTTCCCTTGTTTGCAACGAGGGGAAAAGGGGGAAAAGCATCAGTGCGCATGCGCGACTGCTTTAATTTCAGTACAACAAACACAACAACTTATACTATAGCCAGAGTATATACAGTATTTCGTGGAACCTTTTGTAGGTTAACTGTACGAATATAACTGTTTGTTACCGTAAACAGAAAAGTTGATTTCTCGAAAACATCGGCAGACTATTCACAGTGCTAAACAAAATCCAATATGCAGTGTAATAAGTACTACGAAGTTGAAGCTAAACAAAAATGCCTTTCCCTGCCTCATAACAAAAGCCATGAGCGAGTGGCTAACTACTGTGATGTTTCTCTATCCACAATTCAATAAATAAAGACGGAAATTAAAGATGTGAAGAAGCTATTCATCAAAAGTTTGTTACCTGGTAAAAAAAGAAAACGGTTAGGTAGATACTAGTGAGACTGATAGTTAGGACGCCGGTGACAGCGACGGTAAAGAAGGCGATTTATTCGTAGAAATTTTGTTCCAATGGAATAATGTAGCTGGAATTACAGTACTTTTCTAGTCATTAGAAAATATTATAGGCAATATTACAGGTCACATTTATTCCTTAGAGATAAGGTTAATGATGAACAAATTTTGTCGGAATAAACCAAAGCTTACAAAATGTATGTAGAAACTGCACGGTAGTGTCTCACTGTCGACGTTTGCAGCACTGTCAAATTTTCACTTCTGTTCCTCACAGCCCATCCATACGCAAAAGGTAATCTCGTAACTTCAGTATCTATAATTTTGTTAAAGCGTAAAGAATTAGACAAATATTAAAAGTGGTGTGAAACCAGAAATAGAAATACACAAATTGAATGCACCACTCGGTAAAAATCCGTTAGCTGTGGTTATTTATATAGGCAAATAAGAGAACTGAGAATTTGAAAATGTTAATTAACAAGATGGAAATAATTAACGAAGAGGTAATGCATTATAGCATTAAGGGTACTTAAGTAATATGAATATTAATTAATCAGCTAATAGGTAATTATTACTATTTACACACACCAAGACTTGTACTTAAATCATTATGTGTTACGTCACACAAATACACACATTAACTAAGTAAATTGTTACTCCTGACAGTGGGATAATAATAAAACAAAATACTACAGCGCAGAGAAATTCTTAATGTAGCTGGAGTGACGTAATATGAATGTTACCTTATATTACCGAGATATTTCTATTATAATATTATGTTTTCATGCCTTAAATAGAATATATACATGTAGTTAACCTCTTTGCTTAAATAAACATGGAGGTGCCTTGAAGCTTTTGTTATCATAACGTAGTTTCCAGTGAACGTACAAATTGTGTTATTTTTACAGTAATTATTCAATTACAAAACATTTAATTTTCTTCGTCACAAAATTATGTGTAATGCCATAAATTAAGTATACATTGTATTTTACAGAATTCAAATGTCTACTCTAGTCACCAAATTACATTTTTTAAACAAAAATGTTTTTGTCAAACTGATTGCAAAATGACAAACTGATGAAAGTGTGCATGCGGTCCGTCGTAGCGCACAGCCTTGACCGCGGCTGTAAGCGTACGGCTGTATAAAATTACGCGCGATCCTGGGGATCCACATTAGTTCGTTGCGTTAATTCCTCAAAACTTTGCCTTCACATTCGGAAATATACAAAACACTCACATGACTTCAATGAAAATAATGAACTATATAACCTAACATTATTAAACAACGTAAAAAAAACCGGAAACATAGCTGCCTCCATGACGTAGTGGATATCGTGCTAGCCTACTAAGCGGAGGTCCCCCGATTCGATTTCCGGTTATTTTTTTTTGTTTTTTTTTTTAACGTCCGACTGTTCTGCAATTACTTCTAATGCAGACGGTGAAGGATGAAATGATTTTTTGTAACGTATGAAAACATGTCGTGCCTGAATGGGATTCGAACCCAAGACCGCATGATGAGAGGCGCACGTTACCAACTGCGCCAATGCAGTTAGACCAACTGCACCAATTTCCGGTTAGAGCCTGGAAATTATTACCTGCCAAAATCCATCATTACAGTTTCTTAATCCATCGTAGCAAACATTGTAAACACTGTAAACATTGATTTACAAATTGGGTGAAATTTCTTAAAACACTATGTTTGGAGTGTAACATTAAACGGGAGCGAAACGTGGGTGATAGGTGCTGTAGAAAGGAAAAGGATAGAAGCTTTTGAAATGTGGTATTATAGGAAAATGTTAAAGATTAAGTGGGTGGACAAAATAAATCATTTTAAAGATTCTTAGACGGGTGGATGAAAAAAGTATATAGAAACATTTTACCAGAAGAAGATATAGGTTAGTGGGGCATATCTCAAGACATCCAGGTATTGGTCTACCAATAATGGAGGGTAATACTGAGGGAGTGAGTTGTAAGGGGAGGCAAAGGTTAGAATATTTAGGCCTAAAGTAAATTACAAAAGATGTATAGTGGTACAGGTATGTAGATATGAAACGACTTGCGCAAGATAGAACAGCTTGGAGATCTGCATCAAACCAGTCAAGAGACTGATGACAAAAAAATTATCTCCTTTGCATTTTATTTATTTAAAAAAAATAAATAAAGAGAATAATATTTCATATCAATTAATACAAAGTTAAAAATCTGGTGTGAAACACTCACACAACTTTCTCTTGCCAATGCAAATAATTAACCATAAACCTAACATTAGTATTAAAACATTAGAAATGAACAAAAACTAACCTCAAAAACATAACCTTATTTTAATCATGAGTGAATGCCGCAAAATGACAATCGAACTCAGTTTGGTTTAAAAATACGGAAAATCACGCTTTCACGCTAAACTAGGCTCTGTAGAGAAAAATGCTCTAAACAAAAGTTGTAGATCTTTTAGTTTTCTATAAATTTAATTATATACACTTTTGTCGTAAAATGCATACTAAGACCGAAATGTTAAAAAAATCGATTTTTCTCACGTTTTCGTGAGAAAAAAAACAGAAAATCGCAAATTACCACTAAACTAAGCGTTATACAAAAAAATGTTTGAAACAGAAGTTGTAGGTTTTTAAATTCTCTACTTTTATTATATAAGGTTTTGCGCTAAAATTTGTATTAAAGCCGTAATCTTAAAAAAACAATCTTACGTGAAAACAGCCTCACCGAGAATTTCAGCAAACATGGCGCCTACCCTTTCTTGTAGAGAATAAAAAATTGAGTAAAATAGGCGATTTTAAAAAAAATCGTAGGACCAGTTTTTGAGAAAATCGCAAAAAACTGAAAAATTATACGAATAAACTACTACTTCCGGTTGACCGATTTTGATGAAAATGTTCGTGTCGCGTCCGGTAGTGGTATGTAACTTAAGTTTCAAGTTTCAAGTTCGTACGATGTTCCATTCTTGAGATATTCTGTTCACACACAGACAGACACACACACACACACACACACACACACACACACACACACACACACAGACACACACACAGACCAATCGCTAAAAACATGTTTTTTGGGTTCAGGGGGTCTGAAAACGTATAGATCCGGTGAAAACTCGATTTCGAAAAATCGACATGAAAACAATACTTTCCTTCCTATATATTCATATAGGCAAGAGAAAGTAAAAAATTGGACATTTGAGAACGAAATCCGTAAATCCCGGTCCATCATCCGAGGCATCATGAGGTTTGCCAGTAGTTAATAAAATCCTCTGGCTGCGATAAGAGCGCTGCCACATCACTGCATATGAGCCTGCAGGACGTTCCTTCGAGATGCCGCTCTAGGCTCTTTCGCCTCCTAAACGAGAGAGAACGAGAACGCCCGAGAAAGAGATGATCAGATTTGAGAGGTTTGGAACAGGCAGAGATGCCAAATCCTTAAAAGACAAAAGAGGAAGAAGAGAACAAAATCAATTGACGTAAGCTTTTTAACATAGATTTATATGTGAAAATTTCACATTAATATCAATTATATGAAATTTAATGATAACAGTAATTGCAATGTACGATCGTATTTTTCAATTTCTGCACGTGAATGAATACGGTAAAACATACGTATATACATGACCTTCAACAGGTTTTATCCCGTTTTCCGTTATATTACATTTGAGATGGCATTAGGAGTATGGGAGGAGGAAGTGGAGGGGCTATTACATGACGCTAGGTATCCCGTGAGATTGGATTGGTTTCTAACATATATATGGCGTACAGTACGGTGTACTGTGTACTGACAGTACACGTTTCTAGAATATATACACATATAAACCGTTAACTAAGGTATACTGTGAAAACGTGACGTGTACTTCCAGATACATTCAATTTTATTTGGAAAAAAAACCGTCTGATGGTCTGATGATATTCTTATCTTTTTTCTTCCATACCAAACTACTTGTTATCGGCAGCATCCTATTGGTATATCAAATTTAACGACGCCTATACAAACACTTTTTATCGATTTACTTCTAGAACAACATTTAAAAATATATTTTTTTCTTATTTTTTATCCCTAATGTGTGTACGCTGCAATCTGTTAAATTGAGAACAATAAGCAACCCCGTGACCCAATGAGATGAGGATGATATGTACGAAATGTGGCTATTAAATAACGAGACTGACGTTGTAAAAAATTTTATTTTAACCTCCTGAGACCCGACGATATAGTATACTATATCATGTAGTTGCATTGATTGAGACCTAGCAGTTTTATACGTGGTGCCAGGTTTGAGACCTATGATATACAGAGTGATTCACGAAGATAAGCAGAAACTTTAGGAGCTCATTGTACATGTAAAAATAATGAAAAAAGTTTATATAAACATGGGTCCGGAAATGCTTCGTTTCCGAGTTACGGCTAGCGAAAGTTTTGCCTGGATTTCAGCTCACCAGGTGAAATGAGGTCTTCCTGGAATTCTGGTAAGGTAGATTAAGGGGCGAATTCAATCATTTCTTGTGATTTTTAATCTGATAAATTTAATAAAACAGGTCCCAGAACTGTAAGTTAAATATTTTTTACGAAAACCAGTGTCAAATGCAAAAAATGGAGTGAAAAACACATTTTTTCATCTTTGGGCAAGAATAACTTTGTTATTTCACCAAGAAACAGTTAAAATTTTTGAATAAAACATGTAGAAAATTTTATTCTGAACAAACCGGTGTAAATTAAGTACACAGAAAGCGAATAGATGTTTGATTAAATGAATTTTTATTCATAAGAGTACAAAGTAAAATTAACCGGAAAAACTAAGATGAAAAATGTGTTTTTTTTTCACTCCATTTTTTGCATTTGACACTGGTTTTCTCAAAAACTATTCGCTTTCTGTGTACTTAATTTACACCGGTTTGTTCAGAATAAAATTTTCTACATGTTTTATTCAAAAATTTTAACTGTTTCTGGGTGAAATAACAAAGTTATTCTTGCCCAAACATGAAAATATGTGTTTTCCACTCCATATTTTGCATTTGACACTGGTTTTCTTAAAAACTATTTAATTAACAGTTCTGGGACCTGTTTTATTCAATTTATCAGGTCAGAAACCATAAGAAACGATTGCATTCGTCCCTTAATCTACCTTACCAGAATTCCAGGAAGACCTCATTTTACCTGGTGAGCTGAATCTGGGCGAAATATTTCGCTAGCCGTAACTCGGTAACGAAGCATTTCCGGACCCATGTTTATATGAACTTTTTTCATTATTTTTACATGTACAATGGGCTCCCAAAGTATCTGCATATCTTCGTGAATCACCTTGTAGTATCTCACTGTTGGTATCCTGATGAGGAACATTATGGTGCTTTGGTTGAGACCGATGGCATAATATACTATACCTTGATTCCACTGGCATTTCACATAAAATGTGTTATCTATTAAATTTGGCTTATTAACAGTGTACACCATGTATTGGATCTTTGTTGTACTACAAATGATTTGTTCTTTGTGTTCTGTTTATCCCTATCAAAATGGCGGACAACGCGTTTACTCAATCTACAAGTGGAAAAAATTTCTCAGGTCTCAACCCTTACAAATAACGTGAAGATTTTGAGAGGCGTTCGTCAGGGGTGTATACTGTCACCGGTAATTTTCAACGTTTACTCAGAATACATATTCCGAGAGGCAGTGCAGGGCATTAAAGAGGGAATTACGCTAAACGGGGAGAAGATCAATAATATTCGATACGCCGATGACACTGCTATTTTCTCGGATAGTATAACCAGTTTGCAAAGGTTAATGAATAGGGTAACAGAACATAGCAGAAAGTATGGTTTAGACATTAACATAAGCAAAACGAAATTTATGATTATTAGCAAGCATACGAATATAAGAGGGAATATTAAAATAGACGGTGTACCCCTGGAAAGAGTTAAGCAGTATACTTACCTAGGCAGCAATGTAAACGAGGATTGGGATCACTCGCAAGAAATTAAGATACGCATAGAAAAAGCCAGAGTGGCCTTCAACAACATACGAAAAATTTTCAAAACTCACGACCTTACACTTGCTATCAAAATGCGTCTCCTTCGATGTTATGTGTTCTCTGTACTGTTCTACGGCGTGGAAGCCTGGACGCTCACTGAGACCTCAGCCAGGATGCTTGAAGCCTTTGAAATGTGGCTTTATCGAAGAATGTTACGCGTATCATGGAGGGACAGAGTCACCAATGTAGAAATTCTTCGAAGGATGAATAAAGATAAAGAGGTTCTTGACATCGTGAAAGTGCGAAAGCTCCAATACCTGGGACACATTATGCGCAATGAGAACCGTTACGTGTTGCTCCAAAAGATTCTGCAAGGAAAGGTGTATGGTGCGAGAGGTCCCGGTAGAAAAAGGATTTCATGGTTGAAAAATCTAAGAACGTGGTTCAACCAGTCGACGACCCAACTTTTCAAAGCAGCTGTTTCCAAAGTCAGAATAGCCATCATGATAGCCAACATCCGAACCGGATAGGCACCATAAGAAGAAGAAGAAGAACCCTTGCACCTTACAGGTATGGTATACTATACCTAGGGGTCTCTACCAATGCACATCTCGCTACTGATACATCAGGACTCAGCCAAAGCAACCTTCAAGTATAGTGTACTGTACTTAGTATATGCAACCCAAAAAAAATACCTCAGGTCCCAAGAGGTTAATTTTATACATAATCACTTATTGTCACCTTCAATATACACTCTTTCTCTATCCCTACAACGCTCCTTGCGAATTTTTCCATTGTTAGAAACAGTGCTAGAAGTCATCTTTACTACCTAACTTTCACTTTCACTTTTTTTTTACTTTGAGGTAACTTTCAATAAATTTGATTAAATACACTTTTGTCGTAAAATGCATACTAAGGCCGAAATTTAAAAACATACATTTTTTTACTCATGAAAAATAACAGAAAATCACTAATTACCGCTAAAGTAAGCATTATACATATAAAAGTTTGAAATAAAATTTGAAGCTTTTTATATTGTCTACAAATTTTATTATATAAACTTGCCCTAAAATGCATATTAAGGCCGCAATCTTAAAGAAAAAGAAAATTTCTACGAGGGCACAGCCTTACCCTATCATGCAAAGCATAAAAAATGTAGTAAATAAGACGATTTTAAAAAAAAAATCGTAGGAGCCGTTTTTGAGAAAATTGCAATAAAGAGAAAAATTACACGAATAAACTACTACTTTCTGTTGACAGAATTTGTTGAAAATATTTGCTTCGGGTCCTCAGAGTCTAAGTCGTGAAAGAAGTGAGCTTGCGCTCGGGATGACGACGTCGTAGCTAGGCTGCCTTATCGTTCCGAGAATTGGATGAAAGGAACTTTTTACTTTCTTATGCCTATATGAATATATAGGAAGGAAAGTATTGTTTTCATGTCGATTTTTCGAAATCGAGTTTTCACCGGATCTATACGTTTTCAGACCCCCTGAACCCAAAAAACATGTTTTTAGCGATTGGTCTGTGGGTGTGTCTGTGTGTGCGTGTGTGTGTGTGTGTGTGTGTGCGCGTGTGTGTGTGCGTGCGTGCGTGTGTTTGTGTGTGTGTGTGTGTGTGTGTGTGTGTGAACAGAATATCTCAAGAACGGAACATCGTACGAACTTGAAACTTGAAAATTAAGTTACAAACCACTACCGGACCAGACACAAACATTTTCATCAAAATCGGTCAACCGGAAGTAGTAGTTTATTCATGTAATTTTTCACTTTTTTGCGATTTTCTCAAAAACTGGTCCTACGATTTTTTTTTAAAATCGCCTAATTTACTCAATTTTTTATTCTCTACAAGATAGAGTAGACGCCATCTTGGTTGAAATTCTTAGTAAGGGTGTTTTCACGTAAAAAGTTTGTTTTTTTAATATTACGGCTTTAATATGCATTTCAGCGAAAAAATGTATATAATAAAAGGTGTAGAGAATTTCAAATTCTACAGCTTTTATTTCAAACATTTTTATGTATAACGCTTAATTTAGCGGTAATTAGCGATTTTCTTTTTTTTCTCACGAAAACGTGTGAAAATCGATTTTTTTAATATTTCGGCTTTAGTACGCATTTTACGACAAAAGTGTAAAAATAAAATTTATAGAAAATTAAAATATCTATGACTTTTATTTAAAGAATTTTTTTCTACAGAGCCTAGTGTAGCGTGAAGAGGGATTTTTCGTTTTTTAAGCCAAACTGAGTTCGATTTTCATTTTGCGTCATTCACTCATGATTAAAATAAGGTTATGTTTTTTGAGGTTAGTTTTTTGTTTATTTCTAATATTTTATTAATAATGTTAGGTTTATTGTTAATTATTTGCATTGGCAAGAGAAAGTTGTGTGAGTGTTTCACACCAGATTTTTTTATTTGGAATTACAGAAGATTAACTGGGGGGAAAGATGGGCTCGGAATCGGGATAACAGCGAGAACATTGCCTTGGGAAGGGAAGCTTTTTCTAGTCGGGAGTGTTCTTTACTTTGGGTCCTCTAGTGCAGAGTTTCCCAAACTTTTTAACCTCGCGGCTCCCTTGTGATTTTTTAAGGTTACGGCGGCGCCCCTCTACCTTGCTCAGTGGCGGCTGGTGTGGTATTTCGTTGGGGGTTCACACCTTCCAGGGGGTGTGGGCTGGGGGTATGGAATTTTTGAAAATAAAACGTTCAAAAACAGCATTTTAATCATTTTGAGGTAAAAATTCAAGCTTCAAATAATATGTATTTTCTAGGAAAAACTGCTATTTTATAAGCTCTTGGCGGATTTTAAGAATATTATAATTATAAAAACTATATTATAATTATAAAAACTATATTATAATTATTATGAAAGACAAGTTGGCAGAGGAGAGTAAATATATTCGAAAAACCACAGGCAAGTTTTATATATGAAATTTTAATATGATGTCTTATTAATAATTACAATTCAAACAAAAAATTATTTCATATACATTTTTAAATCCGTGGTCTGCGGCGCCCCTGGAAAGGTTCCGCGGCGCACACTTTGGGAAACACAGCTCTAGTGGTACTTAACTTAAGTTTCAAGTTTCACCTTCGTACAATGTTCAGTTCTTGAGATATTTTGTTCACACATTGACACACACACACACACACACACAGACCAATCGCTAAAAAAATGTTTTTTGGGTTCAGGGGGTCTGAAAAGTGTATATCCGGTGAAAACTCGATTTCGAAAAATCAACATGAAAACAACACTCCTTCCGTATACGTATATTCCTTTGTAGGCAAGAGAACTGCCCATAACAGACAGGTGGAGTGTCAAATTATTACACTCAATCTGTTTGTTGCAGGGCTAAAATAAATAGTTCTGTTTCTTATCACATGGTCAGCCAATTGAATGACTGAATCATTTAAGAGCAGAAGAGGTAGAGGTATAAAAGACACTAATCAGAGTTATCTTCTCTGAAAGTAATTAATTTCATTATACAGCCAGACCCTGTGGTGAATGAAGTGAAGGTGTCATTTGCAGGGTGGAAAATATGTGCTTTTCAGAGGGCCCGGCATGCTGATAAGCGTACTTTTGCACTCAGTGAGGAAGGCAATGGTAAACCACCTCACTCCTCGTTTTACTTAGTAAAACCTCTACTGGTTCAAACCAGCCTTTTGGCTGATTACCTAAACAACAACCGGCAAGAGAAATAAAAAGAAAATAAATGATTTCTTACAAGAAAATGTATTGTAAAATGTATTTAATTGACTAAAAATGTTACTAATTAATTGATTTTTGCAGCAATCAAATGGAATATTTAAAAGAATGGAATTAAATTACTATTCCTTTGTGTAAAGTTTATACGATTAAAACGCAAGTACGGTACAATAGAACAAGGTACGCAACGTCTAAAACACATGTAAATTCACTGACGTCTCACACCTCTCCCTAGTTTTCGTTTTGTATTCGAACCAACCCTTTGGTTTCTTTGTTTCCCCATGGACCTCAGTATACCAGGGTTATATTCTCATGCGTCCGAGAAATGGAAGAAGCGTAGTGAATTTTATTTTTTATCTCTTTTTTATTACTGCATTAGAAATATTTACTTTGTTTCTAGACTTAAATAACTTTTTGTTATTTATTACATTCACGCAGCTCTATAAAACAAAGCAAGTACAGCAATCGTAAAATTTTTCTTCCGACAATTTTTTTAAATTTATTAAAATAATTTTTTAATGCATAATTTGTTGTATAACAATAAATATAAAATATCGCTTAGTACTAACACATGAAAGAAATTACAACCTTGTTGTGTAATTAATTTATTATAACATCAAAAGTATTAGGGAGCCTACATGAACAATCTAGCGAAATCGTAGAAGAACAGTATCGGAGCTATTAGTAATATCATTATTTTGTTGTTTAGGTCATCAGCCGAAAGGCTGGTTTGAACCTATAGAGGATTTACTAAGTAAAACGAGGAGTGAGGTGGTTTACCCTTGCCTTCCTCACTGAGTGGAAAAGTACGCTTATCAGCATGCCGGGCCCTCTGAAAAGCACATATTTTCTTTCCACTCTGCAAATGACACCTTCACTTCATTCACCACAAGGTCTGGCTGTATAATGAAATTCATTACTTTCAAAGGAGATAGCTCTGATTAGTGTCTTTCACACCTCTACCTCTTCTGTTCTTAAATGATTTAGTCATTTAATTGGCTGACCATGTGACAAGAAACAGAACTATTTATTTTAGCTCTCAACGATCAGATTGAGTGTAAAAAATTTGACACTCTATCTGTCTGTTATGGGCAGAATATCATTATATCAATTTGTAAATTCAACTTCTGCAAACGGGTAATCGTTCATGGCCGGGCTATTCATACAAGATCTTCTTCTGGACGGAATTGAACTATGATAACAAGACTGTAATTATCTAATTCTGTGCGCTAGAGGTAAAAGGTGTTAACTCCTATTTTGGTAAATTTGAATTGACGTTACCTTCAAAACCGATAAGAAATGCTCTATTTAATTCACCCATTGTTAACTTCTACCGGCCGCTCTAGAATTTTTAAAGGTTACCTTAACCATATTAACTTTAAATTTTATGGTCAGAACATTTTTGTTTTCTACTCAATTGAAAATATATAAAGATTTCAAATCTTTGAATGGGTCGGTGAACAGCTAAAGATTTCTAAATTTTGAAAACTGTGTAATTACATCTGAAACAAAGAAAACTTCCGCAAATTAGCACCACTTAGTTTTTCTGGGAAATCTTAAAAAATCTTGTTTATAGAAAACCATTAATTCTTTATTTCCTGAGGAATTTGGATATTATAACGATGGGCAGTGGTGAATTTGCGTGCAGACACATCCAAGATTTAATCTATAGATCAGAAGCTGGCAGCTGAAAAAGCTAAAGCTGGCTGGTGATTAGTTGTATATCATAATTTAACCACTTTAACCTTAATCATCACATTTAAAAAAATTGAAGTTTTAAATAAATAAATTATGTTAATTGCATAAAATAATCTAAGTTTTTCCAAATTTTCCTCTTTATAGCTCCGTCTTTTGTCAGACAGGACGTTGTTCATTGCTGAAAAGGAGCGTTCAACATCACATGAAACAAATTGGTAGGAATTTCAGAGCTGAAATTGCTAGGGGCTCACTCATTTGCATTTCCATTTCATCCGCAAGCTCTCCCTTCAAAATTCTTGAAACATCCTGAGCTGCCTTCCATCCTGGGTTTCTCTTCAACATAGCCTCCAATTTGTTCCTCAACTTTTCGCCGACAGTTTCTCCCCATTCTTTACTTTTTTCTTTTAACCTATCAATGAGGCCGACTGAATCACATAGGTTCATTCCTTTTGATTCTAATGCTGTAATTAAATCGCGAATAAATCCAAAATTTGGAATGAACATAAGCAAGTTGTTGAACCACTGAAGACCTAGTTAGTGCAGCATTAGCTTGAGCTATTGCTTGGTTCTCTGATTCATCAAAACTTCCAACTATTTACTTCACTTTTTCATGGTGTTCAGCAAAGTAATTGGCTGCAGATATACAAGTATCCCATCTTGTGATTATAGGTTTAGGTGGGAGATGAACGATAGGATAACCATTCTTGAATTCCCTTATTCTGCTCGGTGCCTTCACAAATACTTTTGTTTTTTTTACAAGTTTTCTGAAAATTTGTCTAAAATATGCTAAAATACCACAAATATGCAAAAGGGTCCGAAATATGCACAAATATTCAAAATAAAATTGGGGTTTTTTGGTCGCAAATCATTCAAAAACACTCAAAACGGACTATAAACTTATTTTAGAACTTAAAAAAAAGATATGCAAAATATGCAAAATCCGAGCACTAATCATAACAAGACTGTAATTCCCGCATTGGAATTGAACTATGATAACAAGACTGTAATTCCCGAATTGGAATTGAACTATGATAACAAGACTGTAATTACCGCATTGGAATTGAACTATGATAACAAGACTGTAATTACCGCATTGGAATTGAACTTTGATAACAAGACTGTAATTACCGCATTGGAATTGAACTATGATAACAAGACTGTAATTACCGCATTGGAATTGAACTATGATAACAAGACTGTAATTACCGCATTGGAATTGAACTATGATAACAAGACTGTAATTACCGAATTGGAATTGAACTATGATAACAAGACTGTAATTACCGAATTGGAATTGAACTATGATAACAAGACTGTAATTACCGCATTGGAATTGAACTTTGATAACAAGACTGTAATTACCGCATTGGAATTGAACTATGATAACAAGACTGTAATTACCGCATTGGAATTGAACTATGATAACAAGACTGTAATTACCGCATTGGAATTGAACTATGATAACAAGACTGTAATTACCGCATTGGAATTGAACTATGATAACAAGACTGTAATTACCAAATTGGAATTGAACTATGATAACAAGACTGTAATTACCAAATTGGAATTGAACTATGATAACAAGACTGTAATTACCGCATTGGAATTGAACTATGATAACAAGACTGTAATTACCGCATTGGAATTGAACTATGATAACAAGACTGTAATTACAGCATTGGAATTGAACTATGATAACAAGACTGTAATTACCGCATTGGAATTGAACTTTGATAACAAGACTGTAATTACTGCATTGGAATTGAACTATGATAACAAGACTGTAATTACCGCATTGGAATTGAACTATGATAAGACTGTAATTACCGTATTGGAATTGAACTTTGATAACAAGACTGTAATTACCGCATTGGAATTGAACTATGATAATAAGACTATAATTACCGCCGGCCGCATTGGCGTAGTTGGTGACATGCTCCCGTCTCATAATGCGGTCCTGGGTTCTGATCCCACTCAGGCGCGGCATATTTTCATACGTTACAAAAAATTATTTCATCCTCCGTTGTACAAAGTTACACCCCAACGTCATCGCTAATGACCATTGCAGTGGATGCGACATTGAATTAATCAATTAAAAAAAATAAAAAATAGGCTAATTTACATTCCAGATTATTTATTCAAATCAAAGTAGTAGTGGTTAGCACAAGTGGCTTCTACACCGGGGTCTCGGGTTCGATTCCCGGTCAGGTCTGACATTTTTTCATCACTTATCTTTATCTATCATCCTTCCTATCGTGTGCATTTACAATAATTGTAATACAGTCGGACGTAAAACAAACAAAAAAAAATATCAAAGTAATTTACATTGTATTGTTCATGATTTTTTTAAAATGTACGCTGGGTATGATTTTTGGGAATTTTTAACACAATAGATTTTTTTCTTTTGAGACCGTAGTGGATCATTTACGTCAGTTTCTGGGCACTTTTGGTTTTTTTCTTTAATTTTCCTCCAGTATTCTTTCATTCTGGCAGATCTTCTTTGCCTTTCTACTTCCGAAAAGATCACTTTCTGCTTCCTCTTTTATGTACCTTTCCTTGGAATCTAATATTTTATCTTTTAGTAGTTTCAGCAGTTCAGTTTAATTTTCTAGTAATTCGAAGGTTTTGCCTAATTCTTCCATATCTTTCTTGATTTCTCTTAACCACATTACTTTTGTCTTTTTCTGGTAGAGTTTTCTGACTATAAGGTTTGTGATTCTATCTTTGGGTGTTCTGATTATATGTCCAAAGAAGGATATTTTTTTTCCTCATCGTATCTATTACCGATTCGGTCTCATGGTAGACCTGTTCATTTGGTAGTAATCTCCATTCTCCAACTACTAGATTTTTTTTACAATAGGTAATGAAATTTCAAAAATGTATTTTTTGAAATACTTACTTTTTTTGTTAGGGTCACTTTCTATTAATTGTATTTTATTTTCTGCATAGTAGGCCTACTTTGTTATTTCGTGCGTGACGTTTGGTTTCTGTTAATTATTTTGTAATTTTAGTTCTTTTAATTATTTGATTCATATATATGTTTAAAAATGTGTATCAAATTATTCTTTTATATAATTATTTTTTATAAGTGTTTTTTTATTAATTAAAATTAAAATGTTTAATGGAAAATAATTAATTTGGATTAAGAATATGGACACGTAAACGATTAAGAATTCGTTTTTAGTCAATCAGTCTAGCATAATGTTTAGCTTTCCTGGTCAAGGTTTTTGCACGATTTTCTTCGACCACTCCAAGCGAATACCTAGTCTATTACTTTTTGTCTTCTGTGCAGTAGTATAACCTTCTAGTTCCTTATCCCAAACATTTTGATACGTCATACTTATAATGTATTGTGACAATATCTAAAAGGAAAGTGTTGGTTCAAGAATTCTCTAGTAAGATCGAGTTTTTAAGAGCATAATATAAATAAATCCTGCCATAAAGTCGTTTACGAAAATCATACGATTCCGAATATTGACCTTAAACATCAACATAAATTTACCATTCATCCATCGGTAAATATTTTATTTTATAAATTACTTTAAACAAATTTTTAACAAAAAATTAAACATTTCTCACATAACAAAATCTTTTTAACACGCAAAATGATAATAAATCTAAGGTTTATTAAGCTTAAATCTATATCAGGTAACTACAAAAATAATTTGAAAGAACTACATTAATAATAACATTAAAATACCAAACAATTTTTTTTATTTTTATACAAATAATTTGTTATTTATATTATCAAGATAAATGTATTATATATTTTGGTTAATTATAATTTATATTTAGCACGAAAACTTATGGGTAAATATTTTTGTATATTTTATTTTTATATCCATATAATTTAATAAATTTGGTTAAGAAAGTATTTCTCTTATCAGAAAAATATTTGGGAAGATTAGGTAGGTGAAATCAAAAAGGAATCCGTACTTTATAACAAGAGGTATCTAACTTAAATACCTACTAAACGAAAAAATGTTTATCATAAAAAAATATTACACAATATTACGTAATCAGACAAAAGAATTTTCTTCAGGAAAGAAAATAATTTCAAATTAAATAAATAAAGGAAATGGTGTGATATAACTTATTCAAAAAAAGTTCTGAACAAATTTAAGTAAATAATATAATAATATATAAACCAATATTAATTTACATTTTGCATGACTATAACACTTAACTTAAATTTTCATTCATAAATACGATTACATAAATTAATATTAAATGACATGTTTCCATTCACTTCAAATTACTGAATGAACTATAGAAATTCAAAATATTTTTCTATAAAACTTCAATTTTGCTTAATATGGTAAATTATGAAAACAATTTTATCGATAGCAATTTTTACTTTCTCTTGCCTATATGAATATATAGGAAGGAAAGTATTGTTTTCATGTCGATTTTTCGAAATCGAGATTTCACCGGATCTATACGTTTTCAGACCCCCTGAACGCAAAAAACATGTTTTTAGCGATTGGTCTGTGTGTGTGTCTGTGTGTGTATGTGTGTGTGTGTGTGTGTGTGTGTGTGTGTGTGTGTCAACAGAATATCTCAAGAACGGAACATTGTACGAACTTGAAACTTGAAACTTAAGTTACATACCACTACCGGACGCGACACGAACATTTTCATCAAAATCGGTCAACCGGAAGTAGTAGTTTATTCGTATAATTTTTCACTTTTTTGCGATTTTCTCAAAAACTGGTCCTACGATTTTTTTTAAAATCGCCTATTTTACTCGATTTTTTATTCTCTACAAGATAGGGTAGGCGCCATGTTTGCTGAAATTCTCGGTGAGGCTGTTTTCACGTAAAAACGTTGTTTTTTTAAGATTACGGCTTTAATATAAATTTTAGCGCAAAAACTTATATAATAAAAGTTGTAGAGAATTTAAAAACCTACAACTTCTGTTTGAAACATTTTTTTTGTATAACGCTTAGTTTAGCGGTAATTTGCGATTTTCTGTTTTTTTTCTCACGAAAACGTGAGAAAAATCGATTTTTTTAACATTTCGGTCTTAGTATGCATTTTACGACAAAAGTATATATAATTAAATTTATAGAAAATTAAAAGATCTACAACTTTTGTTTAGAGCGTTTTTCTCTACAGAGCCTAGTTTAGCGTGAAAGCGTGATTTTCCGTATTTTTAAGCCAAACTGAGTTCGATTGTCATTTTGCGTCATCACTCATGATTAAAATAAGGTTATGTTTTTGAGGTTAGTTTTTGTTTATTTCTAATATTTTATTAATAATGTTAGGTTTATTATTAATTATTTTCATTGGCAAGAGAAAGTTGTGTGAGTGTTTCACACCAGATTTTTAAAATTGTCATCTATCATTTTTCTTTGTCCATCACATCCAGATGTCAGAAACTACAAGAGATAGCCACAAACAATTTTCGGATTCGTAATCTACTCAAAAAGTTAGTGAGCCTGGATTGAATTTAAAGTTTCGGTTTCGACCGGAAGTGAACCGAAACCGGATGTTAAGAAATCAAAGTCGGAATTTTGTAACAAAAGTAGTGTCATTTGATTCAAATGATCAATGATTCTGAGAAGTGTTGCGGGTTGCACTCTCAGGGATAGGATTTAGAAGTGAGATAATAAGAAATCAACTTCATGTTGATAATATTAGCGACATTATCAGGAAATATAGGAACAGTTGGAGGGAACATGTAGAGAGAATGGAGGAGAGTAGGATACCCAAGTTTTTGTGGCGCTATAGAGCGAGAGGAAGAAGAAGAATTGGGAGACCGAGGAAGCGATGGAAGGACCAACTGTAGGAACGCATCGATCGGAATGGACTCGAACTTTCCAATTAGAAGCAATAATTTATGTATAGACGCAGGTTTAGATGATGAATTTTACTAAATTACAAAGTATACTTTTAAAATATACAATCTTTTAACAAATGACAATTTCAAAAGAAAGCAACAAAAGAAGAAAACAACTACCATTGCAACGGAACAGGCTGGGTAAAGCCTAAGCCGTATAGTTGATGATGATGATGATGATCAATGATGAATGATGGATTGGAATCAAAATTATAGCTTCAAAAAAAAACCGTTTGATACAAAACAGTTCTCCAGCCAGTTTGAACCTACAGTATCCGGTTATGAATCCCACCTATTAACATGTTTTTTATATTATAGCAAAATCTACAACCTATTTTTCTTTTTTGTACATTATGATCGAAGAAACCCCCGAACGGGGAAACATCGTGGAGTTAATTTATGAGTTATCTTGTCGCTGTAAAATAAGACCGTAGGATTTCTTCATTTCAGCGGGCGAATGTTGTTTGAATTGTCTAAGAATAAGGTAGCGAGGTGATTCATGTGTGATTCAATTTTTTTTTCGAATACTGTGCTGTATGTGTTGATATCTTGTTGAACTGAAGGGTCAACCGATTTTTAATAAATTGTTCGTGCCGATTCCCATAGTTTCAACAACTTCAATTTCAAGTTTTAACTTTGTACAATTTTGAATTTTTGAGATATATTTTTTCACGCACAGATCAATTGCTAAAAACATATTTCATGGGTTCAGGAGGCCTGAAAACGTTTACTTCTTATGAAAACTCGATTTCGAAAACTTGACATGAAAACAATAATTTCCTTTCGTATAAATTCATACAGGCCAGGATAAAGTAAAAATGGATAAATAAAATACAGTAAAATATTACGCCAAATTTTTATAACAATATTTATAAGTGAACTCAAGAAAATCAAAATATTTTCGACCTTGAATTAAAATTTACACATTTGCCCATAACAAGGAGGTGGAGTGTTAAATTATTTGTACTCGATCTGCTAGTTCCAGAGCTACAACAAATAGTTCTGTTTCTTATCACATGATCAGCCAATTATATGATTGAAGCATTAAAGAACAGAAGAGATAGAGGTGTAAAATACACAAATCACAGTTATCTCATCCGAGAGTGATGAATTTCATTATACAGACAGACACCGTGTGGTGAACGAAGCGCAGGTGTTATTTGCGGGGTGGAACGTAGGTGCTTTTCAGAGGCCCATGCATGCTGATAAGTATACTTTTCCATTCGGTGAGGAAGGCAATTGTAAAGCACTTTACTAGTCGTTTAGTTGGAAAAGTGTCTAGAGGTTCAAACCGGCCTTTCAACTGGTATTTTAACCATTTAAGAACAGAAGAGGTAGTGGTGTATAAGACACCATAATAAACACGATAAATTTAATTTCAACTCTCCACTACCACCAGTCGATCAATTTCTCCTCTCTTACTGCTCCTGTTCACTTGAAAATTACACCATATTTTAAAGTTTCTTCACTCTTTATGCTCAAAAAATATATTCCGCCTATAATATCTAATGTACATCAAGTGATAAAATTATTATATTTGCGACGTATGCATTCAAAAAAATTCAGATTAAAAAAAGAAAAATCTCAAACTGTTCTATTTTCGTGTTTAAAAATTAGCTTATCGTATTTGATTGTACAGGACTACTTATTGTACGTTTGTTTTATTACCTGTAAAGTTTATTATTCATAAGAAAATTAAAACAAAATGTAAATTACATTACAATTTATATATGTAAATACAGTTTATATGTAAATACATTAAAATTCTATTATACTTTATTTATAATAATAATAATAATGTATTTTCCGACTGCATTAAATAAATACAATAAATAACAAATACAGTAAATGAAAAAGTACAGTGAATAAACTACTTTTATGCCGGCCGCATTGGCGTAGTTGCTAATTTTGCTCGCCTCTCATCATGCGGTTTTGGGTTTGAATCCCATTCAGGCACGGCATATTTTCATACGTTACAAAAAATAATTTCATCCTTCACAGTTACGACCCAACGTCATCGCTAATGACCACAGTTGTTGATGCGACGTTAAATAAACTAAGTAAAAACAAAAACGACTTCTATTTTAATATAACACGTAAAAACAGTGTAGGCCTACTTCTTTTAAGAGTGTTTAGAGCGTAAGGGGAATCTGTGGAGTACATAGGAGGTTGTGGAAGGCATACACGAGCCAGAAATCGACCCGCTTAAATATTTAATCAGAGTTATCTTCTCTCAAAGTAATGAATTTCATCATTATACAGCTAGACCATGTGGTGAATGAAGTGAAGGTGTCATTCGCAGGGTGGAAAGAAGATGCTTTTCAGAATGCCCTGTATGCTGATAAGCAAACATTTCCACTCAGTGAGTAAGGCAATGGTAAACCACCTCACTTCTTATTTTTGTTAGTAAAGTCTCTAAAAGTTCAAACCATCCTTTTGGCTGATGACCTCAACAACAACTATTTGTCTAATAAATTTATGACTAATAAATGTTTATGTTCGTAATTTTTTTGATGTAGCCTACTTAGTTAAAGTCAAGATCTCTGAAAACATATTTGTTGCTTATGTACCCAGGGTATATTCAACATGTTACATATGATTTTAATTTGGAAACCACAACAGCCATTTTTAAGTGAGATGGATTACTCAAAAAGGTCCTACAAAAAATTCAAAGAACGTTTTATATAAAATAATAACGGGAAATTTATAGAGTAGAACATCGTTTTTTTAACTTGGTCATATGTTAAGACTGGAATATCCGATAAAGGTCAAATCGGAACAATATCTGTGAAATTATGGTAGTTTATATATCATGTTTTGTATCATAAATGTTGTCAGAAATGGGGTTATGGTATAAACATATATATGTATGTTAACGGCACACGTCTTTTATCAGCTTTAACGTATGGGGGATATTTATATACTATACACAGTATGACAGATATTACTCTAGTTACGATGACATTTTTTATTTAGTAGGAAAAAGTGTTGCAATCATAAAAATATATATGTAACAATTTTTTTTTATGCGAAAAACCGAAGTGATTATCATCGTCTTGTCAACTGTGTAGGGATGTATAAGATCCCAACGTAGGATTCTTCTAGTCACTAACAGAAATATCATAGGATTTCTTACACACTAATTTAACAAAGAAAATAATAAATGTCTTCTAAATTTTAACATCCCAGGTAAGGCACAAAAAGGGTTGTACAGGGTCCTGCGATTTAAAAAAAAATTATAAGTAGTTTTTGAGAAAACCACGAAAAAGTGAAAAAATCACGCGATAAAACTATTACTTTTGGTTGATCAATTTTGATAAAAATGTTCGTGGCTGTTGCCCTTACATTCTAAGTTTCAACCTCGTACGATATTGTGTTCTTAGGATATTTTACACACGCGCGCGCGCGTGCGCACACACACATACACTTAACCACATAAGAGGCCAATCGGTAACCACAACATGCACCCTCAATTCAGGGAGTCTGAAAACGTGTATTCTCAATGAAAACTCGATTTCGAAAAATTGATGTGAAAACAATACACTTTCCATCCCTATATATTTATTTGTTTAGGTCATCAGGTCATCAGGCAAAAGGCTGAATTGAACCTCTAGAGGCTTTACTAAGTAAAACGAGGAGTGAGATGGTGTACCATTACCTTCCTCACTGAGTGGAAAATTATGCTTATAAGCATCCCGGGCCCTCTGTAGAGCATCTACTTTCCACTCTGCAAATGACACTTTTACTTCAATCACCACAGGGTCTGGCTGTATAATGAAATTCATTACTTTCAGAAGAGATAACTCTGATTAATATCTTTTACACCTCTACCTCTTTTGTTCTTTAATGATTCAGTCATTTAATTGGGTGACCATGTTATAAGAAAAAGAACTATTTATTTAAGCCCTGCAACGAACAGATTGAGTGTAAATAATTTGACACCACCTCTCTGTTATGGACAATTTCTTACGCTATAAATGTTATTATTATAATACTCTGATATGCAGATAAGATACGATCGTACAAAGTTAAAAGTTTAAATCTCGTCACATTTTTTGCGTGTTTTATTGTTTTGGTATAAAACATAAAATTTTATCTGACATTTGAAAAATGATGTCATATTTTGGACAGCAAGAGAAATAATAACAGAGTTTGAAAAATTCAATGATTTGAAAGCAGATCAAAGATAGATAATGGGTCGTGTTTCGTATTCCGAGAATCTCTGAATTATTTTGACACCTGTAAACTTATACCAAACATACAGTTTATTTTTAACTTCCGACGGATAAAGAGAGGTGTTCAAACAAGAAATAATTGCTTTTCTTGTAATTGTCTATCAAGACTTAAACAATAACTATTCTTTACTTTAAGGTAAATAAAACAAGAGAATAAAATTGTTAAAACGATTCTGTTGTTGTTTAGGTTTTACCAAGTAAATCGAGGAGTGAGGTGGTTTACCATTGCCAACACTCACTCAGTGGAAAAGTACGCTTATCAACATGCCGGCCTCTCTGAAAAGCACATATTTTCCACTCTGCAAATGACACCTTCAGTTCATTCACTACAGGGTCTGGCTGTATAATTAACTTCATTACTCTCAGAGGAGACAACTCTGATATGTGTCTTTTACACCTCTACCTCATCTGTTCTTAAACTATTCAGTCATTTTATTGGCTGACCATGTGATAAGAAACAGAACTATTTATTTTAGCCCTGCAACTAACAGATTGAGTGTAAATAATTTATTATTGTAATAATTGTCAGACCTGGTCTTTAAAATGATAAAAATATTAAGTATGTTTTCGTATTACGTTATTCAATAGGCGTTTGTAAATGAGAACGTGTTGTGGCGCGAAGTCGATATTTTTAGTTAGTGCAGTAGCGCTCAAACTCCCATATGAAATACATTGCTTACAGATAGACTTTCCGTACTGCATTCTGAACGTGAAATCAAATATACTGTCTTTTACACCTCTACCTCTTCTGTTCTTAAGGTGAGACTGTATGATAATTTTACTGAAAATTTCAATTTTTTGTTTTATATATTTTTCAATAGTTCATACCTAGATTTACCAGAAAAACATTAAATTACGTGAAAAAATTATTATCATGAAAAAATTAAGTTTTTAGAAGGTTTACGTAGAAAAATTGTCGTATCACCAAGAACGAATATGTTTTATAATTTTATACTGAGCGTTTTAGAGTTAAGGGAATTTTAGTTTTTAAAATGTTTGCGTAATTTTTTAAAAATATTCTCAGCTGTTGCTTTAGATTTTTAACCAACTGTTGATGGGAAATTTACTTGTTTGTGTACACTTTATTTTTGGTTTGTGGTTTTTTTACCTATTTTCGTAAATTTAAATGTTAAAATTTAGGTATATTTTTCTCGGAAACCATTAAACCTAGAAGACTGAAATTTTTACCAGCTATTCATCTTGTACATGCACACATACCTGCACTTTTATGACTTCCTCACATGCTCCAAAAATTAGCAATATACAAAAATCGTAGAAAGAAATTTGTAAAAGTTTTATGTTTTTCATTATTTTGTTTTCAATTTTCTGCTTCAACAGATTAAATTGAAAAAAATGTCAGTACCTTGAGGAACTCGACAATGATTAAGCGTGTAAAGTTTCATTTCCCTATCTTTTACCAATCCTATGAAAAATGTACATAAAAGTAGGAAATGTAACACAGGCGGGATACAAGGTACAATCTCCCTTTACATGCTTCAGTCTAAGAAGTTGCTGACCATGTTATGAGAGAGAGAACTTTTTTTTGTAGCCCTGGAACTAGCAGATCCAGTGCAAATAATTTAACACTCCACCTGTCTGTTATGAGCACGGATACCTAGTAATAAGCCTAAGCAAACAAAAAATTGAGAATTAGTAAACAATTTTATTGTTTAGAAAATACCGAGAAAATCAGCTTGGTTTACCTGAATATATTTTTTAAATCGAATACAGACTTGTATTTCAATTATAGTCGATTAAATTATCGATAATAATACAAATAACCTAGTCCAGAGCAATAAAAATAACATGGTTCGTTGGTTTTTATGTATTTTACAATAAATACTTAATACACAGTTAAATAAATTGAATTTTTTATTATAACAACCCTTTATTTAATTATTAATAAAAAACCATGCCCCTCGAGTATAAAAGAATCCGTTTAATAAAATAACTCACTATAAAATTCACATTTCAATTTTATTATCTTTTATAGTAATTTTTTTATTATATCTGTTCATAAATCGTTAATTTTTAGTTATTTTACTGATTGAATAATATTGAAATATATATTTATAATAATGTAAATTCCAAAGGAATCCTTTCTATAAAAATCTGGTGTGAAACACTCACACAACTTTCTCTTGCCAATGCAAATAATTAACAATAAACCTAACATTATTAATAAAATATTAGAAATAAACAAAAACCTAACCTCAAAAACATAACCTTATTTTAATCATGAGTGAATGATGCAAAATGAAAATCAACCTCAGTTTGGCTTAGAAATACGGAAAATCACTCTTTCTCTCTAAACTAGGCTCTGTAGAGAAAAATGTTTTAAATAAAAGTTGTAGATATTTTAATTTTCTATAAATTAAATTATATACACTTTTGTCGTGAAATGCATACTAAGGCCGAAATCTTAAAAAAATCAATTTTTCACACATTTTCGTGAGAAAAAAAAACAGAAAATCGCAAATTACCGCTAAACTAAGCGTTATACAAAAAATTGTTTGAAATAAAAGTTGTAGAATTTTCAATTCTCTACAACTTTTATTATATTAAGTTTTGCGCTAAAATGCATATTCAAGCTGTAATCTTAAAAAAACAACGTTTTTACGTGAAAACAGCCTCACCCAGAATTTCAGCAAACATGACGCCTACCTTATCTTGTAGAGAATAAAAAATTGAGTAAAACAGGCGATTTTAAATAAAATCGTAGGACCAGTTTTTGAGAAAATCGCAAAAAAGTGAAAAATTACACGAATAAACTACCACTTCCGGTTGACCGATTTTGATGAAAATGTTCGTGTCGAGTCCGGTAGTGGTACGTAACTTAAGTTTCAAGTTTCAAGTTCGTACGATGTTCCGTTCTTGAGATATTCTGTTCACACACACACACACACACACACACACACACACACACACACACACACAGACCAATCGCTAAAAACATGTTTTTTGGGTTCAGGGGTCTGAAAACGTATAGATCCGGTGAAAACTCGATTTCGAAAAATCGACATGAAAACAATACTTTCCTTCCTATAATATTCATATAGGCAAGAGAAAGTAAAAATGTCCTAGTTATATTATTACAGGTGGAGTGTTAAATTATTTGCACTCAATCTGTTCCATCAAGAGCTACAAAAATAGTTCTGTTTCTTATCCCATGGTCTGCCAATTATATGACTGGATCATTTAAGAACAAAAAAGGTAGAGGTGTAAAATACACTAATCAGAGTTATCTCCTCTGATAGTAAGATAGTAGTTTCATTATAAAGCCAAACCCTGTAATGAATGAATTTAAAGTGTCATTTGAAAGGTTAAAAATATGTACTTTTCAGAGAGCCTGCCATGCTGATAAGCATATTTTTCAACTTAGTGAGGAATGCAATTGTAAACCATCTCACTCCTCGTTTTACTTAGTAAAACTTCTAGAGGTTCAAACCAGTCTTTCGGCTGATGACTGAAACGCAAAAGTAATTAATTAACATTAAACGAAAATGTATTTTTATCGAAAAAAATACTATGATATCTCACGTTTTATGATCATTTGAAGCCAGAAAGTGATGTATGGAAGAATATTCATGTTTCACTATGGTTTGGAATTGTAGGGTGGTGAACTTTCGTGAAAATTTCACTTTTTTCGATCTTCTCACAAAAATCCTACGATATTTTTTTAAAAATCGCCGCACTTACTGTAAGTATGCATTTTACGACAAACGTGTATATACGAGGTTTTGCTATAAAATAACGAGACTGACGTTGTAAAAAATTTTATTTTTATTTTATACATAATCACTTATGGTCACCTTCAATACACACTCCTTCTCTATCCCTACAATACTCCATTCAAATTTTCCGTTGTCGGAAACAGTGCTGAAACTCATCTTCTGTCAGCTCCTTCAGGACATGTGCCGCTTTCTCTTTTACAGCTTCCACAGACTCAAATCTTGTCCCTTTTAATGCAGATTTCACCTTAGGAAACAGGTAAAGTCACATGGTGCAAGATCTGGTGAATATGGTGGATGTTCTAACACTGAGATGCTGTACTTGTCTAGGAACCTCTTGACAGAAAACGCGAAATGAGCTGGCGCATTGTCTTGGTGGAGAACCGCATGATTTGTTCTTCCACATTTCGGGGCGTTTTTTCCTTACTTTTTGACGTAGTTTAGAAAGTATCTCAAGGTAGTAATATTGATTAATTGTTTGACCTTCAGAAACCCAGTTAAGGTACACAATCTCATGGATATAAAAAAACAATCATCATTGCTTTAAATTTTGACTTGCTCATTCGAGCTTTTTTTAGCTCTCGGTGAAGTTCGGCTCTTCCAGTGCATGGATTGGCGCTTCGTTTCCGGAGCATAAGTAAAAAACCACGTTTCATCACATGTTATTATCTTCTACCTGTTCCGTAAGGTAAAATTTGCATTAAAAGGGACAAGATTTGAGTCTGTGAAAGCAGTAAAAAAGAAAGCGGCGCGTGTCCTGAAGGAGCTGACAAAAAATGACTTCCAGCACTGTTTCCAACAATGGAAAATTCACATGGAGCGTTGTAGGGATAGAGAAGGAGTGTATATTGAAGGTGACAATAAGTGATAATGTATAAAATAAAAATAACATTTTTTACAACGTCACGTTATTTAATAGCCACACCTCGTATATCCGTAATCAAATTTATTGGAAACTAGAGGATCTACAATTATTTTAATTTTGAGCATTTTTTTCTATAGAGCCCATTTTAGCGTCAAAGAGTGATTTTCCGTATTGTTAAACCAAACTAAGGTTTGTTTCCGTTTTCGATCATTCACTCATGATCAAAATTAGGTTATGTTTTTTGAGATTTTTTTTTGTTTATTTTTAATATTTCATTACTTAAGTTAGGTTATATTGTTCAGTGTTTGGATTGGTAAGAGAACGTCGAGTGAGTGTTTGACGTCAGATTTTTTTGAATACTACTCTTGTATCTTCTTCTGCACACCATATTTAAATATTAGAGAAAAGTGTACCTAATTTTTTACCAACTATAATAATTGGTAGCAACCATAAGACATCCGACTTCCTATTTCATTGAATTAAATTGCCACACAAATAAGATAAAACCGTTGCAAGAAATTTAAAACGATATGATGTACCGTTAATTTGTTTTTTAGATATCTGAGTGATGGTGGATGCAACGGTTAACTTCCATCAAATAGATGTAAGTTAATATTAAACTAGGTCATAATTCTACGATAAAATTTATGAGCTAGTATATGACTCTCTCCGCAGTAACGCTCTAATATAACAACCCTTGCTTTTATTATATAGTTTCCGTACATTAAAGCGATACTTTAACACAACTGTCCACATAAAATTACTGAATTAATAAATAATTTATTTGAAATTTATTCGCACACTAGAACGTTATTTGAAAACATCAAATTTTATAATTAACTCAGAAATTCGTTATAAAATTAATGTAGCAGTTTCCATAGTGTACTAATAGGTAAAGTACAAAATTTAAAGCAAAGTTTCAAGTTTTGGGTTCAATTCTCAGCTAGGATCTAAAACGTTTAACAATACAAACCTACTGTTATTTTTACATAAGTTACAGTATAAGTGACAATAATTTTTTGCAGTCGATCTGCTTGTTCCAGGGCTACAAAAACAATTATGTTTCTAATCACATAATCAGCCAAATATATGAATGAAAAATTTAAGAACAAAAGAAGTAGAGATGTAAAAGACACTAGTCAGAGTTATCTCCTCTGAGAGTAATGAATTTCATTATACAGCCAGACCTTGTGGTGAATGAAGTGAAGGTGTCATTTGCAGGGTGAAAAGTAGTTGCTTTTCAGAGGGCCTGGCATGCTGATAAGCATACTTTTCCACTTAGTGAGGAAGACAATGATAAACCACCTAACTCCTCGTTTAACTTAGTAAAACCTCTGGACGTTCAAACGAGTCTTTCGGCTGATGACTTTAACAACAACAACCTAAATTTAATCATAAATGAATGACGCTAAATGAAAATCAACCTGTGTAGAAAAATGTTTCAAATAAAAGTTATGTATTGCTTAACTTCCCACAACTTTAATTTTACACTTTTACCCTTATTTTCATATTAAGGATATAATTTTTTTTTAATTTCTTACGAGAGCATTACCTTCTCACAAATTTTGGCAGACAAGCCGCGTATCCTACCTTGATTTACAAAAATATAGTAAATAAGGCCATTTTTTAAAAAAATCGTAAGAGTCTTTTTTTTGAAAATTCCAAAAAGTGAGAAATCGCACAAATAAACTACTATCGATTGACCGATTTTGATGAAAATGCTCGTATCGAGTCCCCTAGTGGTGTCTAAGTGTCTTGAGATACTTTTGTAGATATATACACAGACCAATCGCTAAAACGCTGTATTTAGGGGGGCTGAAAACGTGTATTTCCGGTGAAATATTGATTTCAAAAAATTGACACGAAAATAATATTTTCCTTACCTCTTATTCATGTAGGGCAAGAGAAAGTAAAGATACATAGTGTAAATTTTCACTTCAAATTTTACAATAAGAATCTTTTCAGAACAAACTTAATAAAAACCGTTTCATTTTTACTTTCTCTTGCCTATATGAATATATATAGGAACGAAAGTATTGTTTTCATGTCGATTTTTCAAAATCGAGTTTTTGCCGGATCTACAAGTTTTCAGATCCCCTGAACCCAAAAAAATATTTTTATCGATTGGTGTGTGTGTGTGTGTGTGTGTGTGTGTGTGTGTGTGTGTGTACAGAATATCTCAAGAATGGAACATCCTACGAACTTGAAAGTTACATACCACTACCAGACCCGACACGAATATTTTCATCAAAATCGGTCAACCGAAAGTAGTAGTTTATTCGTGTAATTTTTCACTTTTTTGCGATTTTCTCCAAAAATCGTCCTAAGATTTTTTTTTAAATCGCCACGTTTACTAAATTTTGTATGCATTACAAGATAGGGTAGGCATCATGTCTGCTGAAATTCTTGGAGAGGCTGTTTTTACGTAAAAAATTGTTCTTTAATTAAGATTGCTGCTTTAATATGAATTTTAGCACAAAAATTTATTATAATAAAAGTTGTAGACAATTTAAAATCCTACAACTTTTATTTCAAACACTTTTTTGTGTAACGCTTAGTTTAGTGGTAATTAGCGATTTTCTGGCTTTTTTCTCAAGAAAAACTTGTAAAAAAATCTATTTTTTTTTTAAGATTTCGGCCTTAGTATGAATTTTACGACAAAAGTGTTTATAACCAAATTTATAGGAAATTAAAAGATCTACAACTTTTGTTTAGAGCATTTTTCTCTACAGAGCCTAGTTTAGCGTGAAATTGTGATTTTCTTTATTTTTAAGCGTAACTAAGGTTAATTTTCATTTTACCTCTTTCACTCATGATTAAAATAAGGTTATGTTTTTTGAGGTTAGTTTATTTCTAATGTTTTATTACTAATTTTAGGTTATATTGGTCATTATTGGCATTGGCAAGAGAAAGTTGTGTGAGTTTTTCACACCAGATTTTTACCTTATTTTTTCTGTCTTAAAGTAAGCTTATAAATATCTTGTTTAATAATTGAACCATTGAATGTAATGTATTAAGTTGACAGAAACTTGTTTTTGTTTAAAGTATTAAGCATATGTACCGGACATTCTAAGTACATGAGACTAAGTTTATAGTTAAATAACCTTTATGTTACAACACAGTAAAATATGTCCAAGTTTATCCGTTTACACTGTGTTAGAGCTTAAAATTCCTGAGATGCCTTTGTTAATGCGTCAAAACCAAAAGAATTCAGTTTAGAGGGATTACAACCTGGTCAAAAACAAAGTTTTCTTTACTTTCTCTTGCCTATATGAATACATAGGAAGGAAAGTATTGTTTTCATTTCGATTTTTCGAAGTCGAGTTTTCACCGGATCTACTCGTTTTCAGACCCCCTGAACCCCAAAAAACATGTTTTTAGCGATTGGTCTTTGTGTGTGTCTGTGTATGAACAGAATATCTCAAGAACGGAACATCGTACGAGCTTGAAACTTGAAACTTAAGTTACTTAGTACTACCGAACCCGACACGAACATTTTCATCAAAATCGGTCAACCGGAAGTATTAGTTTATTCGTGTAATTTTTAACTTTTTTGTGATTTTCTCAAAAATTGGTACTACGATTTTTTTTAAATTGGCTTGTTTACTAAATTTTTTATGCTCTACAAGATAGGGTAGGCGTTATGCCTGCTGAAATTCTTGGGAAGGCTGCTTTCTTGTAAAAACATGGTTTTGTAAGATTTCATCTTTAATATGCATTTTAGCGCAAAAATGTATATAATAAAAGTTGTAGGGAACTTAAAGCCGTACAACGATTATTTCAAACATTTTTTTTGTATAACGCTTAGTTGAGTGGTAATTAGCGATTTTATGTTTTATTCCTACGAAAACGTGTGAAAATCGATTTGTTTAAAGATTTCAGCCTTAGTATGCATTTTACGACAAAAATGTGTATTATAATAAAATTTATAGAAAATTAAAAGATCTACAACCTTTATTTAAAGCATTTTCTCTACAGAGCCTAGTTTAGCGTGAAAGAGTGATTTTCCGTATTTTTAAGTCAAACTAAAGTTGATTTTCATTTTGCGTCTTTCACTCATGATTAAAATCAGATTATGTTTTTTGAGGTTAGTTTTGTTGTTTATTTTTAATGTTTTATTACTAATGTTAGGTTATATTATTAATTATTTGCATTGACAAGAGAAAGTCGTGTGGTGTTTCACACCAGATTTCTATTCATGTAAGGCAAGGGAATAAATAATGTAAAAAACACATAGAATAAGTAAGACAGAAAGTGTAACAATATAAACTGTAAAAAAGTAAATTAAATAAAAAAAAATTAAAAGTAAATTTAATAAAATAACCGGAAGTGTTAATAAGTTAATAAAAGACACACGTTAGCAAGCATTTTACAAATTATTTTTATTGCATTTCCCTTGTTTTTCCTGGCGATTTTCCAAACGATTATTGGACGAATTTTACTCTACTCTATGATAATTGCTTAATTTATTAAGATAATTGTATTATTAATACTGTTATATTTATGTTTCAATTTTTAATTGTATTAAAAACATTTTCTTTTTAGTTTTGATGTTGTCCCACCGGGTTGGTCTAGAGGTAAAGTCGTCGCTGCGAGTCAGCTGTTTAACAGTTGATTTTCGGAGACGAAGGTTCCTGGTTCAAATCCTAGTAAAGGTAGTTACTTTTATACGGATTTAAATGCTAGACAGTGGTTACCGGTGTACTTTGATGGTTGAGGTTCAATTAACCATATATCTCAGGAATGGTCGGCCTGAGTCTGTACAAGGCTACACCTCATTTACACGTCATACATTTACATACATTTCATACATTTGGACGAATTTTACTCAACTCTATGATAATTGCTTAATTTATTAAGATAATTGTATTATTAATGCTCTTATATTTACGTTTCAATTTTTAATTGTATTAAAAACATTTTCTTTTCAGTTTTGATGTTGTCCCACCGGGTTGGTCTAGAGGTAAAGTCGTCGCTGCGAGTCAGCTGTTTAACAGCTGATTTTCGGAGACGAAGGTTCCTGGTTCAAATCCTAGTAAAGGTAGCTACTTTTATACGGATTTGAATGCTAGACAGTGGTTACCGGTGTACTTTGATGGTTGGGGTTCAATTAACCATATATCTCAGGAATGGTCGGCCTGAGTCTGTACAAGGCTACACCTCATTTACACGTCATACAGTTATCATCCTCATCTCATTGGGTCATGGGGTTGCTTATTGTTCTGAATTGAACAGATTCCAACGTACACATATTAGGAATAAAAAATGAAAAGAAAAGTTTTGATGTACGCAACAGCTCCGCTAATCCGAACGAACTGGAACCGGATTATCGGAAATAAAAAAAACTTATTTCGTTATTTTTTACAATATTTTTATTCACAAGGCCTACATTCTTTCCAAAAGCTACTAATGTAACAATATACCTAAAAGGAAAGTGTTGGTTCCAAAATTCTAGTAGGACCGATTTTGTACAGGTTTTAATGTAAATAATAATAGTTGTTAAGTTGGGTTATTTCCAAGAAATGGTTAGAAATACAGTGTATAAATGGTTAGGTATAGTATAAGGTCTATTGTTGTAACGGCTACCAGAGAAGGGTCGGTGAATCTAGTATTTAGATAATTAGCTCTTTTATAAAGGTGTCGTAACCCTTTATTCAATCCCAAAAGTGTTTACTTTCTAGAAACCAACATAATGACTTTTTTTATCCAAACGGCGAGAAAAACTCATGTAGTGTTGGACTCAATTGAGGCGTCCTCGTCCAGCCCCAAAGAGACCGCAACCAACTTACCACCCAAAAAACTGCTGCCTGGCCACTTGATCCGACATTAGCAAACAACCCTCCACCTCCCTCGGAACTGTTTCGGGGCCAAACTCCCCTTTACGGTTCCCTTCCACGCCCCGCTGACAGTATGTAAATTTTTTAACCCGACATTTCCCTTGTAGTATTATATAAACAGTTCCGAGGAAGGTGGAGGGTTGTTTGCTGATGTCGAATCAAGTGGCCAGACGGCGGGTTTTTGGTTGGTAAGGCGGTTGCAGCCCCTTGTGGCTGGACGAGGACGCCTAAATTGAGTCCAACACTACTTCCCCCATCGTGAGGGAGTGAACATGAGTTTTTATCGCCGCCTTGGATAAAAAAAAAACAAAAAGACTTTGTATTTTTATTATAGTATAGAATAAAAAAAATTTCCAAAAAAAACTACAAAAAAAATCAAAGAAAAAAATTTATAAAAAAAATAAAAAAAAATAAAAAATTTTTTTTTAAGAAACGCTATTATTTAACAATGATTCAAATAAAAAATGAACTAAAAAGAAAAAATAAAAAAAATTACAAAAAAAATTACAGACATTACTGTTACAAATAAAAGCGTGGCGCATTTTTATACAACGAATATTTTACAATAAAATGCGCCACGCTTTTATTTGTAACAGTAATGTCTGTAATTTTTTTTGTAATTTTTTTTATTTTTTCTTTTTAGTTCATTTTTTATTTGAATCATTGTTATTATCATTGATATTTTATTGTAAAATATTCGTTGTATAAAAATGCGCCACGCTTTTATTTGTAACAGTAATGTCTGTAATTTTTTTTGTAATTTTTTTATTTTTTCTTTTTAGTTCATTTTTTATTTGAATCATTGTTAAATAATAGCGTTTCTTAAAAAAAATTTTTTAATTTTTTTTTATTTTTTTTATAAATTTTTTTCTTTGATTTTTTTTGTAGTTTTTTTTGGAATTTTTTTTTATTTTTTATTTTTAGTTACTTTTTTTAGGTAATTGTTAAATTAAAGCGTTTTTTAAATTTTTAAAATTTTTTTTGAAAAAAAAATTTTTCAAAATTTTTTTTTGAAATTTTTTTGTAATTTTTTTTTACAAACACCTATTGTCATCGAAGATAAACAAGTGTGCAAAGTTTGATTCATATTGATACGGTAGAAGTATTAAAATTTTAAGTTGCCAGATTTGATGGATCCAAGAGTAAGTTATTTTGTAATAATAAAAGCGTTTAAAAAAAATTTTTTTGTAAATTTTTTTTTATGACAGCGTATTGTCATCGAAGATAAACAAGTGTGCAAAGTTTCATTCATATTGATACAGTAGAAGTATTAAAATTTTAAGTTGCAAGATTTTATGGATCCATGAGTAAGTTAAATAAAAGCGTTTAAAAATCTATGTTAATGTAGAATGTCGATGAGTTAGGTTTTAAAGGTTCCATAATGCTCCTTCGAGTCTGTGGTTTAGATTTGTCATCGACGAGTGAATTGTGAAACGTTACTTAGTTTAATTAATGTCATTGATTTGATCTTTCTCACTTGTTTATTAATTATCAATCTGATAGTAGAAATTTTAACTTATTAGCAGATTTAAGTATGACTATTAATTTTGTAGTTTAAAGTGACTAATAAATGCGTGTAATTTTAAACGATACGTAGTTTTTTAATCGTTTATTTACCCAGATTCCAGAATGGACCTTAGCAATAAGTGTCACAATAATAAAACTAAAAAAACAATATAAACAAATAAACTAAATTAAAGTTTTAAAAATGAACTGTATTAAGTTTCACAGAATAAAAAATCTGGTGGGAAACACCCACTCGACTTTCTCTTTCCGATGCAAATAATTAACAATAAAATCTAACATTAGTAATAAAACATTAGAAATAAACAAAAACTAACCTCAAAAAACATAACCTATTTTTAATCATGAGTGAAAGACGCAAAATGAAAATCGACCTCATTTTGGCTTAAAAATACGAAAAATAACTATTTCACGCTAAACTAGGCTCGGTAGAGAAAAATGCTACAAATAAAAGTGGTAGATCTTTTAATTTTCTATAAATTTGATTGTATACAGTTCTGTTGTAAAATGCATACTAAGGCCGAAATCTTGGAAAATACATTTTTTAGAGATTTTCATGAAAAAAAAACAGAAAATCACTAATTACCGCTTAACTAAGCGTTGTACAAAAAATGTTTACAAATAAAGTTGTATTTTTTTAAATTCCCTACAACTTTTATTATATACACTTTTGCCCTAAAATGCATATTAAATCCGCAATCTTAAGAAAACCATTTTTTCCACGAGAGCACAGCCTCACCAAGAATTTCAGCAGATACTCTATTTTTTTGACTATTTATTTCGTCTACCCTATTTTAGTAGAGTATAAAAAACATAGTACATAAGGTGAATTTTTAAAAAATCATAGGAGCCGTTTTTGAAAAAATCGAAAAAAAGTGAAAAATTATACTAATAAACTAATACTTCCGTTTGACCGATTTTGATGAAAATGTAAATAGTACCTAATTTCTAATAGTACCTAACTAAAGTTTCAAGTTTCAATTACGTATGATGTTCCGTTCTTAAGATATTCTGTTCATACACAGACACACACAAAGACTAATCGCTAAAAACATGTTTTTTGGGTTCACGGAGTCTGAAAACGAATATATCCGGTGAAATCTCGATTTCAAAAAATTGACATGAAAACAATACTTTCCTTCCTACATATTCAAATAGACAAGAGAAAGTAAACAGAGAAATAACTATAGGCACAATTAAAACTTTTTCTTTCTTGTTCTAGAGAGAGAACAATTGAACGAGATTAGTCTTCCGCCTACAGATAAACAAACCACGCCTACCAAAAATTCAGGCAATAACAAATTACACTGTCCATTTGTCACAATATTTACGAATCTTCCTAGTAAATCCACTATTAATATATTTTGTAACTAATGGAAGCTGTACCAAAATCACCAGAGCCATCTGTAAGGAAATTAGATTTCAAAACTTTTTGATTCAGATGAAATATTCGTAATTTTAAAGCTACGTGGCTAAAACCCGAGGGGGTTTTGAAGTTAAAAATTCTATGACTAAAAATAGTAAGGTAATGGAAAACTTCTTTAAAAAAGCGAAATTTCTCAAGTGGTTAAAAATGTATAAGTTAAAATCCAACTTGTCAACTCTTTCTCTAACAACTTTAAGAAAACAAAAATATTTATAACATTTATCGCTACAACTTTTAAAATTATTTTTTAGTTACTTAACAATGTTTTCCAGTAATTTTAAAATAAAACGAATCCAACGCCGTTTTACAAAAGAAAAACTCGTTAGGAAAATCACACTGGAATAAAATTTTTAATAATATACTTGCGTAGTGGTATAGAAGTGTTTACGTTAAATAACATATGTCCAGATTACAGTCTGACAACATCGCCTCAAAAGATTTAAGTAATGGCGCTTCTAAGAAAAATTCCCGGTTAGGTCAAAAATAGAAATCAATCGAAACATTTTGGAGCGGTGCTGTTGTTTAGGTCAACAGCCAAAAGGCTGAGTTGAACCTTTAGAGGTTTTACCAAGTAAAAAAGAAGAGAGAAACAGGTGGTTTACACTTGCCTTCCTCACTAAATTGGTGCAAATGACATAAACTCTGCAATGCAAATGATACCTTCACTTCATTTACCACAGGGTCTGGCTGTAGCCTATAGTGAAATCCATTACTCTCAGAGGAGATAACTCTGACTAGTGTCTTTTACATCTCTACCTCTTTTGTTCTTAGATAGTTCAGTCATATAATTGACTACGTGATATACTGACTAAGTGATAAGAAACAGAACTATTTTTTGTAGCCCTGGAACCAACAGATCGAGTGGAATTAATTTAACACTCCACGTGTGCGTAATGTGGAATTTGGAGCAGATTGTTGTTTAGGCCAAAGGCCGAAAGGCTGGTTTGATTCTGTAGAGATTTTACCACGTAAAACGAGACGTGAGATGGTTTACAATTGCGTTCCTCACTGAGTGGAAAGTACGCTTATCAGCATACCGGACCCTCTAAAAAGCGCATATTTTCCACTCTGCAAATGACACCTTTATCTATTCACCACAGGGTCTGGCTGTATAATGAAATTCATTACTTTCAGAAGAGACACCTCTGATTAGTGTCTTTTACACCTCTACCTCTTCTGTTCTTAAATGATTCAGTCATTTAATTAGCTGACCATGTGATAGAAAACAGAACTATTTATTTTAGCCCTGCAACTAACAGATTCAGTGTAAATAATTTGACACTCCACCTGTCTGTTATGGGCAGAAAATGCTCTGCTGGAGCAGGTATACAAGTTTAAATATCTGGCAAGTGATGTGTCTTTACAAAAAAAAGATGACGAATAAACTCAAGGGGTTTAAGAATATTTGAACGTTGAAGCAAAGGACTAGAAAAGACATACGTTTAAAGTTGTATAAAATAATAGCGATTATGTGGTACTAAATGAACGTATTAAGGTACCTTGGTCATGTTATGAGGGGACCAAGGTATCAAATATTGCATCTCATCATTCAAGGCAAAATATTAGGAAAAAGATCGGTGGCCAGGAGAAGGATATCCTGGCTGTGTAATTTGAGAAAGCGGTTCAGGTGTTCCTCAAACGAACTCTTTAAAGCAGCGGTCAACAAAATTCGTATCGCCATTATGATAGCCGACCTCCGTCATGGAGATGGCACGTGAAGAAGAAGAAATGAACGTAAGGTGTGGGCATTTTTGAAGCGGGGACGAAATAGGTTGCAGGGGGCGGCAATGAGGTTTCTAAGAGCGGTGAACGTCTGTAACGCCGCTAACGTCTGTACGAACTGAAGTTAAGGTCCCTTTTCCTAAGAAGGATCACATTTTATTTTACTTAATAATTAGTTATTTCTACCCATAACAGGCAGATAGATAGAGTGTTAAATTATTTGCACTCTATCTGCTTGTTCCAGGGCTATAAAAAACAGTTCTGTTTCTTATCATGTGGTCAGCCAATCACACGACTGAACTATTTAAGAACAGAAGAGGTGGAGGTGTAAAAGACACTTATCAGAGTTCTCTCCTCTGAAAGTAATGAATTTCATTACACAGCCAGACCCTGTGGTGAATGAAGTAAAGGTGTCATTTGCAGGGTACAAAGTAGAAGCTTTTCAGAGGGCCTGGCATGCTGATAAACATAGGTTATTTTTGTACTCAGTGAGGAAGGCAATAGTAAACCACCTCACTCCTCGTTTTATTTAGTAAAATCTCTAGAGGTTCAAACCAGCCTTTCGGGTGTTGATCTAAACAACACAATTAGTTATTTATCTATTTAGTGTTACATAATCCTCTTTTGTAATATACCAGTACGTTTGTAACACAAAATTCGTTTTTGAGTTTCATTAAATACATTTCTAAAGTAATAAATTTCAACGTAAAGCGAGTCTACATAAAATGAATCGTGAAACTCCTTGTATACAACCGGGGACCACAATAAATGCAGCTGTTTATTGTGAAATCTAACGAAGTTTGCGGAGAGCCATTCAAAATAAAAGAAGAGGCATACTGACTTCTTGAACTGTTCTGATCCATAACAACGTCCATCTAACGAATGAAGTGTAGTCTTGTACTAACTCAGGCCGACCATTCCTGAGAGAGTATGGTTAATTGAAGCTCACCCATCAAAGTACACCGGTAACCACTCTCTGTTATTCAAATCCGTGTAAAAGTAACTACTTTTACCAGAATTTGAACCACGGAGTCTTCGTCTTCAAAAATAAGCTGTTAAACAGCTGACTCGAGGCAACAACTCTACCAACTACACCAACGTTGGATTAACATTTCATTTAAAATATGGAAAAAAAATAATACCAATAATATAACTAAGTCACTATTTTTACTTTCTCTTGCCTATATGAATATATAGAAAGGAAAGTATTGTTTTCATGTCGATTTTCACTCGGATCTACACGTTTTCAGACCCCCTGAACCCCAAAAACCTGTTTTTAGCGATTGTTGTGTGTGTGTGTGTGTGTGTGTTTGTGTGTGTATGTGTGTGTGTGTGTGTGTGTGTGTGCGCGCGCGCGTGTGTGTGAACAGAATATCTCAAGAACGGAATATCGTACGAACTTGAGACGTGAAACTAAAGTTAGATACCACTAGAGAACCCGACACGAATATTTTCATCAAAATCGGACAACCGGAAGTAGTTTATTCGTGTCATTTTTCACTTTTTTACGATTTTCTGAAAAACTGGTCTTACGATTTTTTTTAAAAATCGCCTCATTTACTAAATTTTTTATGCTCTACAAGATAATGTAGGCGCCATGTCTGCTGAAATTCTTGGCGACGCTGTTTTCTCGTAATAAAATGTTTTTTTTTTAAGAATGTGACTTTAATACGCATTTTAGCTATAAATGTATATAATAAAAGTTGTAGAGAATTTAAAATCCAACAACTTTTATTTCAAACATATTTTAGTATAACGCTTAGTTTAGCAATAATAAAATATTTTCTATTTTTTTCTCACGAAAACGTAAAAAATCGATTTGTTTGAAGATTTCAGTCTTATTATGCATTTTACGACAAAAGTGTATATAAACAAATATATACGAAATTAAAAGATCTACAACTTTTATTTTGAGAATTTTTCTTTACAGAGCCTAGTTTAGCGTGAAAGAGTGATTTTTCGTATTTTTAAGCTAAACTGAGGTTGATTTTCATTTTGCGTCTTTCACTCATGATTAAAATTAGGTTATATTGTTTGTTTATTTCTAATGTTTTATTACTAATATTAGGTAATATTGTTCACTATTTGAATTGTCAAGAGAAAGTTGTGTGAGTGTTTCACACTAGATTTTTAGTTTAATAATCCAATCGATAGGAAATACAATTACCTTAACTGCAGATAAATAGCGATCCTTTAGCAACAAAATACAATTATTTTGGGATCTAATTCTTTAAAGATATAAATCTTAACTAAAGCGGTACAAGAGTAGGCATAGTGAGGTGTGGTTTCTGCATACGACATTACGGAACTATCTTTCTTCCGCCAACGTAGACACTATACCGAATGTTATTTCATGTTTTATCTTGAAAGCGAGTTACAACAGTAAACTTACTCAACTATATAATAGCTTTACGTTAAAATTTATTACTTTAGAAATGCATTTAATGTTACTCAAAAACGAATTTTGTGTTACAAACGTACTGGTGAATTACAAAAGAGGATTATGTATCTCTAAATAGATAAATAACTATTTATCAAGTTAAATAAAATATGACCGTCCGTAGGAAAAGAGACCTTATAATTATTTACTTAGCAAAATTTTCAGGAGAGCAAAAATTATATTAGGTCAAAAAATTACATTTTTTTAATTTTTTCGTTTAAAAATTACTTATTCTCTCTATGTATAAAAATCACCCTATTTTATTTTATTTTGAATTTCAAACTTGATTAAATTCCAAAAAAAAAAAAAAATAGACAGTAGTATGTCAAATAGGAAAACGGATCTTAGCGTTATCTATTCTGGAACATATTCTGTCACTTTTAAAGGTATTCTCTCCTCTGGCATCCGTTCCAAATGTTGCCTCCATTGATTTCGGTACTCCTAAACTTTTTCATTCAAGCTAAATACACCCAACTCGGATCTGATTTCCTCGTTATGTATTAGATCCAGCCTCGAGCAGCCCTTCACCCTTCTTAAAAACCTCATTTCAGCTGCTTGGATCCTACTTTCTTGGTATTTCGTGGTAACCCATGACTCACCTCCATAAAGAAAGACTGGGGCTACCATTACCTTGTAGAACTTCACTACTGTCTCTGTTCTAGCTCTGCTTCTTTGTTCTTGCTTCCTTCACTCAAGGACGACTGTATGTCGGACCTTTTGGAGCTGGAAGTGCAGAAAAACAATTTATTTTGCTGCCACAGGGCAACAAAACCACAAATATTGTGTATAGAGAGGATTTAAAATAATTTAGTTAGGCCTACATTAGCTGCTGTGAAGCGAAGCAAGCGGGAGTTGCTAGTAGAAATATAAATTCTTAACTTTATGAAAGAAAAGTGTTGGTTTTCAAGACTATTCACGTTCATCATCGTCGTCATAAACAGCTATCTCCCTTAAAAATATTTTTGCATAAGAACTTAGTGTAGCCTCTTCTACTAGAAAGTACACCTTAAGCTTCATAACACAAACCTTTTTCATTTCTTAATTAAAAGGAAGCACTTTGTATCCTTAAATCCTTAAGAATAAGCCTTTTCATAATGTTTTATTTCTTAAAGCCATACTTTTGTGACTTTTGTAGGTATTAACAATCAGTTAGTCCTAACGTTCACTAAAAGAAAACATATAAATTTTTGACTTACGGGCTTTCTAAAATAACTGATTCAATTAACCAAAGGTCCCGAGTTCGATTCCTGATAAAGGTCCAGATTTAGAGGTTCGACCTCCACATGGTGGCCGTGAATAGTTAGAGCATTTGCTCTAGTGAACTGAAAGGAGAGCCCATGGCTTAGAACCATAAAGTTAAAACGACTAGAACGAGGTTTTTCTATCCCCACCATTTTTTCTCTTCAGGTAGCTTCAGATTTTCTTATTTTGTATTAAAGTTTAATAACAAGTCATTATTTTTTGATAAAAATATGGAAAATATAAATTTTTAAATAGGATTGTGTCCGTAGAGGATTCCAAACTAGATTGAAGTAAGGTCTCTTGACAATTTAACATATGCATATGATTCAAAAACATAAAGTACATGTCCACTGCTACGCTACTTCAATTCTATTTCTTTCTAAATCGCTTTGTTTGACAAGTTCATTTACAATACGAGTGTACCATGTAATTGTTTCTTCATTCATGGTTTTTTTTACTTTATTTTATAGTGTATACGTTTTATAATAGCATGGGGTTTCCATTGTAACTGAGTTTGTTGTTTTTTTTGTTATTTCTCATAAAACTGGATGAAAAATTATTAAGACATAATGAAAAATCTGTTATGAACCAATCACCAATCAGTTAGTAGTATCTAACTTAAGTTTCAAGTTTCAAGTTCGTACTATGTTCCGTTCTTGAAATATTTTGTTCACACACAACGCGCACGCGCGCGCGCGCACACACACACACACACACACACACACACACACGCGCAAACCAATCATGAAAAAAACAACATGAAAAAACCAATCATGAAAAAAAACATGTTTTTTGGGTTCAGGGGGTCTGAAAACGTGTAGATCCGGTGAAAACTCGATTTCGAAAAATCGACATGAAAACAATACTTTTCTTCCTATAAGTATATTCATATAGGCAAGAGAAAGTACAAATCATCCATAGTTATCCCTATCATCCGATAGACGGCAGCACAAGCGAATCGAACCAAATTAGTGTACGCGTATTTATTCAGTGGTATAATATAACCAATAATAATTTTGTGTTTTTAATTTAACGAAGAAATAAATTTCAAATTGCATTGTCGAGAAAATAATACAATTATTGTATTTAAATATTCCAATGTATATTTAAATTTCATGCCAAATGGATGGAAGCCAAATTTATTACACGTCTTCTCTAGTTTTGTTATTTCTACATAAAACTGGTATAGGATTTAATATGCCATTTCTATGTATGATCCAATATTGTTTTTTTTTCAATATTGTGTTACACTATTAATTAATAATTATTCTGAATTTTACTGCGACTAAGTTCCATGGAATAAATTTAAATTGGAAAATCTGACTGATGTAAATAATTTATTTTGTTGTGATTTTATTGTTTTAATTTTTTGCAACTCTACAGCATAGAATGAGAAAGTTACTACCACTACTATACAGTATACGCTCGATTACCCGGAACTCGGTTAATCGGAATCCACCTTAACCGAAAGGAATCTGAAAAATTTGTTTTTTTTAATTTGATGATCACTCAATTTCTGAAATTTTGAAAACAAAACGCTACGACAGTGAAACTTGGGTGTTATCAAAGCGAGAGGAGAGTAGAATTCAAGCATCTGAAATTAAATTTTTTCGACATCCGTAAAGGTGTAGTAAAGAAGATCGTTACAGTAATACCGAGATAAGGAAAGAACGCAACATCTTCTCTATAAACGACAGGGTATCTCAGAACAGGATGCAGTGGGTAGAAAATCTCATTATCTCAGCGTTAGAACATCCACCTTATTCACCAGATCTTGCATTAAGTTACTTCTACCTGTTCCCTAAGGTGAAATCTGCATTAAAAGGGACAAGATTTGAGTCTGTGGGAGCTGTATAAGAGAAAGCGGCACGTGTCCTGAAGGAGCTGACAGAAAATGACTTCCAGTACTGTTTCCAACTATGTAAAATTCGCATGGAGCGTTTTAGGGATAGAAAGTGTTATTGGGTTAATATTGAACCTGACAATAAGTGATTATGTATAAAATTAAAATTAAATTTTTACAACGTCTTTCTTGTTATTTAATAGTCACACCTAGTATATCAAGTTTCCTGTTATTTAACACAGCTATTTATTTTGTTATTAAACGCTTTATTTATTTATTTATTTAATGAAATAGGAGATAAGAAAGAGAAATATTTTATACTGTCCTTGAGATATCAAGAAGATTGAGGGTAATTGAGAAAATAACCTTATGAAAATCTTTTAATCAACGTTTTTATGAAAATCTATTTGCTGGGTATTATCCTAGTTAAATAAAGGAAACGAAAAATGAAATAACAAGTCGTACAAGTATCTAGATCTTTTTTTTATAGAGCCTAAATAAATTATGAAACTTTACCATAAGAAGAAGAAGAAGAAAGTGAAACTGGAAACTGTCTTTTAAGGCATTTTGTGAAGGAATAACATGAAAAGATAAAACTTAAACACATGCATTAGTAACTTTCTTTCCATAGGAAATGGGATGGAAAATTGCTTTCTTGCTACTGAGCTTTTCTTTGATGTTTCTCTCCGACACAAAGTAACTGAGTGAGAAAGATACACTAGTGCGTTATTTGTACGTATGTAATTTTCAAATGTACTGAACATAAATACAGGGCTTTGAAACTAAGCTACGATAATGTAAGGATCTAAATTAATAGATAATAAGTTGAAAGTGAAATTTTGGTAAGATGCTTTAAGCATAATATAATATTGGATAAATGTAGACACAAAAATAATTTTTACTTTCTCTTGCCTATATGAACTATATAGGAAAGAAGTAGGTATTGTTTTCATGTCGATTTTTCAAAATCGAGTTTTCACCTGATCTACACGTTTTCTGATCCCCTGAACCCAAAAAACATGTTTTTAGCGATTGATCTGTGTGTGAACAGAATATCTCAAGAACAGAACATCGTACGAAGTTGAAACTTAAGTTAGATACCACTAGAGGACCCGACACAAATATTTTCACCAAAATCGGTCAACCGGAAGTAGTAGTTTATTCGTGTAATATTTTACTTTTTTGCGATTTCTCAAAAACGGCTCCTACGATTTTTTAAAAATCGTCTCATTTACTATATTTTTATACTCTGCAAGATAGGTAGACGCCACGTCTGCTGAAATTCTTGGGGAGGCTGTGCTGTCATAGAAAAAATGGTTTATAAAAGATTCAGTTGGTAACGTGCTCGCCTCTCATCATGCGGTCTTGGGTTCGAATCCCATTCAGGCACGGCATTTTTTCATACGTTACAAAAAAATAATTTCATCATTCACCGTCTGCATTAGCAGTAATTGCAGAACAGTCGGACGTTAAACCAAAAAAAAAAAAAAAAAAAAAAAAAAAAAAAAATTATGCATTTTAGCGAAAAAATATAGTATACATTATAAAATTTGTAGAAAATTAAAAAACTACAACTTTTATTTAAAAAAGTTTTTTTATAACACTTAGTTTAGCGGTACGTAGTATTTTTTTCACGAAAATCTGTAAAAAAATGTTCGTTTTTAAGATTTCAGCCTTAGTATGCATTTTACGACAAAATTGTATATAATCAAATTTATAGGAAATAAAAAGATCTACAGCTTTTATTGTAAGCATTTTCCTCTACTGAGTCTAGTTTAGCGTGAAAGAGTGATTTTCCGTATTGTTAAGTCAAACTGAGTTTGATTTTCATTTTGCATCATTCACTTATGATTAAAATAAGGTTATGTTTTTTAAGGTTAGTAATTCTGTTTATTTCTAGTATTATTTATAATAACATCGCTGAATGTTGTATTTTATATCCATGCCTGGAGGGGTCTCTTATATTTTTATATCCTGTTATTATTGTAATGCAATATCAATGTTCTCTCATCTTTGGGCTGTCCTCAATAGCACAGTTAAAGATTCAAAATAAAAGTTTACAAAAATCGTAAACCATAAAAAAATGTCGATAAAAAGTAAAAAGTTATAATGTACCCTTCCCGATAACATATAAAAGCTAAAAACTATATACATAATGTTAAAAGAATACGAAATATGGTAAAAAAATATACTCTAAAACTTCAATAATAAATTTTCATTTTACAGCAAAGTACAAAGGTAAATACATAATAAAAAAATCTTTTATTTTTATAAGGTTGGTAATATTGGTTATACTGATTTGACCTGCTGTAAATAAGGTTGGTCAAATTTATGTCGATGTTTGTACTGGTAGGTACAAGCCCAATAACGGAGCTGTAAGACCTATAAACGTAAGATTTTATTATTACTTGGACATTCCTCTCTCCCTCCCCTTCCCACAGCTTCTCTAGCGGTCTCTCTCAAACTACTGATCATTTTACCGCCCCTCTATTTACCGCCTATCAACCTTTCTTTATCATTAATATTTCCCATCTCGCTCTTTTAGGGTACTAACCGACTGCTATAAAACGTTAGGTTTTCAATAAACATCACCACCGCGCTTTTCAATTTTCCCATTTTTCCTACCTTTTTCCTACACCTACAACACACGATCGTATATCAATGGTAATTTCTAACACCTCCCCTATATCAACCCGATTGTGTAATAATTTATAGCCTTGTGGTAATTAATTACACCGATTTATGTCCTAATAATTAGAATATTATTTTTTCCATAATAAAATTTAAAAGGAAAAGTTATTATTGATTTTCCATATTTCATATTCAGTGAATCATTTCAATGATTATTCTATTGATAAGTCAAAAATTCAGGAATTTTTTGTTTCCTGATTAGCTGAAATATTCTAATTTTTTATCCCTAATGTTTTAATCCAAAAGCAACAGTAAACTACAGCTTTTTCTGTTTGACTAGAATTATCATGAAAAAACTTCCTTATGAAAGTTCAGCAATGGACGGAAAGTAGAGAATAAAGCTCAATGAGACAAAATCAGTTCATGTCAACTTCACTAACAGAAAAGTTGAGCATATTCCAGAATATGTAAATAACCGCAGTGTACTGCACGCGAACACTACCAAATACCTTGGTATGACACTCGACGCGAAGCTTTGCTGGAAAGCCCACGTTAAAAAAATAGAGAGGAACTTGGGCTAAGGTATAAGAAATTGTACTGGCTACTAGGGAGAAGATCCTCATTATCAGTCTATAGCAAAATTCTTCTCTATAAACAGACGATAAAGTCTATCTGGACGTACGGTATGCAACTCTGGGGATGACCAAATAAAGTAATATAAACATCATTCAACGTTTCCAAAACAAGGTGCTGAAAAACATCGTCGACGCACCCTGGTTCATAAGAACATCAACCTTCATGGAGATCTACGAATGGATTTTGTCTCCAGCGAAATCCAGAGGTTCGCACAGAAGCATGAGGAAAGACTTCACCGCCGTGACAACGATAATCTGATGCGAAGGCTGAAAAGAAAGAAACTTTTTGAGCTTGTGTAGTGTCAGTGTTTAAAGCAAAGCAGTGTTAGTGCACGATTAGAATTAGTGTTGAATTTAAATGCACAATATAAGTGTAGTGTACATAATGTGTTATATTAAATTAATTAGAGAGGTTCTGTTTAGCATCTCTGTAGTAATATTGTCAATAGTAGTTTAAGTTAGAATAAAATTACTTATTGGTCTTAAGGGGGTAGTAAACTCAAGAAAAAGACTTTATTTTAAATGTTGATTGACTTTGGCATTTATTTGAAGTTTAAAATTGTCTGAATCACAGCATGTGTTTACTTTGTTTCTACATTAACAAAAAATCTGGTGTGAAACACTCACACAACTTTCTCTTGCCAATGCAAATAATTTACAATATAATTTAACATTAGTAATAAAATATTAGAAATGAACAAAAACTAACCTCAAAAACATAACCTTATTTTAATCATGAGTGAATGACGCAAAATGACAATCGAACTCAGTTTGGCTTAAAAATACGGAAAATCACGCTTTCACGCTCAACTAGGCTCTATAGAGAAAAATGCTCTAAACAAAAGTTGTAGATCTTTTAATTTTCTATAAATTTAATTATATACACTTTTGTCGTAAAATGCATACTAAGACCGAAATGTTAAAAAAATCTATTTTTCTCACGTTTTCGTGAGAAAAAAAACAGAAAATCGCAAATTACCGCTAAACTAAGCGTTATACAAAAAAATGTTTGAAACAGAAGTTGTAGGTTTTTAAATTCTCTACAACTTTTATTATATAAGTTTTTGCGCTAAATTTTATATTAAAGCCGTAATCTTAAAAAAACAACGTTTTTACGTAAAAACAGCCTCGCCGAGAATTTCAGCAAACATGGCGCCTACCCTATCTTGTAGAGAATAAAAAATTGAGTAAAATAGGCGATTTTAAAAAAAATCGTAGGACCAGTTTTTGAGAAAATCGCAAAAAACTGAAAAATTATACGAATAAACTACTACTTCCGGTTGACCGATTTTGATGAAAATGTTCGTGTCGCGTCCGGTAGTGGTATGTAACTTAAGTTTCAAGTTTCAAGTTCGTACGATGTTCCGTTCTTGAGATATTCTGTTCACACACAGACACACACACACACACACACACACACACACACACACACACACACACACACACACAGACACACACACACACACACACACACACACAGACCAATCGCTAAAAACATGTTTTTTGGGTTCAGGGGGTCTGAAAACGTATAGATCCGGTGAAAACTCGATTTCGAAAAATCGACATGAAAACAATACTTTCCTTCCTATATATTCATATAAACATTTGTTTACCCCTTTCTTGACAATCGGACTTCAAAGTCCCATTTAGTGCGATTGCATATATCTGTGCATTAACAGTTTAAATTGCCTAGTTGACCATCGGAACTTCTAAATCCTGCCTAGTCTGATTTTTCTGTAAACTGTAAGGGCTTCAAAAATACATCAGATCGTGTCACCTGTGCATTGAATGAAGCCATCACATGCAGTAATGTGCGTCTAACCAAGTGTTGTACGTATACTTCCGAGATTTGATTATTGTGCGGTCTAGAAAGGGTTAAAATAAAGCTCACTAGCAAGGCGAGTGAAATTATTCCTTAAACTTTAAATTAAGTTTTCCGGACATGTGATTTTGCATGATTGTACATTCTTGGGAATTAAATATTCTGGTTTGTATTGGAGGTATTTGAATGACTTTTTTTTCAAATGTTTATAATTTCTTGCTCTATTATCTGTCGAATGATTATTACAAAAAACTTAGTAGGGATTTAGTTAAAAATAATTTTTGAATACATAATAAAAATGTTTTTGAAATTAATTTTTCTTTTTTCTTCATTTAATTTCTTGTAAGAAAAAATACATACAATAGCATACAACAGATAATAGACTGTAATTTTCTGCATTTTTTAGCACAAGAATCATTTTGATATCTTTCTTGGTTCTTGAGATATTTTATTCCCCGTAAAAGCCCGCTTTTCCACCCCACCCTTACATTAGGGGCTGTAATTATTTTTTTGGTCTGGTTTAAGTGGTAGATCATTACCAGTAAATTACTCTTTCATTTAAAATATATAGTGATACATTATAGCTTGTAGTTTTCATTTTCATTTTCTGGGTTAAAACCCAGAAAATGCCCCCTTAAGACCCCTTAAGGGCCCCCCTTAAGACTGGATCGTAAAAAAAATGTATGATTTTGGTTGGGCTTACTTTGTGGAAGTCCGGGTAAAGTGGACCTAATTCATGTATTAAAGAGCTGTTTCTAGTGGGTGTTGACTAAAGTACCTTCATTTCTGCCCTATGTAGTAATTATTCGGTTATAGAAGCAAGTCTTCAAGAGCTTTGAGAACTTCAAAATATGAAAAAACTACAAAAGATGTAGGGTGCTACAGGTATGTAGATATGATACGACTTACGCACGATAGAAAAGCTTTGAGAACTGCATCAAACCAGTAGAGAGACTGATAATAAAAAAAGTGTGTACGTTGCAATAAGTTCAATTTTGAACGATAAGGAACCTCATGACCCAATGAGATGAGGTGTAGTCCTGTACAGACACAGACCGACCAATCCTGAGAGAGTATGGTAAATTGAACCCCGACCATCAAAGCACACCGGTAACTACTGTCTAGTATTCAAATCTGTATAAAATTACCTAACTACCTGTACTAGGATTTGAACCAGGAACCTTCATCTCCCAAAATCAGCTGTTAAACAGCTGACTCGTGGTGACGACTTTATCTCCATATCAACCTGGTGGGTCATTCAAAATTATACACCCAGAACCAGAAGGAAATTTCCAAATAAAGCATGCTCATTTTATGTATACTTTAGAGTACACTCCAGTAAATTTTTACGCTGAACCTAGATTAATCGGACTGACAGTATTTGCAAAATCAGATCAATGTTCTTATAAAAATTAAAAAATAAATGGTGTGAAACACTCTCACGGCTTTCTTTTGCCAATGTAAGTAATGAACTATATTATAACCTACTATGTTTAACCATGAGTAAAGAGTGTAACATGGAAAACATGACCTAATTTTTAACTATGCGTGAATAATGCAAAATGAAAATCTATCTCTGTAGAACTACAAAATACGGAAAATCACTAATTGACGCTAAAATAAGCTTTATAGAAAAAAACAACGCTTGAAATAAAAGTTGTAGATTTTTGTATTTCATATAATTTTGATTAGGTACACTTTTGTCGTAAAATGCATATACCAAGGTCGCAATATGTATTAACAAAAGAAATTTTTACCGTTAGAGCACAGGCGTCCCCCCAAGAATTTTAGCAAACATAGCGTTTACTCTATTTTGTAGGGCATAAAAACTTACTAAATGAGGCGGTTTTTTTTAAATCGTAGAAGCCATTTTTGAGAAAACTAAGCACAGTAGAAAAATTTTTGAATTTTTATTCAGAATTTTTATTTGCTACAACTTTAATTATTACGTTTTTGCCCTGGAATGCATATTTAGGCAGCAATCTTTAAAAACAAAACATTTTTTTTTACCAAGAAAGCATGGCTCCCAAGAATTTCAGCAGACATGGTACTTACCCTTCTTGTAGACCACAAAAAATTTAGTAGGCCTAAATGAGGCGATTTATGAAAGGTTATAGTATAGAAGATACGAGCCATTTTTAAGAAAATTTAAAAGAAAATGAAAATTCGCACGAATAACTTTCGGTTGAGCGATTTTAATGAAAATGTTACTGTCAAGTCCTTTAATAGTCCTAACTAAAGTTCTAAGTTTGGACTTCGTAATATATTCTGTTCTTAAGACATTTTGGTCACACACACGCGCGCACAGACCAATTGCTAAAAACTTCTTTTTTTTGGTTGAGGGAGCTAAAACGTATTTCTGGTGGAAACTCGATTTCCAAAAATCGACATAAAAACAATACTTTTTCTCAAGATTCTAATAGAGCAAAAGAAAAGTCAAAAAATCTGGTGTGAAACACTCACACAACTTTCTCTTGCCAATGAAAATAATTAATAAAAAACCTAACATTAGTATCAAAACATTAGAAATGAACAAAAACTAACCTCAAAAACATAACCTTATTTTAATCATGAGTGAATGACGCAAAATGACAATCGAACTCAGTTTGGCTTAAAAATACGGAAAATCACGCTTTCACGCTAAACTAGGCTCTGTAGAGAAAAATGCTCTAAACAAAAGTTGTAGATCTTTTAATTTTCTATAAATTTAATTATATACACTTTTGTCGTAAAATGCATACTAAGACCGAAATGTTAAAAAAATCGATTTTTCTCACGTTTTCGTGAGAAAAAAAACAGAAAATCGCAAATTACCGCTAAACTAAGCGTTGTACAAAAAAATGTTTGAAACAGAAGTTGTAGGTTTTTAAATTCTCTACAACTTTTATTATATTGATTTTTGCGCTAAAATTTATATTAAAGCCGTAATCTTAAAAAAACAACGTTTTTACGTGAAAACAGCCTCACCGAGAATTTCAGCAAACATGGCGCCTACCCTATCTTGTAGAGAATAAAAAATTGAGTAAAATAGGCGATTTTAAAAAAAATCGTAGGACCAGTTTTTGAGAAAATCGCAAAAAACTGAAAAATTATACGAATAAACTACTACTTCCGGTTGACCGATTTTGATGAAAATGTTCGTGTCGCGTCCGGTAGTGGTATGTAACTTAAGTTTCAAGTTTCAAGTTCGTACGATGTTCCGTTCTTGAGATATTCTGTTCACACACAGACACACACACACACACAGACACACATACACACACACACACACACACACACAGACCAATCGCTAAAAACATGTTTTTTGGGTTCAGGGGGTCTGAAAACGTATAGATCCAGTGAAAACTCGATTTCGAAAAATCGACATGAAAACAATACTTTCCTTCCTATATATTCATATAGGCAAGAGAAAGTAAAAATTGATAAATAAATTGCATAATTTTTGAAAGGTTTATTTTGTTCTTTCAAAAAAAAATTTAATTATCAGAATAATAAAATTAATAAAAATTTATTATAATTCTTATAAATAAAAATAAAATTTCGTATATAAAAAAATTTATGCGATGGCCGGGAATCGAACCCGGATCAACTGCTTGGAAGGCAACTATGCTCACCATTACACCACCATCGCACTGCACTTGTTTATATAGGAATGACTTATCATAAGAAGATAATAAAAATAAAAAATGAAGATGAGCACGAAGTGAATGTAACTGTGTGACGTCATGACTATATAATGTTCAACTGGTCTGTCAATAAACATGGCCTACTAACTGACATCCTTTTACGCGATCTTTCTTCTGCGTCGTACTAAAAGACAAATTCCTAAAATATACAGAACGTTTAACTACATGAAACTGTACTTGTTTAAGTTTAACGTAACTTTTTATATATTTATTTAATTTGTTTCACTTCCGACTGTTTTGCAACTCTTCTAATGCAGACGATGAGAAGGGTGATAGAAAAAAAATCTAGTGTGAAACACTCACACAACTTTCTCTTGTGAATGCAAATGATGACCAATATAACCTAACATTTAGTAATAAAACATTAGAAATAAACAAAAAAATAACCTTTAAAAACGTAACCTAATTTTAATCTTGAGTGAAAGACGCAAAATGAAAATCAACCTCAGTTTGGCTTAAAAAAACGGAAAATCACTCTTTCATGCTAAAATAGACTCTGTAGAGAAAAATGCTCTAAATAAAAGTTGTAGATCTTTTAATTTCCTATAAATTTTATTATATATATTTGTCGTAAAATGCATACTAAAGCTGAATTTTTAAAAAAATCGATTTTTCACACGTTTTATTTAGTTATTAAATTACACGAATAAACTACTACTTCCGGTTGACCCATTTTTATGAAAATGTTCGCGTCAGGTCCGGTAGTGGTATGTAACTAAGTTTCAAGTTTCACGTTCGTACGATGTTCCGTTCTTGAAATATTCTGTTCACACCCACACACACCACACACACACACACACACACCACACACACACACACACACACAGACACACAGACCAATCGCTAAAAACGTGTTTTTTGGGTTTAGGGGGTCTGAAAACGTGTAAATCCGGTGAAAACTCGATTTCGACATGAAAGCAATACCTACTTTCCTTCTTATATATTCATACAGGCAGGAGAAAGTAAAAAATTATTTTTATTTTTATTTCTATATGGTATCACAAAAAAAATTACGGACCTGTTTCCCAAAATTTACAAATTGCCGCCTAACCCGCGAATCTTCCGCCAAAATTCAATTATCTGTAGTCCATGATAAACTTGTACAAACTTGACTTAAAATTGTTGTCTAATTCGTACAAATATTTCGTTTTTGAGATATTTTGTAAACACACACACACACACACACACACACACACACACCCTCACAGACCATCGTTAAAAACATGTTTTTGAGTACAGAAGACCAGAAAACGAGTATATCCGGTGAAAACTCGTTTCGAAAATTTAACACAAAAACAATACTTTCCTTCTCTAAAGTCATATAAGGCAAGCGACAGTAAAAAAATCATATTAATAGGACATTTTTGGTGAGTAAAATATTTACAAAAGAGTTTACATTAAAAAAAATATTCTAATTTTTAGGTGAGAGAAATATTAGTCACAGAATTTGACCAAAAATAGCATGTCTATAAAATTTTATAAATCAGATATGATTATTAAATTAAATGCTGGAGGGTTTTAAATAATTAATTTATAGAATTCATTATTCAATGACCAAATCAGGATGTCGGTAAATCAAATAACAACATATTGAAAATCAAGAGGGTGGAAATTTGTGGTAGATGTTGGGGTGGAGGGGTTAGAAAGAGTGCTCAGACAGATTTTCCCATGCTCCTTTTTCAGTATGCGTGTTTATTTTGAGGTAGGGGGACAGTTTACAGTAGGTTGCATGGGCTAGTGTAATAATGATAAATAAATGTGTAAGTTGTATATATTTTCCTCCATGTACCTCTTCGTTCTCTCTAACTTTACATTTTTCTCTTTCTCACTTTCTGTGACGTCATTTATATAGGGTGATTAAAATTATAGGTGACATTTATGGTATGCCCAAACGAACTTAATTGTTCGTGAATCGTCTCACTGCAAAATATTTATGGAAACCGGTACGCTCTTTAACTTATTAATTTAGGTTTTTAAAGGTTAATCTAGATTTTTTAAAATGTAATGTTAATTTAGGTTTAACTTGTAGTCTACTGTTACCTAATTTAGATTTTATAAAATCGGCTTTTCATCGGAAATACACGTTTTCAGGCCCTGAACCCCCCCAAAAAAAAACATATTTTTACCAATTGGTCTGAGTGTATTTATGAATAAAATATCTCAAGAACGGAATATTGTACGAAGTTGAAACTTGTAACTAAAATTAGGTACCACGGAGGACCCGACACCAACATTTTGTTCATAATTGGTCAACCTGAAGTAGTTGTTTATCGTGGAATTTTTTACATTTTTGCAATTATCTAAAAAGTAGTTTCCACAAGATTGTTAAAATCGCCTCATTTAGGCTTACTACATTTTTCATGTTCTACAATATTGGGTAAGCGCCATGTCTCGCGAAATTCGTGGGGCTTTGCTCTCGTGGTAAAAAAATCCTTTTTTAAGGGGAGATGGCACGATGGTTTTAACTCAAAATTTCGATTTTTGGTTTTTATATTTTCAATAGATTAGGCCTAGATCTACCAGAAAAACAGCATTAAATTACGTAAAAAAAAATTTTTTTTATGAAAAAATTAAGTTTTTATCAAATCTACACAGAAAAATTATCATGTTACCAAGAACGAATATTCTTCACAATTTTATACTGCTCGTTTTAGTACAAAGAGAATTTTAGTTGTTAAAATATCTGCATCACAGTATTTTTTGTATTCTCAGCTGTTGGTTCAGCTTTCTAAACAACTGCTGATAGGAAATTTACTTGTTTTTGATTTGCGCTTTCTTGTTTCTTGCGTTATCCCGTAAATTTACATTTTTAAATTTTATACTGCTCGTTTTAGTGCAAAGAGAATTTTAGTTTTTAAAATATCTGCATCACTGTTTTTTGTATTCTCAGCTGTTGGTTCAGCTTTCTAAACAACTGTTGATGGGAAATTTACTTGTTTTTGATTTGTGCCTTCTTGTTTTATGCGTTATCCCGTAAATTTAGATTTTTAACACAAGGTACATTTTTCTCAGAAACCAATAAACGTACCAGGCTGAAATTTTTACCAGTTAATTATCTTGTATAGTCAAATATACCGACATTTTTATGACTTCCTCAGGTACTCAAAAAATTAGTAATACGTAAAAAACGTAGAAAACCGTTTGTAAAAATTTTATGTTAATCGTAATATTTAAAAAAAATGGTATGGTCCAAAGATTAAATTGAAAAAATGTCAGTAGCTCGAGAAGAAACCCGACACCTATAGTGTGTTAAGCTTAATTTCCCTATCTTTTATCAATCCTATGAAAAATGTACCAAAAAACAGCAAATTTAACATTGGCGAGATACAAAGTACAGTCTCCTCTTAAGATTCGAACGTTTTTATTTCAAACATTCTTATCTACAATGCTTATTTTAGCGTCAATTAGTGATTTTTCGTATTTTTAAGTCCTACAGAAGTTGATTTCCATTTTACGTCATTCACTATGATAAATATTAAAAGTTTCTTTATTTTACATTGTTTACATTTGAAATAACATAAGTTATTTAAAAACCCACCGTTTCAGTTATATAGGGTGATTCAAAAAGAGCGCCGGTTTTGATATATCAAATTAAGAGATTTATTTTATTGAAAAACTGAAAATAAATACATCAACAAGTTCATCTTACCTTCCGATTTCATGTATGAAAAATGATGTCATGCATGTGTCCTCCTCTACTGCGCTGGCACGCATCAACTCTGTCCATGAAATTGGATATTACTGCACGACAAGTTTCGACTTCCATTTGCCCGATAACCCGTCGAATTTCCTCCTTCAAGTCATTGATGTTTTGGGGTTTATTGGCATACACCAATGACTTCAGATGACCCCAAAGATGAAAGTCACAAGGCGTCAAGTCACACGACCTTGGTGGCCATTGATGGTCGGAATTACGAGAAATGATGCGATCCTGGAACCGTTCACGGAGCAACAACATTGTTTCTCGTGCAGAAACTGAATTTTATACGGGTGATATTGGAGATCGTACCGAAGAATTCTCCGTACAGAAGAACATCGTAAACCCAATTGTTGAGAACGGCGACGTATTGATTTTGCTGGGCTAACAGCCACACTGTCACGAACCAACGCAACGTTCTGCTCAGTTCGGCCAGAACGACGACGTCCAGAACTTTTAAGGTCGACTGTTGAACCCGTCTCAAAAAACTTTTTTATGAGCCTGCGAACTGTTGATTCATTCGGTGCTTCATTACGTCCTAGAGTACCGCGAAGTCGCCTGACAGTAGCCGCATAACTCTCTCCACTCTGGTAAAATGTTTTGACGATTAACACTCGTTGTGCAATAGTAAACTTCTCCATGGTTAGACACAGACTGCGAGAGTACTACACTGCGAACAAGAGAAACTACAACTGAATCGTCAATCGGAATGTTTTCCGAAATAGAAATGAGGTCTAACAATGTTGCCAACCGATAAACAAAAATTTACCAGCCGTTTAAAAACCGGCGCTCTTTTTGAATCACCCGTTATAAACCACCTAAGTCGCTAATAACCAAGCTGTTGATCCGCCGGCCGCATTGGCGTAGTTGGTAACGTGCTCGCTTCTCCTCATGCGGTCCTGGGTTCAAAACCCACTCAGGCACGGCATATTTTCATACGTTACGAAAAGATCATTTATCCTCCATTTTACACAGTTACATCCCAACGTCGTCGCAAATGACCGTTGCAAGTGATAGGACGTTAAATAAATAAATAAAAAAAGCTTTTGATGCGACTTTAAATAAACAAAAATTGCAAAAACAGGTTATTATGTTTCATTATTTTACTTAGGTAATAGAAAATCGTGTGAATATTTTTTCGAATCACACCATATTTTTTCGAAGTTTTATAATTTTAAATTTCCTGAAGGCATATATTTATTTTATATATTAATTTTATGAGAAGTTGAAAAAACATTCAGTTTAAGACACATATGTTTTGTTGGCATACCAAAACACTAAATTAATAAATTATTTTTCAAAATGTTGTAACTCAACATAGAATCGTCGCATTTTAACGAAAATAACTTGTTTGAAAGCTTAAAATTTCACTTTCTAGTTAAGTAAATGGAGTAGGAAAGTTTTAACATAAACATAAATATAGCAGAGAAGACCGGATGTATTGAAGGAATACTGGAGAAAGTTCAAGGAGGGAAACATCAGGAAAGGACTCCAAAAACTGAAAAATTGAACCGCAAAAATTGAAATGAGTTTTTTTTAGTTTGATGAACTTATGTAGTCCTATGTGGCTTTAAAAAAAACATAAATATGATGGAATTACTTTCTGAAATTTCAATATTAAGTTTTTCGAAAATTTATTTTTTCATCTGATATTCTTGGGAATTTTGGTTTGTATATTTTTTGATAAGTTATTTAGATGATTTTTAATTATTCAGAATTCCTTGCTTTGTTATATATTGGAATAGTTTTACAGAATATTTGATTTTTTTTTAAATTTAAAAAAATATATGTGATGACGATTTTTTCAATTTTTTGAAAAAAGTTTTTTTAATTAAATTTCCTGCAATAAAGATATACTTAATGATGGTTTTTAAATCATCCATCAGATCATATACGTACTGTAATGTTCTGTAATTTTTGACTCAAAAATCATCTTCATAATTATCTTATCTAGTTCTTAAGTTATTTCATTCCCGTAAAAGCTCACTTTTCCAACCCCACCCTTATATAAAGGGCTGTAATTAATTATTTTGCACGATTCTGGTGGTAGATCATTATAATGTTACTCTTACTAACAACATACATATAAACTATAGCTAATAATTTTTGTGCTTTAACACATTCTACATGAAAATTTTTAATAATTAAGTTTTTCAGAATTGCTTAAAAGAAGCCTGTCTACCAAGCTGAAAAAACAATAAATTTTATTTACTCCACCCCTATCTACCATAATCAAAAAATTATAAGTTAAAAATTAACTTTCTTGAACTGCTGAAGATCTCTGTTCTCCTCATTACCCCTTAATTTCCTTATTTTTAAAATACTTCAGGAGCTAATTAAAAATTCTCTCTGGGTTCACCCGTGCCACGTGTACATAAAAGGTAATTCTTCTTTTCGTATCACATCGGTGATTTTTTCCACATTTGTGTACATATAATGGTTATACCGTCTTCTATATAGGTACTCCATTGTCTCTAAAAGAACCCAAGATTTTCCTCAAAAAACCTTCCTTTTCTCGATGAAACCTTTCTTATTTATTGCGAAGCATTACGATCATATAGGTACTTCCAGTGGGATGATAGTGCAATAGTGTCTGATCTTAGTTATAAAATATACGAGGTTTGGTTATTGAATAACGAGACTGACGTAAACAATTTTATTTTTATTTTATACAATAATCACTTATTGTCACCTTCAATATATACTCCTTCTCTACCCCTGCAACGCTCCATACGAATTTTCCATTGTTGGAAACAGTGCTGGAAGTCATCTTCTGTCAGCTCCTTCAGGACACGTGCCGCTTTTTCTTTTACAGCTTACACAGACTCAAATCTTGTCCCTTTTAATGCAGATTTCACCTTAGGGAACAGGTAGAAGATAATATCATGTGATGAAACGTAGTTTTTTACTTATGATCCGGAAACGAAGCGCCAATCCATGCACTGGAAGAGCCGAACTTCACCGAGAGCCAAAAAAGCTTGAATGAGCAAGTCAAAATTTAAACCAATAATGTTTGTTTTTTTATATCCATAAGATTGTGTACCTTCACTGGGTTCCTGAAGGTCAAACAATTAATCAATATTACTACCCTGAGGTACTTTCTAAACTACGTCAAAGAGGAAGGAAAAACGCATTGAAATGTGGAAGGACAAATCATGGGTTCTCCACCAAGACAATGCGCCAGCTCATTCCGCGTTATCTGTCAAGAGGTTCTGCCAAGTACAGCATCTCAGTGTTAGAACATTCACCTTATTCACTAGATCTTGCACCGTGTGACTTCTACCTGTTCCTTAAGGTGAAATCTGCATTAAAAGGGGCAAGATTTGAGTCTTTGGAAGTTGTAAAAGAGAAAGCGGGACGTGTCCTGAAGGAGCTGACAGAAGATGACGTCCAGCACTGTTTCCAACAATGGAAAATTCCCATGGAGCGTTGTAGGGGTAGAGAAGGAGTGTATATTAAAGGTGACAATAAGTGATTATGTATAAAATTAAAATTGATGTTTTTACAACGTCAGTCTCGTTATTTAATAGCCACACCTCGTATAATGCATGACTGTGTCGCTTTATTTTTTGATGTATTCTCCTCTAAGCACGGGTTACATTTTTTTGGAGAGTAATAATTTTAAAGATATAAAAATAAATAAATATCATATATACACGTATAACTTTTGCTTCACCCTGTAAATTCAAAAAGTGAAATAGAAAACAGAAATGAGAAAGGCAAAGGGAGAGAACTACACGAACGATGGTTGGTAAAATATATAGCCATGAAAGCTTCCAGCAAAATTGCGGAATATAAATATTAATAATGTAAACGCTATAATAATGTTTAATGTTTGGGTTCCACTCAGTGTGTCGCGTTTTCACCGCTAACATCCATTTTTTATTATAAAGTAATCCTACGTAAGCATAATATATGAATAATTACAGTAAATTAATAAAAATTAACACTGTACATTAATAAAAAACTACATGTGAGATAAAATCCACTTATTCAGTATTTATTTTATGTGAACTTAGTAGCTACATTCAGTATTTTTCTAGATATCAGTTCTACGTAGAGGTGGAATGGCTTAAGTTTCATTCGGCGTAATCACAGAAAAACCACACCAAAAATTTTAAAAAATGATGTTGTGAAATACTCATACGATTTTATCTTGCCAATATAAATAATGACATTCCAGGACAGATTCAAACAGCTGTATAGACTTCTTTCATCCAAATCCAAGTTACCAACTACATCCAAATTAACCATATTATACAACTCCTACCTTTGACCAATATGAAGCTATGCCAGTTAGCTTTACTGCTGTGCAAAACCATCGGTATTAGCAAAAATTCAGCGTTTCCTATCAAAGCTTTTACAGAGGATAGTTAACGCCCCCTATGATGTAAAAAATAAAACGCTACACTCAGACCTAAATGTACCCTACATAAATGACGTTTTATTAAAACTCTATACAAAATTCAGAAAGAAACTCGTGAACCACCATAACCCATTGATCTCAAATCTGGCTACTCAGACTCTTCCAAACAATTCAATAAGACGTCTAAAACGTCGATGAAGCCGAACCTCATCAATTAACGTAGTACTGTAATTGACTATCCATTACAGTGTTCTAAATGCTGCACTTAATGCTACACTTATTTATTCGCGTCGGAGTTTTGTCACTGGACTGTGTTTCCACTCACGTTTATTTACCAAGTTAATTTTTTTCAATTTTTGTGTTATTTCATTCACTGATTGTTTCCAACAGATTGTGCATTTCCTAAATAGAGAAAAAATATATAAATTGAAAAACATTCCGAATTTTTATCATAAGTATTAAGGTTTAAGTAGAAGAGAGTGGTTGAAATAAAATTTGTTGTTTTTTAAATTTTCTATAACTTTTATTATATACATGTTTATTATAAAATTCATACTAAACCCGCAATCTTAAGAAAATCCCAGTTTTACCGATACTGATAATCAGAATACAGAAAATCACTATTGACTAAGGCGTTGAAAAAAAGATTTTTGACATAAAACGTGTAAGATTTTGAATTTCCTACAACTTCAATTACCACATACATTTTTGGCCTGGAATTCATTTAAGGCCGCAATCTTAAGAAAATCCCAGTTTTACCGATACTGATAAACAGAATACAAAAAATCACTAATTTGATTAAGCGTTGAAGAAAAAAATTTTGACAAAAAACTTTTAGGATTTTTAATTTCCTACAACTTCAACTACCTACATACGTTTTTGGCATGAAATTCTTTTAAGGCTGCAGTTTTAACAAAATCCCAGTTTTACCGATACTGATAAACAGAATACAGAAAATTACTAATTTGACTAAGCGTTGAAGAAAACATTTTTTGACAAAAATTGTAGGATTTCAAATTTCCTACAACTTCAATTACCTACATAGTTGCCCTAAATTCATATTAATGTCACAATCTTAAAAATAAACAGTTTTTATCACGAAAGAACAACCTCCCCAAGAATTTTAGCAAACACTTACCCTATCTCGTAGAACATAAAAAAATTTGTAAATGAAGCGATTATTCAAAAAATCGTAGGATTCGTTTATGAGAAAATCACCACTATTTCCGGTGTACGGTTTTGATGAAAATGATTTGTGCCTTTTTGTGTTTTTGCTTGTTCCCATAAATTAAAATTTTTAACATTTAGGTACATTTTCTCGGAAACCATTAAACATAACAGGCTGAAATTTTTACCAGTTATTTATCATGTACATTCACATATTCCGGCACTTTTATGACTTCCTCAAAAGCTACAAAAATTATTAAGATGTAAAATACTGTAAAAAAAATTTGAAAATTTAATGTTATTCCTTATTCTGTTTTTAACTTTATGGTTAAACGGATTATGTTGCAAAAATGTCAGTAGCTCGAGCAAACCGACAACTACAAGTAAGTAAAGTTTCGTTTCCCTATCGTTTACCAATCTTGTGGAAAATGTACCTAAAAATAGGAAATTTAACAAAGGCGGGATACAAAGTACAGAAATCCCTTAAAAGGGATTTTCAAGTCGTTAAATTTTAAATTTGTTACCTGATGCGCCCCGCATTAATATTTAAAGGAATATATTATAATATTTAAAGGAATTATTGTGTGGCAGATCTGTTTTAGTTAATTTTATTACTGTAAGAAATTTTTAATCAATAAACCACACATTTATTATTATAATTATTATTTTTTTACTCTACTCTTTAATGTGTGACTAATATGTACCAACGGAGGAAAAGTATTTATGCAATGTTATTCCGTAACAATATGAGCCCCTATGACATCACAGTTTACATTATCGAATTGACCTATATTATATTCCAAGTTATTATCATTACCCCTTCCATTTTCTCTCTCTTTCTTTCTGACAGTAATGCTGTTTAAGCAAAAGCTTCGTGTATAGAAATCATATGATCTTTACAAGGCACACATCTCCTTACAAAGACTCAATCCACTACGTCTTCCCGGTAATCCAGAATGGCATTAATTTTCAACATAAGACAATTCGAAACTTGAAATTAAACATCCTGTGGGTGTTACGATGGTAAGTAATTAATTTTACATTACAAAATGCTCGAATCACTAACTTTTATGATCATTTTATGACCATCATCTTGGTTATGATTATACAAAAGTTATTGTTGTGAATTTCAAATAAACATTATAAAATTATGTTTTTTTTTTTTTTTTTAATTCATTTATTTAACGTCGCATCAACTACAACGGTCATTAGCGACGACGTTGGGGTGTAACTATATTCAATGGAGGATGAAATGATTTTTTGTAACGTATGAAAATATGCCATGCCTGAGTGGGATTCGAACCCAGGACCGCAAAAAAATTATGTTTATAATTATTATTATTATTAATTCGTTGATCGACCGACTAAGGATCACGTTAAGCACTATGCATTTTTAAAGGTAAATTAAACGCGGTGTTAGATTGAAAATCTAAACTGAAAACTTTGTCAAGGTTTACAACTACATGACAAACACTTAACCTTTATACTTAATGATGACACAAAACAAAGAGAATAAAATTGAACGAAATATCGGAGTTTTGCATGGAATAATAATTAAATTAACTGGAAATTAACTCAAAAAACAAGGACTTGTAATCCTGAAATTGCTGTCCTATTAGGAAATATGTATAAAAAATCATTTAGTTTAGCTTTCTGCTCATAACAGACAGGTGGAGAGTCAAATTATTTACTCTCAATCTGTCGTTGCTGGGCTAAAATAAATAGTTCTGTTTCTTATCACATGGTCAGCCAATTAAATGACTGCATCATTTAAGAACAGAAGAGGTGGAGGTGTAAAAGACACTAATCAGAGTTATCTCTTCTGAAAGTAATGAATTTCATTATACAGCCAGACCCTGTGGTGAATGAAATGAAGGTGTCATTTGCAGAGTGGAAAATATGTGCTTTTTAGAGGACCCGGCATGCTGATAAGCGTACTTTTCCATTCAGTGAGGTAGGCAATGGTAAACCACCTCACTCCTCGATTTACTTAGTAAAACCTCTACAGGTTCAAACCAGCTTTTCGGCTGATGACCTAAACAACAACAGTTTAGCTTAACATGTTAATATTTTCAATAAAAGGTTAATATTGGCTCAATGACATAAGTGATGTTAATTTACTTGTAAGAATTGTTGGTTAGTGTTGGTGTTTTACTGTTGCTGACTTGGCGTGCTTGCTATTTAGTCCTTGTAGGAATTTACTGATCTTGGTAAATAATGAAAGAATGGTAACTGATTTTAGTGTTAGTCATGTACAGCTGAATTTCTGCTCTGAAGACTGACGGCTTAGTTAATATTGTTGTAAAAAAAAAATATTTAACATGCGCTGTAGCTGCTGCTACAATTTGAATTGTCATTTGTAGTGGATGACATTGATTTTAAATTCATTTGTAAACTTGTTTTCATGTATTTTGTTTTTTTATGTATAACCACCGTTTACTTGAGTTGGTGGTTATTTATTCCTAGTAGGTAAGATATAATTTTGTATTTGTATAAAGTGGAATAAATAAATATTATTATTATTATTTTAAAACAAAAATTATTATTATTATTAATATTATTATTATTATTATTATTAAAATTATTATTTTAAGTATCAAAAATTATTTTAAGATAACATTTGAGATTAATATCACCCTAAGAGCTGTATTTAAAAAAAACATTAGAACCTTCAATAATAAAAAGATAGTTACAATTGTATGGGTTTCAGAATTAATCAAAAAAGAATGTGTAAATTTTTTTTTACAATCTAAGATTGAAAGGCATCATTAGGAAACTAAAAAGAGAAATCTGTTATAAATTAAGGGTTAAGGTTGCTTAGATCGAGATGTATAAAGAAAACTAGTTCATAATTTAGCTATGTTTCTTCTGCAAAAAAGAAAGAAAGTCAAGAAAAGTGTGTACTTTGAAAAGGAAAGAAAGAGAAGATTTGAATGTGTAAAAAATACATTGTTTAGAGAAAATCAAAAAGAAAAGAGAAAAAAATTTAGTCAATATTCTGATTGCGTGGTCTTAACTGTGCCATTTTGTACGCAAAAGAAAGGCAAATTTACGAACTCTGATTCAATCGAAAACGCAATGAAATAGTAATCCAGACCTACCGAAGTATTAAAATAAATTTTGAGATCAGTGAATATCATTAGATCTAATGGATTCAGGAAACAACCGGAACAGAAATAAAATAGAATAACCAATACTAAACATATGTCCAAGAAAATTACAGAATATAGAAGTTAAGGGATTCCACAAACAGTAAAAGCAGGAAAAGATGAATTGAATAACAAGCAAACTGGAAGTTGGTCGCTCAGTTTGCGGAGAGGGTGGTCGGGAGGCTGCGGAGGGAGGAGACATATGGAGATCAGCGGGATCACCCTCTCCCACTGTGAACCAATCTTGTCCAGATCTCAGTAGGTAAGGTAGGCACACTAATTTCCTGAGCTGGTGATGAAAGAGATTAATAAAAGTGAGTGAGTGAGTGTTGGTCGGTGAAAGCGAGAGGGGAATTAGGCTACGGTTCCCTTCCATGCTCCGCAGACATTTCCCTTGTAGTATTATAAAAACAGTTCCGAGGGAGGTGAAGGGTTGTTTGCTGAAGTTAGATCAAGTGGCCAGGCGGCGAGTTTTCGGTTGGTAAGGCGGTTGCGGCCTCCTTGGGGCTGGACGAGGACGCCTCAATTGAGTCCAATACTACTTCCCCATCGTGAGGGAGTGAACATGAGTTTTTCTCGCCACCTCGGATCTCGTGTTCTATAATGATTTTAACGATACGAAAAAAATAACAAAAAATGTTAATTTTCGATACAAAAATGTAAATAATGCGAATATTCATGTTAATTTTCAATTTTATCTGATGATTTTTATAGACAAAAACATCGCCGTTACTTCACATACGAGTGTAGCGGGCTTAAGTGTAGAGCGTAGTTTTCTTATAACACTAAAATTACAAACTAGTATCACAGGCAAGAAAATAAATTTTACATAAAACAAGAAGTAACACCACAAGCATAAAAACTATAAAAAGCTGTAAAGGACCTACAAAAATCATATAGATACGAATAATAAACTGGAAGTTAATATCATAGCTAGAGTTAATCTAATATTCCACTCCACTCAAGACTGTCACACTATTATATACACTGATGGATCTAAGCTGCCAGAAATAAAGATCAGAATTGAAAAGGCCAGGGCAGCATTCCTAAAAATGAGACCTATTCTATCGGCCCGCGACCTGAGCCTCGAAACCAGGACCCGCCTTTTGAAGTGCTATGTCTTTCCCATCCTCTTGTATGGAGTAGAGGCGTGGACACTCACCAAAGAGTGTGAGACCCGTCTATAAGCGTTTGAAATGTGGACCTACCGGAGGATGCTTCGAATACCGTGGACAGACAGGGTCACAAATATGGAGGTCCTCAGAAGAATGGGGAAAGAGCTGGAAATCCTGCAGAGCGTAAAGATAAGAAAACTGACATACTTTGGACACATCATGAGGGGGCCTAAATATGAGATTCTGCATCTCATAATTCAAGGGAAACTCGTTGGTAAACGCTCGGTGGGACGCAGACGCATATCCTGGTTGAGAAACCTGAGAGAAGCGTTTAACTGCTCGTCGCATGACCTGTTCAGAGCAGCAGTGGACAAGGTGCGACTGACCATGATGATAGCCAACCTTCGTAATGGAGAAGGCACCTGAAGAAGAAGATGGATCTAAGGAATCTAAGGGTCACGTACAAAAAAGGGCTTTGTACATCGTGTAATTCAAGGGGTATCTTGATTTGCCAAATCTGAGCTGCGTAACAGACGCAATCCACAAACACATATTTGATAGTCAAAGGATAACTGTATCTTTCACACTTTGGAACATGACCAAAAGTTATGAAATGCCCAATGGGTTAATCTGGTATGCACAAATCTAATTCATGCGATTACAACTTCTTTTCTTCTGTTCTTTCTTAGCGACGTAGGTCAAGGCTTAACGACGTTTTTTACTTCATGCAATGTGTTTTTTTTCTGCTGATATGCGTGAGGTTTTCTATCTAGTTTTAATCATATAACCATTTACTACACGATAAAAATTTTAGGTTTTGTTGTTAATAACCAGAAAAAATTACATATTACCGCAAATCAACTATTTGAAACAGACATAACTATTAGGCTACGTTCTGAGAAAACTTTTATAAAAAAATTCCACATCTTAAAACTTTCAATTTTATATTATGAAAAACAATATTTTGTATTTTTTATTAAATGTAAAAAATGTTGTCAGAAAGTGTAAAACACAGTAATTAAACGATGAAATAAAGTTAAAAGGCTTATTGTTTATAAAAACCACCAATCAAATTACTTACTGAGTTTTCGATTAACCAGAAAATGGACTTACCTGTAACATAAGAAACAAATATTAATAATCTAAAATTACAAAAATTATTTAAATTTATATTTATAAAATATAAAAACAATTTTTTAGACATAAAACAATATAGTTATCTAAGTAGTAGGATAAGTGGCTCAAAGAATTTAAAAGGGATGAGAAACTAGGAATAAACCGAGAAAACATAATGAATCGAACTAAATTTACACAATTGATCACTAACTTAAAGGGTTTTCATGAAATGAAACACCAGGACACCAGGTGGACGGAAGAAAGGAGAAAAAATTAGAGTGAACAAATGCTGAGAATGTGGGATGCAAAAAGAGCTACCAGAAATATCTAAAATCACTTTATGAGGTCTAAAAAATTGGCCCTATAAGGAAAAAATTTAATAAAAACAATAAAAAAAATTTAAGGACAACTAATTCTAAGGGCACTTGGATAATGACTCGGGAAAGATTTTCAAGAAAATAATTGATATTTTCATGACAAAATCTACCTTCTCCTACTGTAGGTAGATTTAAAGTTGATTCAATATCGTTGGGTGGAGGCAAAAAAAGGAAAAGAGGAGGTGAAGAAGTAGAATAAGAAGAAAAAAGAAGAAGAAGAAGAAGTGTAGTAGAAGTAGAAGGAAAAGGAGTAGAAGAAAAATAAAAAGAAGAAGTAGAAGTAGATGAAGAAAAACAGAAAAAGAAGAAAAAGGAGGTGGAGAGGAGGAGAAGGAGGAAAACAAGGAGGAGGTGGAGAGGGGGGAAAATAGAAGAAGAAGAAAGAAAAGTAGAAGAAGAAGAAAGAAAAGTAGAAGAAGAAGAAAAATAAGAAGCAAAGAAGTAGAATGAAAAGAAGAAGAAGAAGAAGTAGATGAAGAAAACATAAAAAGGATAAAAAGAAGAAGAAGGAGGTAGAGAGGAGGAGAAGGAAAACGAAGAGGAGGTGGGGAAGGGAGGAGAAATAGAAGAAGAAAAAGTAGAAGGAGAAGAAAAAGAAGAAAAAACGAAGAAGAAGACGAAGAAGTAGAATGAAAAGAAGAAGAAGAAGAAGTAGAAATAAATGAAGAAAAACAGAAAAAGAATAAAAAGAAGAAGGAGGAGGTGGAGGAGGTGGGGAGGAGGAGAAGGAGGAAAACAAGGAGGAGGAGGAAAACGAAAAGAAGGTGGAGAGGGGAGGATAAATAGAAGGAGAAGAAAAAGAAGAAGAAACGAAGAAGAAGACGAAGAAGTAGAATGAAAAGAAGAAGAAGTAGAAGTAGATGAAGAAAAACAGAAAAAGAATAAAAAGAAGAAGAAGAAGGAGGAGAAGTAGAAGAAGGAGAAGGAAAGAAGAAGAAATGAAGAAGACGAAGAAGTAGAAGTAGAAGGAAACGAAAAAGAGAAGGAGGAGGAGGTGAAGAAGAAGAGAAAGGAGGAGGAGGAGGAGGAAAAGTAGAAGAAGGAGAAGGAGAAGATCTTTTCTTGGGAATCGAACACGGAATCTTACGCTTTGTAGGCTAGCATGCTAACCAGTACTTCATGGAGTCGGTCTTTTAGTTTAAGTTTCATCAAAAACTTGTAAACTACAGAATATCTTGGGATAATTTTGATAAGATTTTCCTTAAATTTGATAGAAAACAAAAAGGATTTGATTCGACATAATAAAGTATGTAGACGTAGTGGTTTAACGTGACCTCAAAATGTAGCAGGAGTGTACTTTACTTAGTTAACATATTCAGAAGTAGGTTCAATTATTCATGGGGTCAGATTAGAGGTAATGAACGAAGTAAGAAACAAGAGGTAAAGAGGTTGAGGTTGAGACATAAGACAGCAAATTTTCAACCCCATTTTCCATTTTCTTCCTCTGCCTACTTATGCCAGTTATAATGTAGTATTAAAAGACCAGGCTAAGGATTTGCATCTTTACTACTTCCTACACGAATACTTTTATTATTATCACTGCCATCTTTATACAAATCTTTTCTTATTTTCTTTTTACATCTCGCGCTCTTCATATTCCATGACCTTCTACAGCCAAAAACGTAATATATCTGTCGTCTGTTCTAGAACAATATACACAGAACTAATTGATCTGAAATTTGAAAAAGCTTTTTTGGTACTAACAATGTTGTTATTGTTGTTGTTTGAGCCATCAGCTGAAAAGCTGGTTTGAACCTCTAGAGGCTTTACTAAATAAAACTAAGAATTCGGTGGTTTTTAATGTCTTCCTCACTGAGTGGAAAAATATGTTTATCAGCATACCAAGCCCTCTGAAAAACATCTACTTTCCACCCTGCTAATAACACTTTCACTTCATTCACCACAGGGTCTGGCTGTATAATGAAATTCATTACCCTCAAAGAAGATAACTGTGACTAGTGTCTTTTACACCACTATCTCTTCTGTTCTTAAATGCTTAAAATGTCAGTTGAAACGCTGGTTTGAACCTCTAGAGACTTTACTAACTAAACGTCGAGGTAAGTGGTTTACAAGTCCTCATCGAGTGGAAACGTATGCTTATCAGCATGCCAGGCCCTCTGAAAAGCATCTATTTCCCACTCTGCAAATGACACCTTCACTTCATTCACCACAAGGTCTGGCTGTACAATGAAATGAAATTCATTACTCTCAGAGGAGATAACTCTGAATTGTGTCTTTTACACCTCTATCTCTTCTGTTCTTAAATGTTTAAAATGCCAGTTGAAAGGCTGGTTTGAACCTCTAGAGACTTTACTAAATAAACGACGAGTGAAGTGGTTTACAATTGCCTTCCTCACCGAATGGAAACATATGCTTATTAACATGTCAGGCCCTCTGAAAAACATCTACTTTCCACTCTGAAAATGACACCTTCACTTCATTCACCACAGGGTCTGGCTGAACAATGCAATTCATTACTCTCAGAATAATTTAATTCTGAACAAAACTTCTAAAATTAAACTTGATTCTTAAGTGTACATAAAAATTTTGAAATATAGAGTAGATGAAACTGAAGATGATGAAGACGACCGTGATGGAGTTTAATATGAGATGTTTAAGTCATAAACTGAAAGGAATAGTTTGAACCTCTAGAGGTTTTACTCAGTAAAACAAAGAATGAGGTGGTTTACTATAACCATTTTTACTGAGGGAAAAAGTATGCTTATAAGTATGCCTTCTGAAAATCACCTACTTCCCGCCTGGAAATGATACCTTCACTTTATTCACCACAGGGTTTAGCTGTAAACTGAAATTCATTAGTCTAGGACAGCGGTGTCAAACTCAATTTTGCAGAGGGCCATATATTAAATTTAGAATGTGTAGGCGGGCCAGATTCAAATAACAAAAAATGTACTGAATTATTATAACATTTTATTTATTTAATTGTATGGTATATAATATACGGTTGTTAAAAATTATATCAAAGTTATAAAAGATGGTAATTATTTTGGGCTCGAGGATCCAGATACCTGACTTCTCTTGTTTTTGACAAGCTCATTGATGTCAGGTAGAGATGGTGTTACTGTCTATCTCTCTCGCTTGTCTAGGCACGCGCTGCCCTTAAAATTACTTATAAATGTAGTGTGCGTATTTTAAAACTTCCGTAGAGGAATCGAGTGAAGTCTTAAAGCTCTAAAAAAACATGATTCTTCTTTCTGTGACACATTCCGATCGCGGGCCGTATTGATACAGCCCGGGGGCCGGATGCGGCCCGCGGTCCGTATCTTTGACATGACTGGTCTAGGAGATTAAATTAAATTAAACTCATTACTAGGAGATAACTGTGACTACTATCCGTTTCATGATCATAGACACCCGAGTTTGAACCCAAAGCATCTCCAAAACTATGAGTCGGATTTCGACATATTTTACATCAAAATTTAGCTCATTTTGTTTTACGTTGACCCATAATAGTCCTATATTTTTAATATTGTTTAAAAATTGTCATATTGAGGTTGGAAGACAAAAAGACCCGGTATTTTTGCTACCGCAACAAATTTCATGCGTTTAGAGGCGTGTAACTCGATAATTATTTGACCCAAAAATTTTAAATTTTAAGACAACATAGACAATTATATTCTTACAGCGCGTACCAAATTTAAAATTCGTACGTTATTTAAGTTTTGATTTATAAACAATATTCTGAACAGTTGCTATCTCGGTAACCGCTCGATCGTTCGGCACGGGCAAACTATCGTTTTATTCAGCGTAAAAAAGTTAGTACAAATATGATATTAACATGAAATATTGACTGGCCAATGTTGTAGTAGAATTTTAAAAATTTTGAAAAGTAGACAGTTTAATGCGAAGGGGCGCTACTGTCATGTTGTCTGAATCTGACTGTCTACCAAAATTGACAATGCAGTCTGTCTATTCAGCATTTGTTTCGTACACGCTGTAATAATATAATAATTGTCTATGTTGTGTTAAAATTTTAAACTTTTCGTTCAAATAATTATTGAGTTACACGCCTCTAAACGCATGAAATTCGTTTCGGTAGCAATAAAATCGGGTCTTTTTGTCTTCCAACTTCAATATGACAATTTTTAAACAACATTAAAAATATAGGACTATTAAGGGTCAACGCAGAATAAAATGAACTAAATTTTGATGTAAAATATGTTAAAATACGACTTATAGTTTTGGGGATGCAAGGGTTCAAACTCGGGTGTCTATGATTATGAAACCGATAGTAGTGTGTTTTACACCTCTACCTCTTCTGTTGTTAAATGCTTCAGTCATATAATTGGGTGACCATGTGATAAGAAACAGAACCATTTTTGTAACTCTGGAACTATCAGATCGAGTGCAAATAATTTAACACTCCACTTGCTTGTTAATGAATTTTAATTACGTAATAACTAAACGTCATTGTTTTTGTAAAATTGGTTTTTGTAAGATTCCGTTTCACTGGTTGTAGCCAAAGATGTAAAAATAATTGTTAAAAACATATTAAGAGAGAGTAATAAAAGAAATGTAAAAAGAACTCTACAAAAAATGAGATTTACAAAATACATTTTTAGAAAAACTTTTCTTTAAAACATTTTGAAACAATTTGATAAAAACATGTGTTGTTTTGTTGTTTAACTTTTAAAAAAAAATAACGAATGAGTAAAAGAATTTCAGATATAAAAACTGTGTTGATGACGTTTAAGGTTATAAAATAATCGTGGATAGGTGAAGATTATTTGTTTCCTTGGCTTTTATTTTATTCTGCAATGCGGAACTTCGTCAGAAAAGCCGCTGTTATTGTAATATTTACGGAAACGAGTGTATGTTTTAGTCTATTTTTAGCCAGGGAGTTTTCATTCTATCAGAATGAAAACTCTGAAAGGGTTTTGTCGGTTAACTCATCGTAGGATAAAGAGAAGGGTAGTTTAGTGAGCATAAGGGAGGTATGAGTACGTACCAAAAGGGTATGGGGTAACAGTGATGACGTCACAGTACTAGCGCGTGTTCACCCTCAGCTCCCCACCTGGCGTACCCTGGAAGGTCAAATATCGTAACAGAGCAACGACCTAAGCTCTATCTCGGCTATGGCTGTATCCGGGACGTATCGTCGACTGTTTGTGCCAACCGAAACAGCCTTCTGTCTGTCTTAGAGGTTAGATCGAGTCCCACTAAATATAGGTCACAACTTTTCGACGATTTGAAAAGAGGTTATAAATAAAATATTTTTTCATAGCTTCCTAGTTTTTATTCTTTTGATAACGCTAAAACAGAAGTAAATGTCATGGCAAACACCACTAAGTTCCCAGCGAATACAATTTTATTTCATCTAGAAGAATTTTAAATGGTAGTTGTTGTATCCAAACAGTACACTTTTAATTAAGTAATTTATTAAAAAAAAGTATTTTATGGACATAAAACATTTTTAAAAGAATTCTCCGTTTGGTTGATGAATATACATACCACAAGGTAGAAGAGATTTGGAATTTCTGTTCAAACTTTGAAAGGACCAGTTCCACGGATGGGTAACGTAATACTCTTTTGCCTTATAATTTTGTTCAGTAGGAAGACGGTAAAGAACAACATCATGAAAGAGAAAGAGAAAAACAAAACCAGGAAGAACAAGAGGAAGGAAGGACAAAAAGGAGGATTAAGAGAACTTATTAATTTTTTTTTTTTAATTTATTTAACGTCGCATCAACTACAACGGTCATTAGCGACGACGTTGGGGTGTAACTTGTTGTACAATGGAGGATGAAATGATTTTTTGTAACGTATGAAAAAATGCCGTGCCTGAGTGGGATTCGAACCCAGGACCGCATGATGAGAGGCGAGCACGTTACCAACTGCGCCAATGCGGCCGGCTATTAAAATTTATTTATTTATTTATTTAATACTAGTTATGAACATAAAAAAGTATTGAGTGAATTTCCCGCCTGGTTTATTAATACATACCACGATGTAGAAGAAATTTCGGACTTCCGATCAAACTGTGGAAGGACTAAATTCCAAGGAGAAGTAACATAATAGTCCTAATTATGTTATTTATGTCATAAATAACATAAAGAAGAAAAATACGAAGAGTAGGAGGAAGAAAATTAACAGCAACATGAAAGAGATGAGGAAAATAAAAACAGGAAGAACATGAGGAGAAAGAATAAGGTAGAAAAGAAGGAGGAAAAATGTAATTTATTTAAAAAAATATTTATGGACATTACAATTGTAAGGAAAATTCCCCGTTTTGTTGATGAATACATACCACAATGTAGGAGAAGTTTGGGACTCCCGACCAAACTTTGGAAGAATCAGTTCCACGAAGAGATAACGTAAAACTCTTTTTCCTTATAATTTTCAAGAAGATAAATAATACAAGTAGGAGGAAGAAGGTAAAGAACAGAAACAAGAAGAACAAAAGAAACACAAAAACAGGAAGAACATTAGTAGAAAGAAGAAGAAGAAGGTAGAGGGGAGGAGGAAGAAGGAGGATTTGATTAGGCATTTAATTAAAAAAAATATACTTGGCCATAAAAAACCGTTAAGTGAGTTTGCCGTCTAGTTGATGAATACGTACCACCAGATGTTGAAGTTCGGGGCTTTCGAATAAACTTTGGAAGAACCAATTCCACGGAGGAATAACGTAATAGTCTTTTAGCCTTAGGGGAGAAGGAGAACGATATGGAAGAGAAGGAAAAGGAGAAGAAGATGGAGGAAAGAGGATGAAAAGGAGGATTTACACATGGGTAACGACAGTTTTATAAATTGACTGATTTTGAAGAATATATTAAAGGTTATTATTTTTAAAGCTTCTGCTTTGTATGCCTTCTATCGGAGGCTGGCGATTGTAACAGAAATTCTTACTTTTTATACTGCTGCCTTAAGTTGTTCCACAGAGAAGCAATTAAACCAGTCTTGAAGGTTTTTTAACCACGATGTCATTAGTTTTTTACGCTATTTTATACTGGTATTTTTCCCTTTGTCATCAAATGTCAAAGATTGTGTTTTTCACCACGCATGACATATCCGAAATACTCTAGTTTTGTCTCTTTAACGTATTAATCAATTTCAGCTCTTTAAGTAATTGATGTACGACTTCCTCATTTGTTCTTTTCTTTGTACATGATATCCTTAACACATATTGGTGTATCCATAATTTGAATTAACTGTGTAATTTTAAGTAATGTGATGAGCTGACGATGTGATAAAGCCACGAAAGTACTTATAATCGTTAAGTATTCTTACCTATCCTTCGACTGGTGGTTTTTAATAATTTTATTTATAGTAATATTAAAATTTCATTAAATAGTAATCCAACATTTAATTCATTAAATAGCAACATACAACTCATTAAACGCAAAGACAATATTGACCACATAAATCAAAATGTCCAGTCTCTTTCAACAAACGATCTCCCTGTTAACAGACGACTGAAACGAAGGTGGAATAGGGATCTTCTCCGACCACCATAAAAAATCAATTTAACTTGACATGCCTGTATCATTTTATAAAAACAAAAACAAATCATTTTATACAAAAAAATCATCCATCATAGTTTATAAATAATTTATCATTACTAAATGGCACCACATTCCTTGCAAAATTTCACGCCAAAATCGGTCACTGGATCAATTCATATTCACGTCACATTCCCGTCATTCCTCATTTATTCCATCTTATTAGTTGTGCTTTAAAAAAATGTACAGTTGTAAAAAAAAATAAAGTTGAAGCCAAAAAATAAAAAATAGTAATCCACCGGGTTGGTCTAGGGGGTAAAGTCGTCGCCACGAGTCAGCTGTTTAACAGCTGATTTTCGAAGACGAAAGTTCCTGGTTCAAATCCCTTTAAAGAACGTCACTTTTATATTTGATTTGAATACTAAACTGTGTTTACTGATGTACTTTGATGGTTAAGGTTCAATTAATCATACTCTCTCAGAAAGGATCTGTAAGACAACACCTCATCTGCACGCCATACATATCTTCCTCATCTCATTGGGTCATGGTGTTGCTTACTGTTCTGGATTGAAAAGATTGCAACGCACTCGCATTAGGGATGATAAATAATATAAAATATAAAATAATAGATATATTGAACTAAAATTTTAATAGAATAATGCCATTTATTCGAGCTGTAGCTATTAAACAACGAGAATGACGTTGTAAAAAGTTTTATTTTATTTTATACATAATCACTTTTTGTCACCTTCAATATACACTCCTTCTCTATCCCTACAACGCTCCATGCGAATTTACCGTTGTTGGAATTAGTGCTGAAAGCTATCTTCTATCAGCTCATTCAGGACACTTGCCACTTTCTTTTTTACTGCTTCCACAGACTCAAATCTTGTCCCTTTTAATGCACGTTTCACCTTAGGGAACAGGTAGAAGATAATAACATGTGATGAAACGTGGTTTCATCAAATGAAACCACGGAAACGAAGCGCCAATCCATGCACTGGAAGAACCGAACTTCACCGAGAGCGAAAAAAGCTCGAATGAGCAAGTCAAAATTTAAAGCAATGATGATTGTTTTCTTTTGATATCCATAGGATTGTGTAACTTCACTGGGTTCCTAACGGTCAAACAATTAATTAATATTACTTACTACCTTGAGGTACTTTCTAAACTACGTCAAAGAGTAAGGAAAAAAACGCCCCGAAATGTTGAAGGACAAATCATGGGTTCTCCTCCAAAACAATGCGCCAGCTCATTCCGCGTTATCTGTCAAGAGGCTCCTAGCCAAGTACAGCATCTCAGTGTTTGAAAATCCACCTTATTTACCAGAACTTGCACCATGTGACTTCTACCTGTTTCCTAAGGTGAAATCTGCATTAAAAGGGACAAGATTTGAGTCTGTGGAAGCTGTAAAAGAGAAAGTGGCACGAGTCCTGAAGGTGAAAGAAGATGACTTCCAGCACTGTTTCCAACAATGGAAAATTTGCATGGAGCGTTGTAGGGGTAGAGAAGGAGTGTATATTGAAGGTGACAATAAGTGATTATGTATATAATAAAAATAAAATTTTTTACAACGTCAGTCTCGTTATTTAACAGCTACACCTCGTAGGCGGAATAATAGAAAAATTATTCTTATGCGCAACTAGAAAATAAGTTCAATATCACTGGTTTATATAAAATTTAAATTTAATATAATTTGAAATGAGTTAATTTGTTAATTAAAAAGGATCATATACTTTTCAAAGTGATAGTTTTAACGTTTACTAGGAATGTGGCTAAATATTAGTAAACTGGGTCAAGGTCTTTAAAAATGTAAATTCTGGGTCACAGCTGGGAAATTAGACAGCATTAAAACGTGCGTAAAATAAATGTAATCACTTGTTTCCAAGAACAAGGAACAAGGTCCCGGCTTATCTTGATTACTTGACTTTTCTACATTGTCTCCTCCGTTTGGTCGTATCTTACTTTCCTTGTTTATTTTCCATTTCTTAACCTTTTCCATATATTTTATATAAATATATAATTTTCTTCTCTTCGTGGCATAGACAATCTAGATTGTTCCGGTATGAAAATTTTAAATATTTTTATTAAAAAACCATTATTATAATAAACTACACCCAGCTTTGCTGAGGTCTTCCCAAGTTTCTTTTCTGCTAAGGTCTGTATCCCAAAACATTATTTGTCCATTAAAAATTAGATTTCCCTATATTCGTTGAAGATGCTCATCCATTTATTGTTGGCCATTACGGCAGGTGGAGTGTTAAATTACTTGCACTCGTTCTGGTAGTTCCAGGGCTACAAAAAATAGTTTTGTATCTTATCACATGGTCAGCCATTAGACTGAAGTATTTAAGAACAGAAGAGGTAGAGGTGTAGAATACACTAGTCAGAGTCGTCTCCTCTGAGAGTTGTGAGTTTCATTATTATACAACCAGACTCTGTGGTGAATGAATTGAAGATATCATTTGTTGGTAAACGGATTAGCATACTTTTCCGCTCAGTGAGGAAGGCAATTGTAACTACCTCTATCTTCATTTTACTAAGTAAAGCCTCTAGAGGTTAAAACCAAACTTTTGACTGATGGCCTAAAAAATAACCTTACATATTTCTGTATCTATTAGGCCTACTAATATTTTTGTTTTATATCATCATATATAACTACTTTTTGTAGCCCTGGAACTAGCGAATGGAGTGCAAATAATTTTAATACTCCACCAGCCAGTTATGAGCAAATGAAGGTTGTACATATGTAAAAACAAATTAAGGGAAATTAATATTATTATTATTAAATTTCTCAAATTTAGTAAGGAAATTTAATTGCGATTAAAGGAGTTATATCAGAGCTCGGGTAGGAAGCAAAAATGTCAGAAATACTTTATATTGTGTAAAGGATGTTATAAAACGTCGATCACAACGAAGGTGTTAGATCACGTGGATCAAAAGATTAAATTAGGTTAAACCACGATACCGGAAACTAAATTTTTATGGGTAGGTCCTTAACAGAGGTCGTCAACCGAGACTTAGGTCTTTGGTCCAAGACCTAGAATCAGTTGTGATGACATAACGGAGGTCCTATACTAATAATCAGTTTTGATGATGAACGGAGGTGCTAGATCTAGACCTAAGTCCTAGATCCTTAACCTAGGACCTCCGTTAAAAGGTCCTAGAACTTAGAATCAGCGGTGATGACATAATTGAGATCTTAGAATTATAATCAGTTTTGATGTTGAAACGGAGGTGCTAGATCTAGACCTAAGTCCTAGATCCTTAACCTAGAATCAGCCATGATGACATAATGTAGGTCTTAGACTTATAATCAGTCTTGATGATGAAACGAAGGTGCTAGATGTAGATCTATGTTTTAGATCCTTAACCTAAAATCAGCTATGATGACATAACGGAGGTTCTAGACATTGAATTAGCCGTGATGACATAACGGAGGTCCTAGACTTACAATTATTGTCTTGATGATGAAACAGAGATGCTAGATCTAGACCTAAGTCTTAGATCCTTTACCTAGAATCAGCCATGATGACATAACGGAGGTCCTAGACCTTAGAATCAGCCATGATGACATAACGAAGGCCCTAGACCTTAGACTCAGCCATGATGACATAACGGAGGTCCTATACTTACAATTGTCTTGATGATTAAATAGAGATGCTAGATCTAGACCTAAGTCCTAGATCCTTAACCTAGAATCAGCCATGATGACATAACGGAGGTCCTAGACCTTAGAACAGCCGTAATGTCATAACAGAGATGCTAGATCTAGACTTAAGTCGTAGATCCTTAACCTAGAATCAGTCTTGATGTATAACGGACGTCCTTAAAATGTATACCTTCAAGTATGGTAAGTAAGAGCTTAAGTAAGTGGAGAAGGCGAGGGATAGATAACTTTGGAGAAGAATATTGTTGGAGGCCAAAGCTTACAACTGGCTGGAGCTCTAGACGAAGAAGATTATTAGCGAGAGTATTTGTGCGAAATATAGAAAATTTATTATCAATATGTTTTACGGTGAAAACATATAATAATTAAATAAATTAAATAGCCCAGTTTTATTTTGTATGTTATTTGATATATGGATACAAGTAATTATTTAAATTTCCATATACAGGTAGGCAAAATAATGTAAAATTACACAATATCTGTTTGTGTTCAGTTCGATATTTGCGGTAAAATTAATGAGCACGAGTCATTGAATTATTTATGTAGTAATGAAAGCCCTCCCACGCTCTTCCACCCGTTTCTCCTTTTAACCAACCCACCCTTACACCCCTGACACTGCTACTATTACTAGCTGTTCATTTTAGATTCATAACGCTTTGTTGATATTAATCATATCCTTATTGTATGTAGTTCATCCCTCCCGGTTCTAAAACCCTTTTCATCCCCACAATGCGCAACCCCTTACGTTCATCTCTTTATCGTTACACTTTTCTACCTTTCTTCCTCTTTCAACTTTTTAATATAAGGGCGAAGGGTAGTTGTTTCTGATGGAACGTCGGCTATGTCGATTTAAACCTTCAGATAATAGGCTATGAATTTTTTAAACATTTTTCAAAAATATTTCACGGTAGACTAATTTCTCGACTTGTTTTTCAATTATAATTTTTTATCAGGTTTCGCCTAGGTAAAGTTAGATGAGATGTTTATAACTGACATAGAATAAAAATGTTATGCCCATTACGGGCAGGTGGAGTGTTAAATTATTTGCACTCGATCCGCTAGTCCCAGGGCTACACAAAGTAGTTCTGTTTCTTATCACATGGTCAGCCAATTATTTGACTGAAGAATTTAACAACAGAAAAGTTAGAGGTGTAAAAAAAACATAAAACAAGTCAGAGTTATCTCCTTTGAGAGTAAAGAATTTCACTATAGAGACATTGTGCTGAATGAAGTAAAGGTGTCATTTGCAGGGTGAAAAGAAGATAATTTTCACAGGGCCTGGTATGCTGATAAGCATACTTTTCCGCACAAAGAGGAAGACAAAGGTAAACCACGTTTTACTTAGTAATGCCTCTACAGGTTCAAATTAGCCTTTCAGCTGATGACCCAATCAACAACAACAATACAAATTGGTTTCAAAAGTATTTTTATGAAATTTTAGTGTGATATAATTTCTAAAGTAAGTTCTCTACAACTTTTTTCTCTTTATAATACTTTCGTTGACGATTTGGTTTAATTTGCAAAACCCGAGGATGATTTTGAATTAGTTTAACTACTGAACCATTTAACTCCTGATTTCTTTGGAGAACTCAAAGTTAATGGATTTCAGAAGTACTGGACATCTCTGAAGCAAAATACAACTGAATAACAATACCAAACTATTAAGAACAGTTTGTAATCAATTAGGTTTTAGTATATTTTTGGCTGTGCTGGTCAAGATTTTCGCATAGTTTTCTTTGGACCTTTAGGAATTCATTTAATGAGTCAAAGATAGCCTATACGACAAAGATAAAGGGGGCATGGCCAGTCTCCTTTTTTCGCTTTTGTGCAGAAGTATAACCTTTCTATTTCGTACCCGATATTTTGACTTGTCATAATTATAATTTAGGTATTATTTGATTCTACGTGACAATAAATTTTATTTGTTTAGCAATTTTTACGCTGTTCTTATTAAGATTTTTTGTATCAACCTTCCTAAAAAGCTATATTTTTGTGAAAATTAACAATAGAAATCCCTTTCATGAGACAACGCGGCTCAAGGCTAGTGGCAATATTTTCTAAAATCAATTCCGATTTTGATTTTTTGACTTCTGGTTTTCGGTTACTTCCGGTCAAAACCGGCAAAAACCATTAGTGATTTCTGTATCTACTGTATCTACTCTTTAAGGGTAATTGAATGATTTGATTTTTGTTTCCGAATTCTGACTCTGATTTATTGATTTCCGGTTTTTGGCCACTTCCGGTCATAACCGGAACTTCAAACCTAATCCAGGGCCACTAACTTTTTGTGTACAATACGAATCCGAAAACCGTTTTTGCTATTTCTTGTAGTTTCTCATTTTGATTTTTTGACTTCTAGTTTTGGGCCACTTTCGGTCAAAACCAATACTTAAAACCCAATCTAGGCTCACTAACTTTTTTTGTAGATTACGAATCTGAAACCCGTTTGTTTCTATCTCTTGTAAATTCTCACTTTATTACTTACTTTGAGAAACTACAAGAGATGTAAAATGTCTCAAATTGATTTTTTTGACTTCCAGTTTTGGGCCACCTTCGTTCAAAACCAGAACTTCAAACCTAATCTAGACTCACTAACTTTTTGTGTAGATTACGAATCCGAAACCCGTTTTTTGCTATTTCTTGTAGTTTCTGACATCTAGTTGTGACGGACGGATGGACAAACAAAAATGATAGATGACAATATAAACATTGTCATCCATAATATTGAAGTAATACAGTAGAGCACCAGTTAACCGAGTTCCGGGTTAACCGAGGTAATTTCAAAAAGTTCCGTGCAAAGTGAAATTCACATACAGCGGTCAATCGATCAAAATAGTGTACTGTGTAGTATAATACTGTACTGTGACTTAGTCACATACGGTTTCGTCAAAACGGGTTCCGGTAAATAAAACGTACAGTTTTTAATCATTATTACTTATTTTTTACGACATTTAGATAAGACGAAATATAGAATGTACACTAAATGTCACGTTGTTCAATAAAACTCAAACTTGCTGTTTTATGGCAATGTGGACGATTGTGTACGTCATTTTTTTCATTTTATAATACAGTAGATGCCTTTTGTCAGATCTTTCACCACGTTTCCACGTTTTCCGTTCCATTTTTGACAAAGTTCGTGTTAAACGAGTTTTCGATTATCCGAGGTACCCTCGGTCCACATTACCTCGGATAATCGAGCCTCTACTGTACCTAAAAAAGTGAAAACTGAAGTGAATTTGGGAAAAACAATAAACGAAATTATTTTATCCATCCCCCACTGAGGATATCTATTTCCAGTTTCATAATACCACATTACACATCCAGTTAGTAAGTAATATTCACCCTGAAAAATATTGATTTCCTACGGGATATGTCTCAAAACATGACTGAATACCAGGATCATACGTTTGTATTGTAACCTCCAATCAATGACAGCCATTTTTAAAAGAATAATCCTTCATATCGATTTGTAAAAAATAAAAATATGTAAAAAATTGAACAAAAGGTTGTCTTAACATATGTTAGTATAGCGTGACTCGACATATTGGTACTACGATATACTTGATGTATTATGTACCATTATATACCAGTAAAATATAACCTACATTTTTTTCGTGTTCATTTAATACCTAAAGAACTTTTCTCAAACGTATTACAAAAATTGGTTTTCCCCATTTCTCAAAAATATAAAAATAGGTAATATTATATTTTATCTATATGATGAAAGTTAAATATTAAAGGCTTATTTATGTAAATTCTGCTTGACAGACGGAGTATTTGTAACGATCGAGCCTACAACGATACAAAAATATAAGGTGATCCAAAAATATTTCTATTACAGTCGAACTTCTATAAATCGAATCCTCAAGGGATGGGAAAAAATTCGATTTACAGAAATTTCTATTTATGGAAAAATAACAAAAATAGAACATTCCACATAGGCTAATATGTTGTTGTTTAGGTCATCAGCCGAAAGGCTGGTTTGAACCTGTAGAGGTTTTACTAAGTAAAACGAGGAGTGAGGTGGTTTACCATTGCCTTCCTCACTGAGTGGAAAAGTAAGCTTATCAGCATGCCGGGCCCTCTGAAAAGCACATATTTTCCGCTCTGTAAATGACACCTTCACTTCATTCACCACAGGGTCTGGCTGTATAATGAAATTCATTACTTTCAGAGTAGATAACTCTGATTAATGTCTTTTACACCTCTACCTCTTCTGTTCTTAAATGATTCAGTCATTTAACTGGCTGAACATGTGAAAAGAAACAGAACTATTTATTTTAGCCCTGCAACGAACAGATTGAATGTAAATAATTTGACACTCCACCTGTCTGTTATGGGCAGTAGGCTAATATACCTTGGACAATTCGAATTGGCACAAGCAGCTTTGGCGTTTATCTACTCCACTCTTCGCCCCTCACCATGCAACGACGGTACTATCACAAAAGTATACAATCGCTACTGTAATGTGCGACTCACGTACGATCACTAAGCTTCGTTTTCACTGTTGTTATTAATAATCTGTCAGACATAATGATATGACTTTGTGATATGAATTTTTTGTTTTCATATATGATTTTCTGTTCATTATAATATTTATACTCTGACCAATTTGTTTAGTTGTTAGTTGCGTGCGTCTGTAGAGTATAGTTTAGTGAGTTTATACAGTTTAGTGCTTGTAATTTATAATTTAAAGTTTTACTGGGACAAATTAAATACATATTTTAAAATGAAATAGTTATTTGTGTTTGTACTGTACATTGAAATAGGGTTGTAGGCATTTGCGGACATTAAAATTTGTAGACCTTGTTGAAAAAACAGTTTTTGGTGAGGTACGCGGTTCAAAACATAGGCTTCATCTTTTATTTTACTTCCTATAGTCTTGGTTTAGTGCAGGAGCAATTTGTTACAAAGTTATAAATTTGTATGTAATATAAGTTATTTTCGTAACATAAATACACAACTATAATTTTTTAACATGCTATGAATTTACATAAATAAAGATACAACAATTTTTATTATAGAGAGAAGAGGGATAGTGGGGAGGGATGAAAAAGGGTTTGGGTGTACCCAACTTAGGTTATAACGAGGAGAATGTGGGCTGAATTTTTAATTGGTTTAATGACCGTCAGAATGACTAGTTAGCAGACTGCAGTGCGGCGTTGTGGAAACCTAAGAAAACAGAAAGGCTTTACAGCCGTGTCTAGATTACACTTTCTATTACTTGTACGTGTAAAATAGTGTGGAACTCCGCCGTATTCCTCCTATATTAACGTAGAGATAACAACGAGAATTTTTTTTTACTCATAAAAAAAGGGTAAAAGAAAAACAGGATATGAAAGTTTGTCGTTCTTTAACATAACTATTATTAGGTACTGTAAAAAATTATTATTGTTGTAGTAATAGTAAAAGATAAAATTAAAAAAAAATGGCTTGTGAAAAATTACACGTAGAAAAATAAAAATCTGGTGTGAAACACTCACACAACTTTCTCTTGCCAATGCAAATGATTAATAATAAACCTAACATTATTAATAAAATATTAGAAATAAACAAAAACTAACCTCAAAAACATAACCTTATTTTAATCACGAGTGAATGACGCAAAATGACAATCGAACTCAGTTTGGCTTAAAAATACGGAAAATCACGCTTTCACGCTAAACTAGGCTCTGTAGAGAAAAATGCTCTAAACAAAAGTTGTAGATCTTTTAATTTTCTATAACTTTTATTATATACACTTTTGTCGTAAAATGCATACTAAGACCGAAATGTTAAAAAAATCGATTTTTCTCACGTTTTCGTGAGAAAAAAACAGAAAATCGCAAATTACCGCTAAACTAAGCGTTATACAAAAAAATGTTTGAAATAAAAGTTGTAGGTTTTTAAATTCTCTACAACTTTTATTATATAAGTTTTTGCGCTAAAATTTATATTTAAGCCGTAATCTTAAAAAAACAACGTTTTTACGTGAAAACAGCCTCACCGAGAATTTCAGTAAACATGGCGCCTACCCTATCTTGTAGAGAATAAAAAATTGAGTAAAATAGGCGATTTTAAAAAAAATCGTAGGACCAGTTTTTGAGAAAATCGCAAAAAACTGAAAAATTATACGAATTCTACGAAAAACTACTACTTCCGGTTGACCGATTTTGATGAAAATGTTCGTGTCGCGTCCGGTAGTGGTATGTAACTTAAGTTTCAAGTTTCAAGTTCGTACGATGTTCCGTTCTTGAGATATTCTGTTCACACACAGACACACACACAGACACACACACACACAGACACACACACACACACACAGACACACACACAGACCAATCGCTAAAAACATGTTTTTTGGGTTCAGGGGGTCTGAAAACGTATAGATCCGGTGAAAACTCGATTTCGAAAAATCGCCATGAAAACAATACTTTCCTTCCTATATATTCATATAGGCAAGAGAAAGTAAAAATGAAAGTAAAAAGAAGTTAAGTAATAATAAAAAATCCCTTTCATGAGACGACGTGTCTCATGTCTGGTGGCAATTTTTAAAAAAGCTTACCTTTGACTTACTAATAGTAGAAACCATGATTTCTGTATCTACTCTTTAAGAGGAATCGAATGACACTATTTTTGTTACCAAATTCCGATTTTAATTTCTTAACTTCCGGTTTTGGGTCACTTCCGGTTAAAAATGGATTTTCAAACCCAATCCAGGCCCACTAAAATTTTTTGTAGGGTACGAATCCGAAAACCGTTTATTGGTGCATCCAGTAGTTTCTAATTTTAATTTCTTGATTTCCAATTTTGGGCGACATCCGGTCAAAACCGGAACTTTAAACACAATTAAGGTTCACTACTTTCTGAGTAGAAGACAAATTCAGAAATCGTTTGTTACTATCTGTTGTGGTTTCTGACAACTCGGTGTGACGAACAGACGAAAGGAAAAAGAAAAATGGTAGATGACAATTTTAAAAATTGCCACGAAAAAGAAAATTAGGGTGAAAAAAATAAACAAAAAATATTAGAAAAAGAAAATCTGAGGCAAAGGACAGACGAACTAAATGATGAGAAAGAGGAAGAGTAGCAGGAGGAAATTTACAGGAGAAGAAGAAGATAAAGAAAGAAAGATGAAGGAAAAAATGAGAAGGAGGATAAGAAATATTTAAAATAGTAGAAGGACAAAAAAAGACAGCAAGGACGGAAATTAGAAGAAGAAGAAGGAATAGAACATGAATACGAAGAACGAAGAGTAGAAGGTGTTGAAAGAGAATACAATCAAAAGAAAAAGAGTGATTGAAAGTGGATACGGGTTTGGAAGAGTAAACGGAACAGAAGAAACCAAAAAATCTGGTGTGCAACACTCACACGACTTTCTCTTGCCAATGTAAATAATGACCAATGAAACCTAACATTAGTAATAAAACATTAGAAATAAACAAAAAACTAACCTTAAAAAATATAACCTTATTTTAATCATGAGTGAAAGACGCAAAATGAAAATCAACCTCAGTTTGGCTTAAAAATACGGAAAATCACTCTTTCACGCTAAACTAGGCTCTGTAGAGAAAAATGTTCTAAATAAAAGTTGTAGATCTTTAAATTTCCTATAAATGTTTTTGTACACATTTTTGTCGTAAAATGCGTAGGTACTAAGGCTGAAATCTTTTAAAAAATCGATTTTTCACGCGTTTTCGTGAGAAAAAAACAGAAAATCACTAATTACTGCTAAACTAAGCGTTATTTAAAAAACGTGTCTGAAGTAAACGTTGCAGAATTTCAGATTCTCTACAACTTTTATTATATACACTTTTGCGCCAAAATGCATATTAAAGCAGCAATCTTAAAAAAACATTTTTACGTGAAAACAGCCTCTCCAAGAATTTCAGCGGACATGACGCCTACCTTATCTTGTAGAGCATAAAACATTTAGTAAACGTGGCGATTTTTTAAAAAATCGTAGGACCAGTTTTTGAGAAAATCGCAAAAATGTGAAAAATTACACGAATAAACTACTACTTCCGGTCAAAAAATTTGTGTCGGGTCCGGTAGTAGTGTCTAACTCAAGTTTTAAGTTTCAAGTTCGTACGAGGTTCCGTTCTTGAGATATTCTGTTCACACACACACACACACACACACACCCACACATACAGACCAATCGCTAAAAACATGTTTTTTGGTTTCAGGTGGTCTGAAAACGTGTAGATCCGGTGAAAACTCGATTTCGAAAAATCGACATGAAAACAATACTTTTCTTTCTATATATTCATATAGGTAAGAGAAAGTAAAAAGAAGGAAAAATACGATAAGCAGGAAGTGAAGAAGTTAGAAAGGGTAGAAAAACGAAGAAAAGATGAAAAAAGAAGGAATTAGAAATAACGACAGAAAGAGAACCAAAAAGAAGAGAAAGAAAATGAGATGGAGAAAGAGGATAAGAAGGAAGAGAAAAAGAATAAGAACAAGAAGAAAAGTTGGAAAACCAGGAAGATGAGGAGATAGAAGAGAAAAAGAATAAGTAGGAATAGAAGAAGCGTTAGGATGAGTAGAAATAAGAGGAGAAAGGAGACAATGATACACAGAAAAACCTGTCCAAAAGTTCAGTAATTCCAGGGACTCAGTCAGAGTAAATAGATATACAAAATAAGGTAAATTAAATATATTTTTAAAATTTAATAAATTTTGAAGTTAGTTAGTTAAGATGTAAAGGACTTGTTTAAAATTCTTTATTGTGGTCATAAACTTAGTTGTAATCTCATTAAGTATTTATATTAGAATAAAAACCTGTTGCTTTATTACACCATAGGTGACATTGAATAGTCGAATTTTCTATTACAATTGTACACCTACCTAATGGTTCATAATGATGTAATAAAGTGTATTACCATCGTAAAAGTTCAATGATGATGGAACTCTAATTCAACAGGCATTATCACTGTTACTTAAATTTTATATCATTATCCACAAAGTTAAAGATATCACCAATTATCTCTTTAATACTTAACTCTCTCAGTGAACTTAGTTTTTTAATAAAAAAATCATAATATGATTTTTTCATAGATTTAACAGAGAAAAACTTTCTAGGACAAGGTGCAATTAAAAATTGTTGTTGTTTAGGTCATCAGCCTGTAGGCTGGTTTGAACCTGTAGAGGTTTTACCAAGTAAAACGAGGAGTGAGGTGGTTTACCATTGCCTTCCGCACTGAGTGGAAAAGTGCTATTATCAGCATGCCGGGCCCTCTGTAAAGCACATATTTTCCACTCTGCAAATGACACCTTCACTTCATTCACCACAGGGTCTGGCTGTATAATGAAATTCATTACTTTCAGAGGAGATAACTCTGATTAGTGTCACAGTACACCTCTACCTCTTCTCTTCTTAAATGATTCAGTCATTTAATTGGCTGACCATGTGATAAGAAACAGAACTATTTATTTTAGCCCTGCGACGAACAGATTGAGTGTAAATAATTTGACACTCCACCTGTCTGTTATGGGCAGAATTAAAAATTAACCAATATAAATAAATTAACAATATGTTTGCTCATAACAGGCAGGTGAAGTGTTAAAGAACTTAAGAAACTTTTCCTAGTTTTAAAATAACTGTTCTCTGATTATATTTTGCTTTCCTCATTGCAGTAGTTTTTTTTTGTTTCTGTGCTCATTAATTGAATTAATTCTCATAAGTAAAAATATTCACATGTATTCCCTAAAATTATTGTAAAGTAACGGGTGATTCAAAAAGAGCGCCGGTTTTTAAACGGCTGGTAAATTTTTGTTTATCGGTTGGCAACATTGTTAGACCTCATTTCTATTTCGGAGAACATTCCGATTGACGATTCAGTTGTAGTTTCTCTTGTTCGCAGTGTAGTACTCTCGCAGTCTGTGTGTAACCATGGAGAAGTTTACTATTGCACAACGAGTGTTAATCGTCAAAACATTTTACCAGAGTGGAGAGAGTTATGCGGCTACTGTCAGGCGACTTCGAGGTACTGTAGGACGTAATGAAGCACCGAATGAATCAACAGTTCGCAGGCTCATGAAAAAGTTTTTTGAGACGGGTTCAACAGTCGACCTTAAAAGTTCTGGACGTCGTCGTTCTGGCCGAACTGAGCAGAACGTTGCGTTGGTTCGTGACAGTGTGGCTGTTAGCCCAGCAAAATCAATACGTCGCCGTTCTCAACAATTGGGTTTACGATGTTCTTCTGTACGGAGAATTCTTCGGTACGATCTCCAGTATCACCCGTATAAAATTCAGTTTCTGCACGAGAAACAATGTTGTTGCTCCGTGAACGGTTCCAGGATCGCATCATTTCTCGTAATTCCGACCATCAATGGCCACCAAGGTCGTGTGACTTGACGCCTTGTGACTTTCATCTTTGGGGTCATCTGAAGTCATTGGTGTATGCCAATAAACCCCGAAACATCAATGACTTGAAGGAGGAAATTCGACGGGTTATCGGGCAAATGGAAGTCGAAACTTGTCGTGCAGTAATATCCAATTTCATGGACAGAGTTGATGCGTTCCAGCGCAGTAGAGGAGGACACATGCATGACATCATTTTTCATACATAAAATCGGAAGGAAAGATGAACTTGTTGATGTATTTATTTTCAGTTTTTCAATAAAATAAATCTCTTAATTTGATATATCAAAACCGGCGCTCTTTTTGAATCACCCTATAGTTTGAGTTATTGAAAAAAGAAGTTTTTTCTCTATTAAAACAATTATCTAAGGTAATTTTTAAAAAAATTATAGTTATTAAAATTATTATTATTATTATTATTTTATATAAATTTAATGGTATTTATAATTTATTTTAATGCTTTCAACAAAAAATGTTTAATGTATTTCTTGTACCATTTTTAGATTTTATAATAGTATTTTTTATAGTAGTTATTAGTATACATAAATTTGTCTAAATAATTTTTTTGTTTACTCCTATGCGTGGACAGAGTCTTCGTGAAGAAGAGTTTTTGCGTATAAGTATATTTAGTTAAAAATATTGTAAATAGGTTAGTATAGCAATAATTGTATTATGTTTAACTAAAAAAAACAAATAAATACATAAATAAAAATAAATAAATAATTTACGCACGAGAATTTTTCTTGAATTTTTATTTGGCCTTCGGGCCAGCCCAGTCAGTCAGCTGGTAGAAAGTCGCTATTATTTGTTAAGTAACACCGGTTGGGCAAGCGACTTTGTATGGTGACCAGTTGAAAGCCATCCATGAACAAACTCTACCGGGAGTCCCTGTTCAAACTCATGTCTAATCCACGTCAAAAAATACAGCAAAAGCAGCGATCAAATTGGGTAGTTGTCAACAATGTACAGTTCCTGATAACAAATAAAAGCTAAAAAAAAAAAAAATTTATTTACTTGTAACTTTAGTTTAAAATATAGCCAGTTACATGTTGTTGTTGTTTTTTTTTTTAAATTAAAGGTAATTTTAATGTAATGAGAAAGTGGTATAAGACAAACCCTAAAAATATCAAAATTGGACGCGAGAAGGAGAATATTAAACTTAACTGTTTGGGTTTTGCAGATGATTTAGCATTTTTAGCCAAAGATATAGAAGAAGCGAGAAAACAGCTAACAGATTTAGAACAGATAGCTGGGAAAATTGGCCTGTAAATATCTTATGAGAAAACTAAAATGATGACAATGGACCCACTGTGCATAAGTAAAGTGAAAGTTAACAACCATTACATAGAACTAGTAGAATCTTTTAAATACTTGGGAGAAATAATAACATACAATAATAATGAAAGAGAAGTCTGGGAGGAAAGAGCCAAAAAACTTGCTAGATCCCAACATCTGACAAAAGATACATATAACAAGAAATGCCTGTCAATCCACACTAAAATCAGACATTATAAAACAGTAGTACAACCAGAAATTACGTATGGGTGCGAAACGCTATTTAAGCTAAACCAGAAAAATAGAACCGATAGAATCGAAAAACTGGAAAGAAGAATCCTCAGAAAATGTATAGGAAAAAAACACTAAGTAGAGGGTGAATGGAGATTATTACCCAACGAACAAGTTTATCGAGAAAACGAACCAATAATAGACTCCATGGGGAAAAAGAGAATATTGTTCTTTGGCCACTTACTTAGAACACCGAAAGATAGAATAATTAACAGAATAATAAGGAATCTTTATTTCAAAAAAACAGCACCAATTTGGATTAAAGAAATTAAGGAAGATATGGAGGAATTGGAAATGACAGTGAGGGATTTGGAGAGTGAGACAGAGAAATTGAAAGCATTAAAGGATAAAAACATCAGATTCAAACAAAAGACAGACAACAGAGGAGTAAGAAGAGCGATTGTTTCAGATGCAGAAAGACAGGCAAGATCTGTCAGAATGAAAAAATATTGGGAAAAGATCAAAGAAAAGAACCAGAACAGAACTTCCAATAAGCTGACTTAAGTGATCCATTGCGGTCTCCAAAGTTAAAAAAAAGGTAATTTTATGCTTATTACTCGTATGTTGGTTGTACTGTTGTCTAACTATATCCAAAAAAAAAACAACACTGTTGTTTTGATTGTTTGGGTTGTATAACCATATAATCAACATGTTTTGTGTACGTAAAATTTTCAGTTAGTTTCATTTTCCCGTAAACTGAATTCTTTAGCACTAAAGGAACATTTTCTCAGCAACCGCTGAACCGACTATCTTAAAATTTTCAGGGTAGGTCCATACTGTCAAAATAAACCTTGTGTTATTGGCGTTCCCTTCCAAGTATTCCATTATAATTTTATGTGCTATTTTTTTTTGTAATTCCTAATTTGTGTATGTTGCAATCTGTTCAATTCAGAACAATAAGCAACCCCAACCGGCCGCATTGGCGGAGTTGGTAACGTGTTCCCCTCTCATCATGCGGTCTTGGGTTCAAATCCTATTCAAGCACGGAATTTTTGCCCATAACAGACAGGTGGAGTGTCAAATTATTTACGCTCAATCTGTTCATTGCAGGGCTAAAATAAATAGTTCTGTCTCTTATCACATGGTCAGCCAATTAAATGACTGAATCATTTAAGAACAGAAGAGGTAGAGGTGTAAAAGACACTAGTCAGAGTTATCTCCTCTGAAAGTAATGAATTTCACTATACAGCCAGACCCTGTGGTGAATGAAGTGAAGGTGTCATTTGCAGAGTGGAAAATAAGTGCTTTTCAGAGGGCCCGGAATGCTGATAAGCGTACTTTTCCACTCAGTGAGGAAGACAAGGGTAAACCACCTCACTCCTCGTTTTACTTAGTAAAACCTCTACAGGTTCAAACCAGCCTTTCGGCTGATGACCTAAACAACAACAAGCAACCCCATGACCCAATGAGATGAGGATGATGTGTATGACGTGTAAATGAGGTGTAGTCTTGTACAGACTCAGATCGACCATTCCTGAGAAATTATGGTTAATTGAACCCCAACCATTAAAGTACACCGGTAACCACTGTCTAGCTTTTAGATCCGTATAAAAGTAACTACCTTTACTAGGATTTGAACCAGGAACGTTCGTCTCCGAAAATCAGCTGTTAAACAGCTGATTTTGGCGACGACTTTACCTCTAAACTAACCCGGTGGGTTATGTGCTATTTAATGGTCGTTTTTATATTCATTAGAGTTTTTTTATTTTGTTTTTTAATTAACATTATTTGCAATCAGTTTTTAAAAAAAACTATAAACAAATCTTTTGAATTTACAAATCACAAGTTGAGGCCTCATTACTCTGAGTAGCTCTCATTATATCAATTACTTATGTGAAATTTCAAGAAATTCAAGAAATTTCGAGAATTTTCAGAAATTTTCAAGAGAAAATTTGTAGGTACAAAGATAATTAGTTTTACTTGCCGCTGGCTAAAGCCAGAGCTGCAGATGACGTAGCTATAGTATGCAATTAACAAGGACGCTCCATGCGCTCTTCATATGATAATGAACCAAACTGCACTTTCGCTGCGGTACTGTTAAAATGCATCGTTGCACTTCCTTAACACGCAATACTGCACTTTTCCTATCTACAGTTACGCAAGCTAACGGATAGGCCATATCTTATTATTATATTTCATTATTCTTATCATTCAAAAAGCGCGGAAAGATTTGGCGGGAAACCGAGCGTGACGTGACGCGTGATTTAGGTTAGGTTAAGCCCTAACCGTTAGCTACGTCATCTGCAGCTCTGGCTTTAGCCAGCGGCAAGTAAACAGAAGCAGCAGAATCGATTCCCGGCACCACCACCAAACATGTCATACGCGCGAGTGACAATTGTACTCTGTCTAGTCAGGCGCAACATAGGCAATGTACTGCGTCGATCGATCGACAATTTCCCGGATGTAGACGTTCGGGAAAATCGCTGTAACTTTCCAACCCGTAATCGTACAGAGCTGAAGTGTACAGATAATTTACGTAGCTATAGTATGCAATTAACAAGGACGCTCCATGCGCTCTTCATATGATAATGAACCAAACTGCACTTTCGCTGCGGTACTGTTAAAATGCATCGTTGCACTTCCTTAACACGCAATACTGCACTTTTCCTATCTACAGTTACGCAAGCTAACGGATAAGCCATATCTTATTATTATATTTCATTATTCTTATCATTCAAAAAGCGCGGAAAGATTTGGCGGGAAACCGAGCGTGACGTGACGCGTGATTTAGGTTAGGTTAAGCCCTAACCGTTAGCTACGTCATCTGCAGCTCTGGCTTTAGCCAGCGGCAAGTAAACAGAAGCAGCAGCAGCAGCAGCATTTAATTTCCTACATAGATTGCAATCTTGTTATATAACACGTGTAACCTTGACAGTTCTATTTTCATCTAGGCAACAGCAGCAGCAGCCTTGACTTTCAGTTGTCCTACGATATCCGTCATGTACAGATGAATTTTCCCGGTCACAATTATTTAGGACCGGGCAATCCGGTAGTGAACGGTACGCCGGTCGATCGCGACGATTATATCGCTTTATTGCATGATATCGAATACGAGATCGCCACAACATCGGATGATATTCGAATTGCGGATCAGTCAGCAATTTTATCTTTTGGTCAAGACTTTCTTAGTACTGGTAACTGGCATAGCGCTATTGGAGCTGGTGGACTCGGCATTAAATATCTGGTCGAAACTGTCGCCGGAGTTCAGTACCCTACTAAATCTAATTTGGCACAACACAAACGCCGTCAGCAACAAGGTCTCAAACGGGGTGATAAGGCCGTTCCTACAATATATCATCAACCACCTACTGGAGCAGCCGGAGGAGTAGGTTTGGATTTTCCACAGTACGTAGAGGTAGCCATCACCGCTTTCGAACATGAGCGGAAAGAAGACATCCAGCATGTAGACGTCGACAACCGGGGAAGAAGGAAGAAGCGCCGGCGCCGGGCAAAGTTCTACCAGTGATCATCATGAAGGAGATAGTTCTGTTTCTTCTCATGTTATGTCTGTACATTCACCTATATCTAGTTTTAAAAAAGGTAAACTAGTGTTCACTCATCATAGACTAATGTATTCTTTGGGCTTTAATTTTAAATCGTTGGATACCGGAATGAAGTATACGTTGGGTGGTAAACAAATCGAACAAGCCGTTTTGACGACTTCGTTAGCCAGTGTACCCGTGGAAATATTACCTTGGTATTTAACTCGTGCCGAATTTAACACGATACCGAATCAGACTGAAGTGAAAGTGTGTCAGACTATTGTCACTTGTATAGGTTATCGTACACCTTTTAACACTAATTCGGCCGCTATAAATTTAGTGAATTCTAATATGTTTGTGTTGGGCACATCGGCACACTGACTCCTAAATAAATACCAAGGATTAAATGTATCTTATAAAACGGCAGCCGATAGGCCTATGATTCCTACCGGAATAGAGTTTGTCAGTGCTAATCAGTGCGACAAGTGGTACGGTACAAAAGTTCCTAAAAAAAACAACGAACCCGGAGATGTAGAATTTTCGGATATACCTTGTTCGTTTGGTAATCTTCAACCTTTCAACACTTATTTTGTTAAGAATTATGACAAGATAATAGACGGACCGCTAGCTCCTGAAATAATGCAAGATATGCATATGCTTTAGAAAACGGAGCTCCTAATCCTCCGATTATGTACGAATATCGTCCGCAATTGTGCACACTCAATCCTCAAGATCAGTGCACCCCGTTTAAATGCGATAAGCAAGATATAAATTACGGATGTAAAACACCCGGTGTTTTTGAAACCGAATTATCCTATACAAAACGATCGCAAGATGTAGATCCGCATAATATACATATTAATCAGTTTAGACATTTAAGTTTGAAACAATTGTCTCAAATACCTTACGAATCCTATATTGAACACTCCGGTTCGGCCGGAAAGGGAATAACTCAGTACGGAGGAGGATTGATGTCGCCGTCGTTGCATGTAGGAGTCATGCCTGTACATTCTTACTGTTCTACCTCACCTTCGGAAGATGCTGTACAAGAAATAATAGCCGTTTATAAAGTGGATACACGGATCGAAATGGAATATTCTTATAATCAAATATTCCCGGAACATAATATAACCGGAGCTCATACAATGTACATTGGCAACGATAAATATATAAAGTTGCAAGACAAATTGACCTCTGTTTACGGATACAAATCCATTTTAAAATAGCAATTAGAGAAATTTTATACATTTTATTTTTGTACATTTTACAATGTGGAATACTTTTCACTATAATAATTTTTGTACATTTAAACTCTTTCAGTCGATTCCAAAACATTGTAACGTTTCAGGCGCCTAACTTCTTCTGCATTGTTTAGAATATTTATGGCTAATTCACTTTCGTGACTTTCTTGCCTGATATTTTCTATTAAAACGCCTGACTTCATCCATTACATCAGGAAGGTTGCAATAATGTTGTATTTCTGCATTCCTTGCAAACCATGGTGCCCTTGTTATAGCCTGAAGAACCTTATTCTGGAACCTTTGAATTCCCTCTGTGTTACTTCTGCTGGTAGTTCCCCAAAGTTGAACGCCGTACAACCAAACTGGTTTAAGTAACATGTTACTTTATTAGAGTTGCGTAGGGAAATATTATTTTTCTGTGACATAAATTGGAAAATGGTAAAACCCTATGACACAGTCTATACTCAAGTATTTTAGACAGGCACAAAAATTTGAGAATGATCTGGCCAATGAGAGCTGATAAAATGTTCCTTATGTTAACATGGTGCAGTATAGGACCCAAATCCCCTCTTAACGACTCTACTGTACAACAATATTCTTTTGAGACATAATCCACATTTTTTTACTTTCTCTTGCCTATATGAATATATAGGAAGGAAAGTATTGTTTTCATGTCGATTTTTCGAAATCGAGTTTTCACCGGATCTATACGTTTTTAGACCCCCTGAACCCAAAAAACATGTTTTTGAAAACATGAACTTGAAACTTGAAACTTAAGTTACATATCACTACCGGACCCGACACGAACATTTTCATCAAAATAGGTCAACCGGAAGTAGTAGTTTATTCGTATAATTTTTCACTTTTTTGCGATTTTCTCAAAAACTAGTCCTACGATTTTTTTTAAAATCGCCTGGTTTACTACATTTTTTATGCTCTACAATATAGGGTAGACGCCATGTTTGCTGAAATTCTGCTTGAGGCTGTTTTTACGTAAAAACATTTTCTTTTTAAGATTGCGGCTTTAATATGCATTTTAGCGCGAAACGTTATATAATAAAAGTTGTAGAGAATGTAACATTCTACAACTTTTATTTCAAACAATTTTTTGTGTAACGCTTAGTTTAGCGGTAATTAGCGATTTTCTGTTTTTTTCTCACGAAAACGTGAGAAAAATCGATTTTTTTAACATTTCGGTCTTAGTATGCCTTTTACGACAAAAGTGTATATAATTAAATTTATAGAAAATTAAAAGATCTACAACTTTTGTTTAGAGCATTTTTCTCTACAGAGCCTAGTTTAGCGTGAAAGCGTGATTTTCCGTATTTTTAAGCCAAACTGAGTTCGATTGTCATTTTGCGTCATTCACTCATGATTAAAATAAGGTTATGTTTTTGAGGTTAGTTTTTGTTTATTTCTAATATTTTATTAATAATTTTAGGTTTATTATTAATTATTTGCATTGGCAAGAGAAAGTTGTGTGAGTGTTTCACACCAGATTTTTTTACAGTAAAATATTCGCCCACTATGAATAGACCAGGCGAAATTAACACAGCAACATAGTCATTAATGTAACTATGTTTTGTTTGCATTTTCCAATCGGTACCACAGTGTATTGCAAAATGTTTAGGCTTGTACACCCATGTACTAATGGCAGAGAATGATGGACAATGGTTTTGTAAATAATTGTTTTGCAATACACGTGACCTCTCAGCAGGTGGTGTTCCAAACAGTATAATCCCTTAGTTTCAATTAAATAATATTTATATTAATTAAATACTCTACGTATACTGAATATATATTTATTTAATTAATATATGAAATTATATTTTCTATTTAATCCTGTTTATATGAGTTTTCTTTTAAATTGATTATACGAGGTGTGGCTATTAAATAAAGAGACTGACGTAAAAAAATTATTTTAATTTTATATATAATCACTTATTGTCACCTTCAATATACACTCCTTCTCTATCCCTACAGCGCTCAATGCGAATTTTCCATTGTTGGAAACAGTGCTGGAAGTCATATTTAGTCAGCTCCTTCAGGACACGTACCACATTCTCTTTTACAGCTTTCACAGACTCAAATCTTCTCCCTTTTAATGCAGATTTCACCTTAAAAAAAACAGGTAGAAAATAATAACATGTGATGAAACGTGGTTTTTTACTTATGATCCGGAAACGAAGCGCCAATCCATGCACTGGAAGAGCCGAACTTCACCGAAAGCCGAAAAAGCTCGAATGAGCAAGTCAAAATTTAAAGCAATGATGATAGTCTTTTTTTTATATCCATGGGATTGTGTACCTTCACTGGGTTCCTGAAGGTCAAACAATTAATCAATATTACTACCTTGAGGTACGTTCTAAACTACATCAAAGAATAAGAAAAAACACCCCGAAATGTGGAAGGACAAATCATGGGTTCTCCACCATGACAATGCGCCAACTCATTCCGCGTAATCTGTCAAGAGGTTTCTAACCAAGTAGAGCATCTCAGTGTTAGAGAACATCCACCTTATTCACCAGATCTTGCACCATATAACTTCTTCCTGTTCCCTAAGGTGAAATCTGTATTAAAAGGGACAAGATTTGAGTCTGTGGAAGCTGTAAAAGAGAATGTGGCATGTGTCCGGAAGGAGCTGACAGAAGATGACTTCCTGTTATGTTCCCAACAATGGAAAATTCCCATGGAGCGTTGTAGGGATAGAGAAGGAGTGTATATTGAAGGTGACATTAAGTGATTATGTATAAAATAAAAATAAATGTTTTTACAATGTCAATGTCGTTGTTCAATAGCCACACCACGTAAAGATGGACAACAATATTTATTTGTAATAGCTTTTGTATTAGTTTTGACAGGTGCATTTTATTGACGTATGGACAACTGTCATCTAATTGATGTTCCTTAGAAACAACCAGATCCCGAAAGAATCTAAAATAAACTTCACCATATTATGCTGGAGCTTTTGCAAAGTATTACTGTGCTAAAGTCAAAGCAAAGTTTTTTTTCAATTCGTATCTAAAAGTTTTAGAACACAACAGATTGTTAAAAAGTTCCATTTCCATTGTTTCGGTAACGACCGTAATTATTAACTTTAAAAAAAATATAACGATTTAATCTCTCAGATTAATTACAAAGAGAACTGTTTCGTAGATATAGTTTAAATTAAATTACATAAACTACAAAGTTAAACGAATTTACAAGCGTTCGTTAAACATTTCAGATTTTCAGTATTTCAACGTACTTTAAAAGACAAAACGAATAAAATATAAAACAACATGGTTTACGTGTTAAGTAGTTAATATTCCAGAAAATACTAAGTGGTTGAAAAACTACAAAGAACTTAAAAGAAAAAAATTATGGAAATAAAAAATATTTTTTACTTGGAAGATAAACGGGTACAAGATAGTGAAAAATAAAGAAAGAAAAATTATAAGGAAAAGGATAGAATATAAAGAAAACATGATGAAGAAAAGAGATGGAAATATAAGGGTATGTATGTAAGAAAGGTTTTCCACGATGTAAAAAAAACTAGTGCCGTTGTTTGGGCAAAGGAGGGAATGCATTTGTCAAATTGATTGATTTAAAAGGCTCAAGCCTCTTGTTCTCTTATACTAAGTTTTTCTTTAACCTAATCCATTTACTTGAATCGTTGATTAGCCATTTTCTTTATTCTGTTTTTAGATAATTTTATTTTTTGGATTTTGTTTTTCTTTACTTTTCCACAACTTTAATATAAAGGAACGATTAAGAGTTGTGATCGTGAAAACCATTTCATTCCCGATTCTCTGCTCTACAGGACCCTGTCTTGTAGAACACAAACAATATCGTAAATCGACGAATCAGAAAAAATAACCGGGATTTTAATGAAAATCGTAGAAACCGTTTTTGTAAAAACTGCAAACACATGAAAAATCGAACGAGTAACACCGTTGAATGATTTTGAACAAAATGTTTGTGTTGGCACAGTTGTAAGTGTCAAATTTGTACAATGTTTCATTGAAAGTTATTTTCTTTACAGTCAATTAGGCTAATCGGTGAAAACAAATTTCTTGGGTTCAGGGAACCTGAATACGTGTATTTCCGGTGAAAAATAGATTTTGACAACTCGACATAAAAACATAACTTTCATTGTTGTTGTTTAGGTCATCAGCCAAAAGGCTGGTTTGAACCTGTAGAGGTTTTACTAAGTAAAACGCGGAGTTAGGTGGTACACAATTGCCTTCCTCACTGAGTGGAAACGTACGCTTATCAGCATGCCGGGGTCTCTGAAAAGCACATATTTTCTACTTCATTCACCACAGGGTCTGGCTGTATAATGAAATTCATTACTTTCAGAGGAGATAACTCTGATTGGTGTCTTTTACACATCTGCCTCTTCTGTTTTTAAATGATTCAGTTATTTAATTGGCTGACCATGTGACAAGAAACAAAACTATTTATTTTAGCCCTGCAACTAACAGATTGAGTGTAAATAATTTGACACTCCACTTGTCTTTTCTTTTATTCCACCTGTCAGCTTTCATTAGAGAATAGAAAAAAGTTTATGAATAAATCCGTTGAAAGATTAAAATCAAATTATTTTCTCAACAACAATACTTTGTAGTAGAAATTTGAGGAAAATAAAGATCTTTAAATGCGGATAAATCTGAAAATTTTATATTAGGTTGAGTGTTATCATGTACATTGGGAGTTATTTGATTCAGGAGAGATTTTTGTTCAAAGTTAAATCAGAAAATGTCTGCTGGGAATATACTAAGAGAAAAGCTGACAGCCGTTTTCTGATAATACATAGTAACTAGAGTAGCAGTTTACACCCCTTTATCCTTTAACAGAAACCACCCCTTTATCAATGTCTCTTTTTCTAACAAACATTTCATTCGTACACATACGAACGATAAAAATCTTTTCCCGCTTCTCTATATTATATTTGAACATATAAAAAGGACTTCAGATCGACTGGAATGCGACGGATCAAACGAGAAATTTATATTAAACATTTTCCACTTATTTCAGACCAGCCTAGTAAATCAAATGACTGGTAAAGGAGCAGTGATGGGAAGGGACACCTTATACTTTGTATCTGATACAAGAACCAAATTTTTAGGTCATCAGCCGAAAGGCTGGTTTGAACCTGTAGAGGTTTAACTACGTAAAACGAAGAGTGAAGTGGTTAACAACTGCCTTCCTCACCGAGTGGAAACTTCCGCCTATCAGCATGCCGGGCCCTCTGAAAAGCACAAATATTTTCCACTCTGCAAATGACACCTTCACTTTATTCACCACAGGGCTGTATAATGAAATTCATTACTTTCAGAGGAGATAACTCTGATTAGTGTTTTTTACACCTCTACCTCTTCTGTTCTTAAATGATTAAGTTATTTAATTGGCTGACCATGTGATAAGTAACAGAAGTATTTATTTTAGCTGTGCAACGAACAGATTGAGTGTAAATAATTTGACATTCCACCTGTCTGTTATGGGCAGAATATTATGATATAAAATTGAATATAAGCTGAACATACACTATTTACAACAGCTATATAAATTGTTGAAAAATACAAAATAAGTAAATTAGTTGTTCTTAGACGAATGAATGAAAGAAGTATATAGAAACATGTTACCAGCATAAGGGATAAACTTGTGGGGCATATCTTAAGAATTACAGGTATTGGTCTATCAATAATGGAGGGTAATATAGAGGGAGTGAATTGTAAGGGGAGGCAATGGTAGAGGAAGAGATAGAGGAGTAAAATACCCTAACCACAGTTATCTGCTCTAAGCGTAATGAATTTTATTTTATTATATAGCCAGACTCTGTGGTGAATGAAGTGAAGGTGTCATTTGCAGGGTGGAAAGTAGATGCGTTTTAGAGGACCTGTCCTGCTGATAAGCATACTTTTTCACTCAGAGAGGAAGGTATAGGAAAACCACCTAATTCCTCGTTTAACTTTCTAGGTTCAAAGCAAACTTTCGGGTGATGGCCTAAACAACAACTACCAATATTAAGTGGAATTACAATTTTACTACGTAAAACGAGGAGTGAGGTGGTTTACAATTGCCTTCCTGACCGAGTGGAAATTTACGCTTATCAGCATGCCGGGCCCTCTGAAAAGCACATATTTTCCACTCTGCAAATGACACCTTCACTTCATTCACCACAGGGTCTGGCTGTATAATGAAATCCATTACTTTCAGACGAGATAACTCTGATTAGTGTCTTTTACACCTCTACCTCTTCTGTTCTTAAATGGTTCAATCATTTAATTGGCTGACCATGTGATAAGAAACAGAACTATTTATTTTAGCCCAGAAACGACAGATTGAGAGTAAATAATTTGACTCTCCACCTGTCTGTTATGGGCAGACAAGAACCATACTGGAACTGATACGTAATACGCATGAAACCTTCACCAGGTATACTGTGGACAATTAGAACTGGCACAACTCTTGCTCTACGTGTACACACAGCTCCAGATAAAGTATATCCGTAACCTATTCTTTCAACAAGGTCAACAAATTTCAATGTACGCAAATGGCTACAACGTTATTTCAATTTACAAACATACAAATAATTATTTCATTTTAAAATACGTATTTAATTCGGCCCAGTAAAAATTTAAATTATAAATTACAAGAACTAAACTGCAAAAACTCACTAAACTATACTCTCCAGACGCACGCAACTAACTAAACATATTGGTCTGAATATAAATAATTTTTTTTCTATCCCTAATGTGTGTACGTTGCAATCTGTTCTCAGAACAATAAGAAACCCCATGACCCAATGAAATGAGGATGATGTGTATGACGTGTAAATGAGGTGCAGTCTTGTACAAACTCAGGCTGACCATTTAGGAGAGAGAGTATGGTTAATTGAACCCCAACCATCAAAGTAAACCAGTAACCACTGTCTAGTATTCAAATACCTATAAAAGTAACTACCTTTACTAGGATTTGAACCAGGAACCTTCGTCTCTGAAAATCAGCTGTTAAACAGCTGATTTTGGCGACGACTTTACCTCTAGACCAACCCGGCCCATCCTCGGAATGTATGCTGCGGAAGTGAGGGTATTGACAAAGAGACAGAAGGATCGCCTAAAAGCGGTGGAGATGGATTTCTGGAGGCGGAGCTGTGGTGTGTCACGGATCGATGTAATTCTGAATTCCGAAATTAGAAGAAGAATCGGCGTTCAAGGATCATGGATACCATATTCCGGAAGCAGTTGAAATGGTTTGCCGAGGATGGTAGGTGGCCAAAGAGGGTATGGGAGTGGACACCAGCCCGTAGAAGAAGGAAGGGTAGGCCGGAAGTGACATGGTTGGATGAGGTGCAGAAGGCAATATTTTTGCGGCGGCTCTCCGATTGGGACTGGCAAAACACAAAGAGGCGATGCTTAGAAAGTGAGATACGGCTGAGGCTGTAAATCCTAGCATGAATATATATAATTTATTTAATTCAGAATTTAGAAGTGATAAAAAATCAAATGGTTAAGGTCAAATGATAGGATATATTTTTATGGTCAAAGATTACTGAGTAAGTTGGACTTGGTTTACCACAGAATTTATTTCATTTCATGAATGGTATAAGTACATAAGTACCTAAAAAGTTTTAGACCTAACTTATATATTATTGCGTCCAAGATTATCCCTCTTTTGTACGATAAAGGAGGGGATAATCCGGAACCAATTGAGCTGAATTTTACAACTCCTTTGCAGTCTTATTTATTTCACTTATCGTAAACAAGAAAACACTCTTTTCTTTTTCCATTCCAGATTTGTTTTTATATTATTTTAAAGTGTAGATGATAATCTCCAGTCATTTCAGAAATTTTACTTTTTACTTATAAACAACGGGATTCAAAAGTTAACGTGGAATACTATTATTTAAACAGAACATTTGTATGCTAGAAAGAAGAAATTGTAGAATACTAAAATGCAAATTTAAAAATGTTTGAACCCACCAAAAAAATTTCCCTCATCAACCTTATCCTTTTCCTTCTCCTCCTCCTTTTCCTCTATCTCCTCCTCCTCTTTCTTCTCATCCTCCTTCTCCTTCTCCTCCTCCTCCTCCTCTTTCTTCTCATCCTCCTTCTCCTTCTCCTTCTCCTCCTCCTCCTTCTCCTCCTTCTTTTTCTTCTCCTTATGGATTAAGACCTATTCCGGCACCCATCTTTTCTCCAGCCTGCCAATATCTCTGCTTCCTATTGGTTTGTATTTTCTTACTAAACCAGGATTTCTTGCACTCTATCTAAATGATCGACCCAATGAGCACAGTATTATTTTACTTTTTTGTTAAGTGGACAAATTCCCAATTCTTCCCTAATGTGTGAACGTTGCGATCTGTTCAATTTAGAACAATAAGCAACCCCATGACCCAACGAGGTGAGGATGATATGGATGACGTGTAAATGAGGTGTAGTCTTGTACAGACTCAGGTCGACCATTCCTGAGAGAGTATGTTTAATTGAACCCCAACCATCAAAGTACACCGGTGACCACGGTCTAGCATTCAAATCCGTATCAAAGTAACTACCTTTACTAGGATTTGAACCAGGAACCTTCGTCTCCGAAAATCAGCTGTTCAACAGCTGATTTTGGCAACGACTTTACCTCCAGACCAACCCGGTGGGTAATAATAATAATAATAATTATTATTATTATTATTTATTTATTCCCATAATATTACACATTACATAAAAAATAACTTACGATAATACAAAATCTCTTACAGTGAACCACTATCCTATTACGCTAGAGGTAGTGGAAATTATCCCATCCAACTACGGACAAAACCATGTATTAGGATGGGTTAAAGACGTGATTCACTGGCAGGGAGGAAAGTAGACTTTTCAGAGGACCTGGCATGTTGATAAGCATACTTTTCCACTCTGTGAGGAAGGCAACTGTAAACCACCTCACTTCTCGTTTTACTTAGTAAAGCCTCTACGGGTTCAAACCCGGCTTTCGGCTAATGACCAAAACAACAACATAAAACGTCCTAATCTCATAGGGTCATGACCCAATGAGAATAATAAACAACGCCATGGGGTTGTTTATTGTATATACTTGTATTGTACATTTATATTTTATTGTTCTTAAATTGAACAGTTTGCAAATTTACACGTTAATGGTTAAAAATAAATTTAAAACAAATATTTGTTATAAGTTTTAAGGAAGAACTTGGACTTATAGCCTATAACATTATTTTAAAAAAAATTTTTATTAAAACAATTTATTTTTTATTTTATATTTTTACTTTCTCTTGACTATATGAATACATAGGAAGAAAATTACCTATTTCATGTAGATTTCATGTAGTTTTCATGTAGATTTTTCGAAATCGAGTTTTCAACGGATATACACGTTTTCAGACCCCCTAAACCCCAAAAAAACATGTTTTTAGCGATTGGTCTGTATGTGTGCCGTGTGTGTGAACAAAATATCTTAAGAAGGAACATCGTACTAATTTGAAACTTAAGTTAGGTACTATAGAGGACCCAACACTAACATTTTCATTAAAATCGGTCAACCGGAAGTAGTAGTTTATTCGTTTCATTTTTCACTTATTTGCGATTTTATCAAAAAAACGGCTTCTAAGATATTTTTTTTAAATCGCCTCATTTGCTACATTTTTATGCCCTACAAGAAAAGTAAGGCGCCATGTCTGCTGAAATTCTTGGGGAGGCTGTTCTCTCCCTGAACTAACTCTTAGAGTTTAGCGGTAATTAATGATTTTCTGGTGTGTTTAATGAAAATCTGTTGAAAAATCGATTTTTTTTAAGATTTCGGCCGTAATATCCATTTTACAACAAAAATTCCTTTATTTCAAGCATTTTTCTCTACAGAGCCTAGTTTAGCGTTAAAAAGTTATTTTCTGTATTATTAAGTCAAACTAAGGTTTGTTTTCATTTTGCATCATTCACTCGTGATTAAAATTCGGTTATGTTTTTTAAGGTTAGTTTTTTTTGTTTATTTCTAATGTTTTACTACTAAAGTTAGGTTATATTGTTCATTATTTTCCATGTCAAGAGAAAGTCGTGTGAGATTTTCACACCAGATTTATTTTACTAAATTTGTTTAAATTCTTTCTAGTGAACAACTACAACCCAAATGAAAATCAATTTAAAAATTTTAAGTTTCTGAATTTAGTAGTTTTAGAGATATCCTAATCTCTAGAGTAGTTTTAGAGATATTTTAGTGATGAATGAAGAGTGATATTTGACTTTTATGTATACATAGATTATTTGTTCTTTTATCTTAGTTCAGTCTTTTGTCTTAGATTCTTCTTATTCAAAGCCTATATGGGGTACACAACGTTTGTTTTGTAAGTACAGTAGAGTACCGATTTTCCGTGGATCGTTTAACCGGGGTTTGGATTAACCGTGCGATCACTGAAATTTTTTTTTTTTTTTTTTGTTTAACGTCCGACTGTTTTGCTAATTGCTGCTAATGCAGACGGTGAAGGATGAAATGAATTTTTTGTAACGTATGAAAAAATTCCATGCCCGAGTGGGATTCGAACCCAAGACCGCGTGATGAGAGGCGAGCACGTTACCAGCTCCTAAAATAAGTTGCAAAGAAGCTTTAACCGGTGCCGAAACATTACTAACTTTCATGGAAAATCAGGATGACACAGATTACGTGGACATTTTACATATTCGTGGTTATATAAGAAACATAAAAGAAAAAATATTGCGGCATAAAATGAAACAAAGTAAAATAACAGATTTTTTGTGATTTTTTTTGGTACGTAGTTTAAGGTAAGACTTATATAAATTTATGTAGTAAATATTTCTATTTCAAGATAATTTGTTTATTTATTTCCGATATCCGATAGTATTAACATGTATTAATCAGTAGAATAAAACATACGCGTAACTGGTGGTTTTGTTTATGACGTAAGTGGTCTCGACCGAATTGGGTTGTATTATCCGTGTTTTCTGGTTATCCGGTATAGTTATCCCCCCCAATTACCACGGATAATCGGTATTATACTGTAATTCAGTCTTGCCTTAAATAAATGATCACAATAAGAATAGATTTCCTTAGATAGAATTTTATTATTTATACAGAGACACGTGATTCGTCAACAGCTGTCAGATCTGTAGTAAACTATTTTCCTGAAGAAAATGAACAACGATGCTGGTTAAACACGTATTTATTTTAGTTTGTTATAAAAAATAAAGTGTTCAATTCTGTTTTTGATAAACAAAAACATTTTGTTTACTTTCTATAAATATATTTGAATGTAAATTTAAATACCTATTTCAATAATTTGTTTACCTTGTGGTCTTTAGACTGTAAAATAGTGTGACAACTCTAAAAATAAATTTATAACGTAAATATTTTTCTCCTTTTTAAATTTACAATTTATATACTTAGTCATTAACCTGTCTATAACAGATTAAAATAAAATATTTTTAAAGAAAATTACACAATTTTTTAAATATGATTAACATCGGAGAGGGTGTATTAAATTAGGGGGTGTATTGATTTTCCTGATTTGATTTCGAGCTTTACTTTTTCCAGGTATCAAGTAGATAATGCGCATGAGACAGTAATGCAAAGAAGTTAGGATGCCTAACTCTTCCTAGGTCGTCGTTCACATGATTTTGAAGATGTAGGGTGCTACAGGTATGTAGATATGAAACGACTTGCGCAAGATAGAACAGCTTGGAGAATTGCATCAAACCGGTCGAGAGACTGATTACAAAAAAAAATGACTTTGTTGATGATGTGATTTTAAATAAATAAATTTTAAAAAGTATTTTCTACTTTTTTTTAAAGCCACATAAGACTACATAAGTTCATTAAAGAAGAAAACATCTTATTTCAATCTTGGTTTTGTTAGAGAACTTTACCTGATGTTTCTTTTCTTGATTCTGCTCCAGTATTTCTTCAATCTTTCTGATCTCTTCTGGTATTCTTCGTCGGAATACATGATTTTCTGTCGTTTGGTCGGTCTCTTCTGTTTTAATCTTCAGTTGTTCAGGTTGTGGTAATTTCCGGATTTTCTTTGCAGGTCCTTAAGTGAGATTTGGATTTCGTTTATGTCCTATTCTTTTTTTTTTTTGATCTAGTGGGGCTGAGATTTTCTGTTTAGGAGATAGTTGATGATTAGTATGGAGATTCTGGTGGAGTCTCTCCTCAAGAGATGGCCAAAGAAACAAATTCTCTTTTTTCTCATCTGGTCTGCTAGAAGTTCTGAATTTCTATAGACTTCTTCGTTCGGTACGTCCCGTCAGAGAAACATCTCTTGTTTAGGTATTTTCTGATGATCTGACGTTCTAATTTTAAGATTCTGTGTTCCGCGTTGATTCTCCTGAGGCAGGAGATCGTTTCACTACTGTACGTGATTTTCGGAAGAATCACAGTGTTGTAATGTTGGAGTTTTGAATTTGTTGAAAGGCATTTTTTGATGTAAACATTTTGTGTTTGTTATGCAAATTTTGTGAGTTTGTAATATTTTTTTTGTAGATTTTCTACTTTATAATATTTTCAAAGTTAAAAGTATGGAAAATATTGAATTTCCAATCTTATTGTGAAAATGTTTAGGGATTTTTTTAGAGAGCTGGATATATTTTGTTTTACTTTTTCCGTTCTTAACATTAAAAATGTAAAATGAGTTCATGAGAAACATTTTTATGATTATTAAAATCATGGTAACTGAAGTGGAATAACGATAACGAATATTAAAGTGTTCGTTCAGAGCTGCAAAATCAAACATGAATAGGCTATTTAGATTTTAATAGTATGATTTAAACCGAATTTGAATTATGGTGAAGCGGCACATTGTATCATTACTCACAACGAGGAACAGATGATTCCTCCTAATCGAGTACGTGACATTATTAGTATTCAACATTTATTCTTCGACAAAGAACGCTATTATAGGAGCTCTGCCCAGAAGTACTAAAATTAAACAAAAAAAATTCTTTACTTTCTCTCTATATATTTATAACAAGAACGGACAAAATGCGATATGGAAAATTTTGGTAAAATAATTTAAACTGATCTTCACGTTTCATAACTCCTTAAAGACAAAAACTTGATTTTTCTATACGAGGAAAATCAAGTGTGAAACACCCACACAAGTTTCTCTTGCCAATGTATATAATGCCCTATATAACCTGTGTTTAATCACGAAACAATGTAAAATGAAAAAATTAACCAAATTTTAATCATGTGTGAATGGCGCTGAATGAAAATTGACTTGCGTAGGACTAAAAATCACAAAAAAAACACTATATTGACGCTAAAAAAAAATTTCCAGAAAAAATGTTTGAAATAAAAATTGTAGGTTTCTTAATTTCCTACAATTGGGATTTTGTAAACTTTTTTCATAAAATGCATAAATATATATATATATATATATTTTTTTGTTTTGTTTTTTTTAATCCCTAATGTGTGTACGTTGCAATCTGTTCAATTCAGAACAATAAGCAACCCAATGGCCCAATGAGATAAGAATGATATGTATGACGTGTAAGTCATAAGATGTAGTCTTGTACAGACTCAGGCCGACTATTCCTGAGAGAGTATGTTTAATTGAACCCATATTAAAATGCATATTAAGGCCGAAATCTTAAAAAAATAACATTTTTTACCACGTAAGCACAGCCTCTTTCCACGAATTTCAGTATACATGGCGCTTATTCTACTATATATTTTTTATTTATTTAACATCACCATCAACTGCAACGGTCATTAGTGACGACGTTGGAGTGTAACTGTTTACAATGAAGGATGAAATGAATTTTTTGTAACGTCTGAAAATATGCCGTGCTTAAGTGGGATTCAAACCCACGACCGCATGATGAGAGGCGAGCACGTTATCAACTACGCCAATGTGGCCGGATATTTTATATCTCGTAGCGTACAAAAATGTAGCAAATGAAGCTATTTTTAAAATATCGTTGAGCCGTTTTTGAGAAAAAAAGTTGAAGTACACGAATAAGCTACTACTTCCGATTGTCCGATTTCCATGAGAATATTTTCATTTCGGGTCCTCTACCTATTGGTGCCTTACTGAAGTTTAATATTTCAACTACGTATGATACTCCATTCTTGAGATATTTTGTTCAAAAACACACAGAAACACACACACCAATCGCTAAAAACATGTTTTTTTTTGTTAACTGAACTAGAAAACTTGTATTCGACGAAAACTCGAATTCGAAAAATTGACATGAAAATAATACTTCTTCTATAAATATTCGTATTAGACAACGAAAAGTAAAATTTATGTAACCTGTATAATTGAAAATGCAAGGGGAATTGTTGATGTTCATTACCACATATTTAATCAGACAAAATGGTAACAAAAATTATTATTTTTCAAGTGAATGACATAATTTTTAATAAATTGTCGATAGGTTATCAATTATTTCAATTAAATTTGAAAACAAAAGGTGATATTAAAAGAACAGTGTTGATTATTAGCTACAATGTTGCTCGAAATAGATCCTAATTTTTCAATACATTATTCCGCTCCCAAGAAATTGTTGTTTAATTTTGAATCACCTGAAGTGTACTATCGGTTAAACGATCAAAGAGTATTTTTAATCAGATATCGACATGATGTTTAAATTATTCATTGATTACAAAAAATTCAAAATTTAATAATTAATAGTAGATATCTTCTTTAGATATCTAAAGAAAAAACCAATTATAATGTAAAAGAAAATCACAAGAATTTTCAACAAAATATTAGAATTGTACTTAATTTTCATTACTGGATCAGCTCCAAAACATTCCACTAAGAGATATCATTGAGTATAGTACAGTCCCTTTCAAAGAACAAAGGAATACCAGTGACTGTTTTACTCCTTAACATTTCTCTTCTAAGAATTACAGAAATATTTTTATTTTATTCAACCCCATTTTGTCTTTCATGGGTTTTACTTGACCTAATTTTCTTGTAAATGAAGAAAAATAAATTTAATGTCTTAGAAAAATGTATTGTTTTATTTATTTATGTATTTCTTAGATTGTCTAAACAATGTGGTCATTCATGAGGACAAAGAATCGCGTGTTCAATGTTCACAAAAGAAGGTGTGTAAAGGCGTTATTTTCGTAAGAATTCCGTTGTTGAAAGTAAATATTTTTTTACCAAGAACTGTTCTTATTTAATGTAACGTGTATGTCTGTTTCAAATTAGATTAATGATGTGAAGAAAAACATTTAAATATGTTTTCCATAACTGCTTGACAATCATATTTGAACTTTTCTTAACTAGATCAAAGTTATGTGATTTTAAAAATCTGGTGTGACACACTCACACAGCTTTCTTTTGCCAATGCAAATAATGACCAATGTAACCTAACATTAGTAATAAAACATTAGTAATAAACATAAAACTAACCTCAAAAAGTATAACCTTATTTTAATCATGAGTGAGTGATGCAAAATGAAATCGACCTAAGTTTGACTTAAAAATACGGATAATCACTCTTTCACGCTAAACTAGGCTCTTTAGAGAAAAATGCTCTAAATAAAAGTTGTAGATCTTTTAATTTCGTATATATTTGATTGTAGGCCTATACACTTTTGTCGTAAAATGGATACTTCGGCTGAAATCGTAAAAAATCGATTTTTACACGTTTTTGTGAGAGAAAAACAGAAAATCGCTAATTACCGCTAAACTAAGCGTTATATAAAAAAATGTTTGAAATAAAAGTTTTTTAATTCTCTATTTTTTATTTAGGATTTTTAGGATTTTAAATTCTCTACAACTTTTATTATATATACATTTTTGCGCTAAAATGCATAATAAAGTCGCAATCTTTAAAAAACAATTTTTTTACGTGAAAACAACCTCTCCAAGAATTTCAGCAAACATGGCGCCTACCGTATCTTGTAGAGCATAAACAAATTTAGTAAACCAGGCGATTTAAAAAAAATCGTAGGACCAGTTTTTGAGAAAATTGCAAAAAAGTGAAAAATTATACGAATAAACTACTACTTCCGTTCAACCGATTTTGATGAAAATGTTCGTGTCGGGTCCGGTAGTGGTATGTAACTTAAGTTTCAAGTTTCAAGTTCGTACAATGATCCCTTCTTGAGATATTCTGTTCACACACACAGAAAGAGCATTTCTGTTCACAAAGAGCATTTGCAATACATTGTTTTAGATCATCGATATCTACAGGAAGCGGTGGTACAAAAACTTTATCTTTTACATAACCCCATAAGAAAAAGTCGCAGGGCGTTAAGTCTGGACTACGAGGTGGCCACGGCGAAACACAATGTTTTCCTCACTTGCACAGCCAATCCATCGTCTCGGAAGACGTTCATCAAGATAATTTCTGATCTGTAAGTGCCAGTGAGGTGGAGCTCCATCTTTTACAAAAATGAAGTTATCACTATCTTCCTGGAGTTGAGACATTAACCATTCGTTTAACATGTCCAGGTAAATTACTCCGGTTACTGACACTAATTCAAGAACACAGTAAGCTTTCTCCACTTGAGTAGCTGCCATTTTGCTAGACTAGTCGTTGTAACAGCAGCCAACAACAAATAATAGCAACAGTTGTACCAACATAAACTTTGAAAAATTCCCTTCAAATTTATATCATTTACTATATTTAAATACACCAGTTTGATGTTTAAGAAGCTGTCGAAAGTGTCTATTTCATTTATAATCACCCTGTATATATAAACTAAGTAATTTCAAAAGAAATTCTTGAAAATTTATTTTACACTTTTAACAGTTTAAATGTTGTAAAGTTTAAAGTGAATGAAAAAATTTAGAAGGAAGAGAAAGTAAATAAATTAAAAAAAGGAATATTTTTATAATTAGGCAACTAAATTTTGTTTATGAATTTAAAACAATATTTATTATTTTAGTTTACTACAGAGATAAGTAAACATAACCTAGATTGAAGTTTGTACGGAGCACTTAATAGGGAAATGATATAGCGTGCAAATTTCTTTTGAAACAGAAAGGTTAGAGGTTAAATTTATAAATAATCAAACTGATCCAAATCACGTGTTTCCCTTGTTACTTTTGATTAACATTTAAATCTTTCGAAAATTTAAATAACGGTTCAATCAGTAAATTAAGTAATTGCTGTATTTCAGTAAAACATTTTTGTCTGTTTTTTCTTTGATGTTTCCCTTCCCAAAGTTCAAGGTTAAAACAAAATGTTAAAATTTGACCGATGTAATTTATTGATTTTTTTTTAAATGAATTTGATCGAAGTATGTAAAATTTCCATATTGAAAAAGCTTGTGACACTTACGAGGATTTTTAAATTATGATGACTTCGTTTTAGTCGGCGAGTGTCGTTTGAATTGTCTAAAGAGGCTGCAGTCACGTTTGTGTCAAAATAATAGCATGAGTCATCATAATTAAAAAGTAATGTACAGTACATGAGTAAATTCTTTAGAATCATCGGACTTAAACTTTCTTTAGTTCAGTACATCCGATTTTATGAGTACATATTTTACTTTCTCTTGACTATATGAGTAGGCCTATATAAGAAGGAAATAATGTTCTCATGTCAATTTTTCGAAATCAAGTTTTTACCAGATATACACGTTTTTAGACCCCCCTGAACCCAAAAAACATATGTTTAGCGATTGGTGTGTGTGTGTGTGTGTGTGTGTGTGTGTGTGTGTGTGTGTGTGTGTGTGTGTGTGTGTGTGTATGTGTGTGTGTGTGTGTGTGTGTGAACAAAATATCCCAAGAAAGGAATATCGTACAAGTTGAAACTTCGAAAAGTTAAGTTAGGTACCACTAGAGAACTCGACACAAACATTTTCATTAAAATCGGTCAACCGAAAGTAGTAGTTTATTTGTGTCATTTTTCACTTTTTTACGATTTTCTCAAAAACGGCTACTACAACTTTTTTTAAAAATCACTGCATTTACTACATTTTTTATGGTCTACAAGATACGGTAGGCGCCATGTCTGCTGAAATTCTTGGGAAGGCTGTTCTCTCGTAGAAAAAAAATGGTTTTTAATATTGCAACCTTAATATGCATTTAAGCGCAAAAATGTATTCATTAAAGTTTCAGAACTTAAAAAAATCAACAACTTTCATTTTAAACATTTCTTAGATAACGCCCTAGTTTAGCAGAAATTAGTGATTTTCTGTTTTTTTTTCACAAAAATCTGTAAAAATATGAAAGATTTCTATTATTAAGATTTTAAGAATTTTAAGATTTCGGCCTTTTCATTTTTATTATGCATTTTACAACAAAAGTGTATAATTAAATTAATGGAACATTAAAAGATCTACAACTTTTATTTTAAGCATTTTTCTTTACAGAGCCTAGTTTAGTGTCAAAGAGTAAGAAATTTTCCGTATTATTTACCCTAACTAAGGTTGATTTTCATTCTGCATCTTTCACTCATGATTAAAATTAGGTTGTTTTATTGTTTATTATTAATGTTAAGTTATAGTGGTCATTATTTGCATTGGCAAGAGAAAGACGTGTGTTTCACACAAGATTTTTTATATTTTAAGTCGTATCAATATCTTGGTCCTTAGTTAATGCTCAGGGTTAAGGAACGGTGGATTTGAACGTGTTTTACAAATCCTAGCCGGGAATCCAACCCGGACCTCCGTATGCAAAGTAGCACGCTAACTACCGAGCTACGGAGGCAGGCATGTAATTTTTTTGTCTTAAGTTATTAGGCCTATCTATTGAAATTTCGCAACTTGAAAGTCAGATAATTTGAAGCAAAGTATAAATAAATTAATAAATTTTCCAACAAATTTCCCACTGATTTATTGAAACACTAGCAACGCCGCTCGCTTTGCTTCACAGCAGCTAATGTAGCCCTCATTAATTTATTTTAAAAGTTCTCTATATACAATATTTGTGCTTTCGTTGCCATGTAGCAGCAAAATAAATTGTTTTTCTGCACTTCCAGCTCTAGAAAGTCCAACATAAAGTTGTCCATGAGTGAAGGAAGCACTCTTGTCTCAAATCGAAGCCTACCGTTTTAAATGTTTGTCCCTGCGATTTAACAGAATTGAATAGAATGCATAAACGAATACCGATGGAAAAGAAAGAGACAGTTGATATATGGCTGAGATAAGAGACAGTAATACGGAGGGGGGGTGCAGTACGCAGTGTAATTTGAAATATATGACTCATTCACTACCTGTCGAATGAAAACAAATATATGAAATACAGTACAAAAAAAAAATGTTGAATATTTCCAAATTTTTAATGTTTTAGGAACTGAATGTTATACTTCACGTTTTTCTATGAAATATAAAAGTTGAATCGTGCTTTTAGCCCAAAAAATACACCATGCAGAGGACTTAGAAAAAATAAAAGTGCTATGCACCCGATAAACTAAAAGATGCGACATTGACACAGTTTAAGTTGCTTAACACACTTAATTAAAGTTACTTGAAGTTGCAAAATACCCTATATTTATCAGGAAGCTCTAAGCAATACAACAATGAAAGATTTCTTAAAATCAGTTCAGTAGTTTCTGAGTTTACCTCATACAAGCAAACAAACAAACAAACGAACAAACAAACAGACGTTTCTTCTTTATTATATTTCGTATTTTAAGTCGTATAAATATCCTGGTCATTAAATACTTCTCAGGGTTAAGGAACGGTGGGTTTGAACGTGTTTTCCAAATCTTAGCCGGGAATCCAACCCGGACCTCCATATGCAAAGTAGCACGCTAACTACTGAGCTACGGAGGCAGCCATGTAATGATTTTGTCTTAAGTTATTATCTATTGAAATTTCACAACTTGAAAGTCTGATAAATTGAAGAAAAATAAATTTATAAATTTTCCCAACAAATTTCGCACTGATTTATTAAAACATTGTAAACGATATATTGTAACGTTCGTTATAAATATATGTGACTTAAATTCAAAACGTAGAACATCAATAACTGTTTTACCGCAATTGTAAATCTATTGACGCCGAAATGTGAAACGTGGATTGTAAAAAGGGGGCAGGACTATATTTTATGGGCCCGTTTGGACCATCACTTTAAAGTGCGGTAGAGTCAAACAAGAATCAATAAATCAATCAATGTCAAACAAGGCCATTGACGAACATTTATCAAAGGTTAGTGGTGGAATACGCTCATTAATCTTTTTAAAAATAAATTATCCATACTGAATTTTGTTATACTTACGCCTAAATATATTTAATTGACTCAATAAAAGCTTTTACAAGGTTACTTTATTTAGCTTTAATGGACTCTTTCTTAATTTTTATTACTGTTAATTTATTATTATTAATAAATAATTTTATGGAAAACTATTTTTATTGGTGAAGTACTAAAATGTTACATTCAAATATTGAGTTGAAAGTACTGGGTTATATTCCAACGTTTCTCAAGTACACAATGATGCTCTAAACCCCTTGTAGTTGTCATCGTTTAAACTTTAATAAAACTTTATTAATAAAAACAGTATTGATTTTTAATATTAATTATGTCATAATGGTATTAAGACAAAAGTGGTGGGCTGGCAATATTTATTTCTTTTGTTTTACATTTGTTTTGTTTTGGAATTTACTCTTTTTTTGACTTTATTAGGAAAATTCACAACTGTACAAATAAAAACAACGAGTGAATGAGATGATTACGAAATTAAATAAAATGAGCTTTAAGACTTAAAAGAGATCACCAATCAACAGTGAGCTCCAGCTGGAAATGTTCTGTTAACGAATTACATAATTGTGTATACTATCGGAAATTACTTATTAAAAAATGATATCCCTACTCCATCGTCCACGTAGACGTCTGCGGGGATTTCCTGGAAGGTATGGTAGGTATAGTTTGTGTACAAGTTCGTTGCTATGATGTGATATCATACGGAATCTTGTGTAAATTTTACGAAATAAGTCGTTTACGAACGGAATTTTGAGGTCATTGTGCAAATAGTCATTGGTAACGTAAAAGGGAGCATTTGTAATTTGTCGTGAGAGTTTTGATTGAAATCGCTGTTGGAATTACTCTAATACTGAAGATGTATGATAGTGAGATGAGGGATGAAAAAAATGCAGAACTGACCGGAATTTGAACCCGGGACCCCAGCGTAGAAGCCAGTTGCGCTGACTACTACACTACAAGAGCCGGCCATTTTTTTGTCTTTAATTTTATTTTCATTAATTAATTTAGAGTAACGAATTTCATTATGATGAATGAAGTCAAGGTGTCATTTGCAGAATGGAACGTAGATGGTTTTCAGAGGACATGGCATGCTGATAAGCATAATTTTTCACTCAGTGAGGAAAGACATGGTAAACCACCTCACTCCTCGTCTTAATAAACCCTCTAGAGGTTCAAACCACCTGTTAGGCTGATAAACAATACAATTTCGATTACAGTACTGTACCCTAAACTAAACAATTTTTATTTCCGTATATTATGTTTAAAATTAAGTTAACAGATGAGGAAGAACCGCTAGTCCCGTTTAGTTTACGAGTGCAAACCCACCGGTTAGAGAAGTGGTGGACGCCAAAGTAGGAGATGGTTTCCGGAAAAGGCCGAGCTGCCTAATTCATGAAGTGACGTAGAAGATTTTTAAATTTATTTAACGGGCAGCGTTAAGCACATTTAGTTGAATTACAGCTTTAACGCATTCTTTCTAAAAGATAAAAGGCCGAGCTGCCTAATTCATGAAGTGAAGTAGATGTTTAAAGTTATTTAACGGGCAGCGTTAAGCACATTAAGTTGAATTCAAGCTTTAACGCATTCTTTCTAAAAGATATAATAACCGTTTTTTCACGAATTCATTGACAAACGAGAAACAAAAAGTCTTAAAATTTAATCAACACTTTCAAAAATTAGCATAACTTAAGATTAACCGCGGGACTTATCATAAGTAAATACTAAAATGCTTACATAAATATTTATTTACTAATTACTTACAACTTAGAAGCGAAATTACAAGGACTTACCTATAACAAAAAGAAATAAAGTTTTAATTAATCACACAATTAATTAATTACCATAAATTAATACTGTAACTTTTTTCTTTGTTTAATTAACGTCGTATCAACTACTGTGTTCATTAGTGACGATGGTGGGTTGTAACTGTGAATGATGAAATGATTTTTTGCAACGTATGAAAATGCCGTATATGAGTGGGATTCGAACGCAAGACTGCATGATGAGAGGCGAGCACGTTACCAACTACGCCAATGCGGCCGGCACTGTAACTTTTATTTCAGGTTATTTCGAAAGCTGGTTAAAATCTGAACTATCATTTGGCTTTAAACTGCTAACATTATACTTTTTTCTTTTTCTTAACACAATTGCCTGTTGAAATAAAGATGTCCTACGGACTTATCTTAAAACAACAAGGCAACACATAATTCAAATCACAAAGTTCCTCCATTAGAGGGTTTTCTTCGATCATGACATTAAACAAACTCATCCACTCAATATTCTACTTAACCCACCGGGTTGGTCTAGAGGTAAAGTTGTCGCCAAACTCAGCTATTAAACAGCTGATTTTTGGAGACGAAGGTTCCTGGTTCAAATCCTAGTAAAGGTTTCAACTTTCATACGGATTTGAATGCAAGACATTTGTTACCGGTGTACTTTGATGGTTGGGGTTCAATTAACCATACTCTCTCAGGAATGGTCGGTCTGAGTATGTACAAGACTACACCTCATTTACATGTCATACATATCATCCTCATCTTATTGGGTCATGGGGTTGCTTATTGTTCTGAATTGAACAGATTGCAACGTACACACATTAGGGATTAAAAACAAAAACAAAATATTCTACTTAAGAATATATTGTAGATTTTGCTGTATTTACAAAAAGAAAACTATCGGCTGGTGCTCTTCTGGAAGTAAATTAAAGTAATTATTTTTACAAATTGATAGTTCTACTAGATGTAATATTAGAAAAAATACTATTTTTTCTTTTAGATATAACGGTCTGAAAATGTAATAAAAATAGTATTACTTGTAAAGGTTTTGCACATTTATAGTAACACAGACAATGAAGGACTAAAAATAAAAATCGGGTGTGAAAGACTCACACGGACTTTCTCTTACCAATCTAAATAATGACCAATATAACCTAACATTAGTAATACAAAATTAGAAATAAAAAATTACCTTAAAAAACATAACCTTATTTTAATCATGAGTGACAATCATTTAACAATGATGCAAAATGAAAATCAACTTCAGTTTGGCTTAAAATTACGGAAAAATCACTCTTTCACGTTTTTCTTTTTAGAGAAAAATGCTGTGAATATAAGTTGCGATCTTTAAATTTCCTATAAATTTTATTATATACACTTTTATCGTAAAATGCATACTATGGCTGAAATCTTAAAAGATCTATTTTTTTACAGATTTTCATGAGAAAAAACAGAAAAGCACCGCTTAAAACTAAGCGTTTTCCAAAAATGTTAGAAATAAAAGTTGTAGTTTTTAAATTCTCTACAACTTTTATCATATACATTTCTGCGCTAAAATGCATATTAAAGTCACAAATCTTAATAAACCATTTTTTCTACGAAAGCACAGCCTTCCCAGAAATTTCAGCAGACATGACGCCTACCTTATCTCGTAGAGTATAAAAACATAGTAAATGATTTGATTTTAAAATAAATAGTAGAAGCCGTTATTGAGAAAATCGCAAAAAAGTGAAAAAATGACACGAATAAACTACTACTTCCAGTTGACCGATTTTGAAGAAAATGTTCGTGGGGTCCTTAAGTCTCAAGTTCGTACGATGTTCCGTTCTTGAAATATTCTGTTCACACACTCACACATACATACACAACATCTTTTTTTGCGTTCAGGGGGCCTAAACGTGTAGATCTGGTGAAAACTCGATGTCGAAAAATCGACATGAAACAATACCTCCTTCCTATATACAGGCAAGAGAAAGTTACATTTTTTTTTCATTTAGATGTAACGGCCTGAAAATGTAATAAAATGTTTAAAAATTAGTATTACTTGTAAAGGTTTTGCACATTTATCGAAACGCAGATGATGAAGGCAAAGGAACAACAAAGAGTGTTGAACCCGGGGCTCCTGGCGTAGAATCCAGTTGTGATCACAGCACCAATACCCCACCCTTTTTATAATCTACTATGGAACCTCAATAATGTGAACAATAACTCTGTGAGCAGCGCGGATGCACTTAAAGTAAATCATTAATAAGAAAGCTTTTTAAATAATTAATTATTATAGAAATGTAGAAAAGGAATCAAATAATTCAGTGATGTATTATAACAATTGTAGAATACAACGTTAGTAATTGTACAAGTGTGGGTGTCTATATTGTGTTTACATGCATGAAGTATTTGGGTTGAGCGTTGTATTTTATGGTAGACAAGACTGGCGCCTTCATTGTTCCGTTGTCATGACAACTACGCCTATTTTAAAGTGGCGTCTTCTAATAATGCGCAGGTGGTCGTCTGATTTTTTTTAATATATAATAATAATAATATATATACTATTACTAATATTGCTCCTGAACTTCATGCCAAAAAATTACAAACATTAGTGGAATGCAAAACAAAATAAATTCAGTTTATCTACAGAGTGATTCACGAAGATATATAGAAACTTTTGTAGCTAATTGTACATGTAAAAATAATGAAAAAAGTTTATATAAACGTGGGTCCGGAAATGCTTCGTTTCCGAGTTACGGCTAGCGAAAGTTTCGCCTGGATTTCAGCTCACCAGGTGAAATGAGATCTTCCTGAAATTCTGGTAAGATGATTAAGGGGCGAATTTAATTATTTCTCATGGTTTTTGATCTGATAAATTGAATAAAACAGGTCCCAGAACTGTAAGTTAAATAGTTTTTAAGAAAACCAGTAACAAATGCAAAAAAAATGGAGTGAAAACACATTTTTTCATCTTTGGGCAAGAATAACTTTGTTATTTTACCAAGAAAGAGTTAAAAAATTTGAATAAAACATGTAGAAAATTTTATTCTGAACAAACCTGTGTAAATAAAGTACACAGAAAGCGAGAAGATGTTTGATAAAATGAATTTTTATTCATAACAGTACAAAGTAAAATTAAACGGAAAAACAAAGATGAAAAAAATGTGTTTTTTCACTCCATTTTTTTGCATTTGACACTGTTTTTCTCAAAAACTATTTAACTTACAATTCTAGGACCTGTTTTATTCAATTTATCAGGTCAAAAACCATAAGAAATTATTGAATTCGTCCCTTAATCTACCTTACCATAATTTCAGGAAGACCTCATTTCACCTGGTGAGCTGAAATCCGGGCGAAATCTTTCGCTAGCCGTAACTCGGTAACGAAGCATTTCCAGACCCATGTTTATAAGAACTTTTTCCATTATTTTTACATGTAAAATAGACTCCCAAAGTATCTGCATATCTTCGTGAATCACCCTGTATAATTTTCCACGGTTTCTCCGAATTTTTATCGTTCTTGAATAAATTACAAAAATCAATTTTTTTGAATCTTAAATTTTGTTTTTTAATGCAGACGGTGAAGGGTGATGAACGTTAGTAACAGATGGAAAAATTACACACCTAACCAGGAATCAAACATAGGTAGCTCTTTATCAGCGTCATCATGGTTATTGGCACCCAAAATGTTTAACCCTACAGCCGGCAATAACATTTTTCTAGACAGGCAAGAGAATTTCTAGATTCCAAACCGTAAAGAAATCATTAAAAACTTGCTTTAAATCACAAACCTTGTTACGTGACATCAAAATAGCAATAAAACTTACGAAAATAGAATAAATACATTACTGAAATTTTAATCTGACAGTAAGGGATGCTGAAACTATTTGAAAATAATTTTTGGACAAATATTTTTCTAAAATTTTAAATAACACTACTGTTCAAAACTTTCTTATGCTCTACTTTCAAAATTCATTATATACGAGTCGTTACATTTTATGTTTATTTCAAAATAAAATAAAAAACCAAATATATATTCAAAACTGAAGAACATATATACAAAAACACATAATGTAAACCAAGAAATAACCAAATTCAGCTCTAGGATAGCGTGGTTTCTCAACAGAAAAACACAAGCAGAATATGCAACTACAATACTGTATTATACGTAAAAAATTACTTTATAAATTGCTAAATTATTGGACAAAACACCAACGCTGTCTGTAGATGAAATTAAAACTAAAACGACAACATTGCAATGCTATGAAGCAAATCCGATTTTGCGTTGCGACCGGTTTAAGAAGCGGTAACATCGTCTCAAAATCGACGATTGCTGGCTCTAGGGTTAATTTGCTCCCTTTGCACGTAAAAAAACTTAAATGATAAATTTTTCAAAAGTAATGTTCATGAATGGATAATTATTGTAGGCAGAGACAATATAGAAAAGTTAATATAGAAATAAAGTATTTTGCTCACTTACTTTTTTATATACGAATGTACCGGGTGTCCCACGAAGAGGTTGCTATTTTTGAATTAATATGTCGGACGTATCGCACACTCTACAGACTGGAAACTTTACACTTTTAATAAATAGATATGTAAAAAAGAAACTCTCGAGTTTCACTTGCTTTTGATTAATTAAAAAAAATGGCGGAAAGTAATTTTATTGGCATAACCATTTTAAATTGAAGACCCTGCTGCAATAAGGAGGCAGCTCCATTTTTTTGTTAATTTGAGTTCGTGATTTATTACGAGGGTAGGCTGATAAGTAATGCACACATGCTTGTAGAAGACGAACAAAAAGAAATAGCAAGATGGGGTAAATAACAAATTAAAGTACAAATCTTAACCTACCAAATTATCTATTTATTTTTCAATATAGTCACCGTTAAGCATTACACATTTCTCCCAACGTTTAACAAGTTTTTTCATTCCGTCACTGAAAAATTCTTCCGACTTTCCTCGAACCCAGGACGCAATAGCTGCCTTCACCTCATTGTCCGAGCTGTAATGATTACCATTAAGGTCTCTCTTCAGTAGAGGAAAAAAATAAAAATCGCAAGGCGCAAGGTCGGGAGAATACGGAGGGTGTAAAATTGGTTGAAACTTCAGGTTTCTCAGAGCCTCTCCAGTTGCACGCGAAGTGTGTGGACGAGCATTGTCGTGTTGCAAAATTATTGGCGCCAGGTTGCCTCTAACACGACAAACTCGACGTCGGAGGTGTTTCAGAGTCTGTATATACTGAGCAGAATTTACCGTTGCCCCTCGTTCCAGATAATCAGTCACATAAACTCGGCGAGCATCCCAAAACACAGTCAAAAGAATTTTTTTTGCGGACGGTTGTGTTTTGAACTTTTTCACAACAGGAGAATGTGGATGACGATATTCAGCGCTCTGCCTTTTTTCTTCGGGATCGTAATGATGAACCCATGACTCGTCCCCCGTCACAATATTCAAAAGAAAGTCGTCTCCTTCGTCACGGTAGCGCTTCAAAAGTTGTTCACAGCATTCCAATCGACGCTGTTTATTCTCGTCTGTCAGACGGCGTGGTACCCATCGTGCACAGATTTTACGGTATCCCAATTGTTCAATAATGAAGCCAACACGTTCCTTAGATATTCCAATTTGGTTTGCGATACGCTGTTGAGTGATTCGCCGGTCATTTTGAATCAAATCATCGATGAGTTTGCGACGATTATCGTCTGAGGCAGTGATTGGTCGTCCACTGCGTGTTTTGTCAACAATTAAGGCTTTTCCAGGTTGGCAATCACGAAATTTTATTACCCAACGATTCACAGTAGACCTATCAACAGTATCGTCACAATAAACAGCCTTTAAACGACGATAAATCTCACTAGGATTCACTTTCTCAGCAGTTAAAAATTCGATAACAGCGCGTTGTTTAATTCTCGTTGACATAGCACCAGAACACGACGCCATACTTCCACTACTCAAAACAAACTGAATGAAAGCAACGCCTTCAAACTGCGCAGGCTTGTAGAGGAGAAATAGTACTTCCACATGCCACCAGGCGCGCTACTGAAGTTTATTTAGTTGTCTTCTACAAGCATGTGTGCATTACTTATCAGCCTACCCTCGTATAATGTTACTTTAGTAATACGTAAAATGAAAGAAATATGAAAGTGATAAATTATTAATGAAGACAATTTGTTTCATCGACCTTTATTTGAATAGATGTCCATCAATAAATATGCACTGATAGCAACGAAACTAAAAATGAGTCATAAGCGTTTTTGAAAAATTGCCGAGGTATCAACAACAGTTGTCTTCAATCAGCCTCAGTAATTCATCGTCTGCTGTAATGGTATGAGAATGATTTTTCCTTCAAAAAGTCCCAAAGGAAAAAATAGCAAACAGACAAGTTTGGGATCTTGAAGGCCATGAGGCAGCTGCCACGACCTATCCAACGGTTAGGAAAATTTTGGTTTAAAACCGCTTTGGCCACATTAGCATAATGTGGAGGAGCTACACACGCTGGAAAAAAGCGTCCTGCATCTCCGCATGAAAAAGATGAGGAACCATGTGATTAGTTAAAATTGATGCGTATCTGTTTCCAGTCATTGTCTGACGGGATTTTTCATACGATAAAACACCATCCTTTCTATCTGAATCCCATTATAAATGTAAGTGGTTTTATCCACAAAATTATCGTTCATATTTTACATAATTTTCTTATTCCGCCATTTTGTTATGATAAATCATAAGCAAATGAAACTCGAGGGTAATGTTTTTACATATTTATTATAACTGTAAAGTTATCCGGTCTGTAAAGTGAGCGATACGTCCGGCAAATTAATTCAAAAAAAATCTGGTGTGAAACACTCACACAACTTTCTCTTGCCAATGCAAATAATTAACAATAAACCTAACATTAGTAATAAAACATTACAAATAAACAAAAAACTAACCTCAATAAACATAGGCCTAACCTAATTTTAATCTTGAGTGAAAGACGCAAAATGAAAATCGACCTCAGTTTGGCTTAAAAATACGGAGAATCACTCTTTAACACTAAACTACTCTCTGTACAGAAAAATGCTATAAATAAATATTGTAGATCTTTTAATTTCCTATAAATTTGATTATATGCACTTTTGTCGTAAAATGCATAGTAAGGCCGAAATCTTAAAAAAATTAATTTTTCACACGTTTTCATGAGAGAAAAACAGAAAATCGCTAATTACCGCTAAACTAAGCGTTATACAAAAAAATGATTTAAATAAAACTTGTAGAATTTTAAATTGTCTACATTTTTTATTATATAAATTTTTGCGCTAAAATGCATATTTAAGTCACAATCTTAAAAAAAAAATTGTTTTACGTGAAAACAGCCTCACCAAGAATTTCAGCAAACATGACGCCTACCCTATCATTTAGAGAATAAAAAATTGAGTAAACCAGGCGATTTTTAAAAAAATCGTAGGACCAGTTTTTGAGAAAATCGCAAAAAACTGAAAAATTACACGAATAAACTACTACTTCTGGTTGACCGATTTTGATGAAAATGTTCGTGTCCGGTCCGGTAGTGGTATGTAACTTAAGTTTTAAGTTTCAAATTCGTACAATGTTCCGTTCTTGAGGTATTTCGTACACACACACACACACACACACGCGCGCGCGCGCACACACACACACGCACGCACACACACGCACGCACACACACACACACACACACACACACACACAGACCAATCGCTAAAAACATGTTTTTTGGGCTCAGGGGGTCTAAAAACGTGTAGATCCGGTGAAAACTCGATTTTGAAAAATCGACATGAAAACAATACTTTCCTTTCTATATATTCATATAGGCAAGAGAAAGTAATAGGAACCTCTTCGTGGGACTCCCGGTATATAAATAATAGTTCGTTAGATTATATTGTTTGTTATTTTAGATTGAATATATTTTTTCAATAATTGAGATTGATTATCGTTTTTTTAATAATTCTATAACTTAAGTTGCATGCCCTTAAAGCGCTATATATGTCTACAGTTAATTAGATTTATTAAACTTTAAGACAGCACTTTTTTCAATTTTTTACTTTCTCTTGCCTATATGAATATATAAGAAGGAAAGTATTGTTTTCATGTCGATTTTTTGAAATCGAGTTTTCACCGGATCTATACGTTTTCAGACCCCCTGAACCCAAAAAACATGTTTTTAGCGATTGGTATGTGTATGTGTGTGTGTGTGTGCGTGTGCGTGTGTGTGTGTGTGAAATGTGTACAAAATATCTCAAGAACGGAACATTGTATGATTTTGAAACTTCAAACTTAAGTTCCGTACCAATACCGGATCTGACACGAGCATTTTCATCAAAATCGGTCAACCGGAAGTAGTAGTTTATTCGTATAATTTTTCACTTTTTTGCGATTTTCTCAAAAACTGCTCCTACGATTTCTTTAGAAATCGCCTGGTTTACTCAATTTTTTATTCTCTACAAGATAGGGTAGGCGCCATGTTAGCTGAAGTTCTTGGTCAGGCTGTTTTTACGTAAAAAATTGTTTTATTTTTAAGATTACGGCTTTAATATGTATTTTAGCGCAAAAATGTATATAATAAAAAATGTAGAGAATTTAAAATCCTACAACTTTTATTTTAAGCAGTTTTTTGTATAAGGCTTAGTTTAGCGGTAATTAGCAATTTTCTGTTTTTTCTCACGAAAACGTGTGAAAAATTAATTTTTTTTTTAAGATTTCGGCCTTAGTATTCAATTTATGACAAAAGTGTATATAATCAAATTTATAGGAAATTAAAAGTACTACAACTTTTATTTAGAGCAATTTTCTCTATAGAGCCTAGTTTAGTGTAAAAGAGTGATTTTCCATAATTTTAAGCCGAACTGAGTTCGATTTTTATTTTGCGTCTTTCAGTCATGATTAAAATAAGGTTATATTTTTAGAGGTTAGTTTTTTGTTTATTTCTAATGTTTTATTACTAATTTTAAGTTATATTATTTATTATTTGCATTGGCAAGAGAAAGTTGCGTGAGTTTTTCACACCAGATTTTTTCAAAATATTTGCACCTGCAGAAGGTGGGATAACAGCACTGCAGCACTGACCGCCAGTGTTTCCTGGCTGCCACGAGGTTCCATATCAGTCGTGATTCTGCTGTTCATTACTACCTACGCGTGTTAAATTCGCCCAAATTAATCGTAATATTTCTTTAAATAGTCTTTATTCTTGTAGATTTGTGCGCTCCTTTTATTCTGCAAATCAACGTAAAAACAATCTCTTTTAGTCAGTTCTATTTACGGATATTTTTGTATACATCACGTCACGTCACTCAAGAATAAAAACGGATATCTACATAAATTATCGAGTAAAAGTGAAAAGAAATATATGTCATGAAATTTGCATGGATTCTTTAAAACCTGTTTTCCATATAGGAAAATACATGTTTTTTACTTTCTCTTATCTATATAATACGTAGGAAAGAAAGTATTGTTTTGATATTGATTTTAAGAAATCAAGTTTTCACCGGATTTATACTTTTCAGACCCCCTGAACCCAAAAAACATGATTTTAGCGATTGGTGTGTGTGTGTGTGTGTGTGTGTGTGTGTGCGTGTGTGTGAACAAAATATCTCAAAAATGGAACATTGTACAAAGTTGAAAGTTGAAACTTAAGTTAGTTACTACTAGGAGACCCGACACGAACATTTTCATCAAAATCGGTCAACCAAAAGTAGTAGTTTATTCGTGTCATTTTTTACTTTTTTGCACATTTTTAAAAAACAGTTTTTTTTAAATCGTCTCATTTCCTACATTTGTTATTCTCTACAAGATAGGGTAGGTGCAATGTCTGCTGAAATTCTTGGGGAGGCTGTTCTCTCGCAGAAAAAAATATTTTGTTTAAGATGGCAGCCTTAACATGCATTTTGCTGCAAAAATGTAGCTATATAATAAAAGTTGTAGACAATTTAAAAATCTACAACTTTTATTTCAATTTTTAAATAAATAAATAAATATTAAAAATTATTAAATTAATTAAATAAATATTAAAGTAATTAGAGATTTTCTGGTTTTTCCATAAAAAATCTGTAAAAAACGGATTTTTAAGGTATCGGCTCTAGTATGCATTTTATGACAAAAGTGTATATAATAAAATTTATAAAAAATGAATTTTATAAAAATTAAAAGATCTACAACTTTTGTTTTAAGGATTTTTCTGTACAGAGCCTAGTTCAGCGTGAAAGTGTATTTCCGTATTATTGAGCCAAGTTTATGTTAATTCACATTTTGCATCATTTACTCATGATTAAAATAAGGGTATTTTTTTGAGGTTTTTTGTTTATTACTAATGTTAAGTTATATTGTTTATTATTTGCATTAAAAAGAGAAAGTCGTGTGTGTGTCACACCAGATTGTTTCCTTAAAAAATTGTACTCCAAACTATAATTGAATGCGTCTGTGAAATAAAACTAATTCCGTCCACGAAAGGTTAATATTGATTTTTTTGTATCAATTGTACGAAGAAAAAACAGGAATTAACGAAACACAGATTCAAACCTGATAATTAGTGTAATTAATCAGTGCCCAGTAGAGATTCGAACCCGAGGCCTTCAGTATAACTGGTTTTTACATTTTTCTTCTATAGTGGTACCGATATGGTTCATACAGATTTCAGTAACGATTGCTGTATTATAATAGTCGAATACAATCATTCTAAAGAAAACGTACTAAAATGTGTTATGCTAAAAGCATAACTACTACTTACAGGCGTTACAGGCTAAACACAGTATATAATTAAAAATGATGAAATTATTAATCAGTGAATTTTCATCAGTTAGATGAAAATGACCACTTCAGCGGAACTTACATGCTAAAACGAAACTAAAAATCCCGGGTTTGATTCTTAATATTCAAATCCGGATTAAAATACAGATTAACAAACCGTGAAAATATTTTAAAACTAAACTAGTCTAATGGATTGTTGTGGTATTTAATTAATTTTCTTAAATTGTTGAATTATTTTTAAAAAAATTAGATTTAATTGAAAAAAGTATTTTAAGATAAACAAAATTATCAGAAGTTAATAAATATTCATGTACTTGATATCCTTTATCTTTAAATTTTAGATATGATTCAATACGATTAATTGCACACAAACTACGCACCCAAAAAAATATTTACAATGAAAAAAAGTATTCAGGTGCCTACCTCATTCAAGGTTCTAAAAATATTTTTCCTTTTTTATATAATTTTTACAACCTAGCCTAAGACTAAAGAACCATTATTTTTAACCCCAAATTACCTAACAATAACAATGAACCTGAGCTACAACGCCATCGAGACACTTATTTAAAATCTACAAATCATCAAACAAAATCAAAGACTTTTAGGCATTTCAGTCTTCTATTCAAGTTTGTGTTGTTACAAGTTAGGAGTTGCAGAACTTTAACAATCGCGTGCCAAAAAATTCCGTCTTTATGATTCCTTGCTAACCTCTTTTTTCTTCATTAAAAGTTTCGATCTTAAAATCCCGATGAAGGTTTTTTTTTGTAATTCCTAATTTGTGTACGTTGCAATCTGTTCAATCAGAACAATAAGCAACCCCATGACCCAATGAGATGAGGATGATGGTTATGACGTGTAAATAAGGTGTAGTCTTGTACAGACTCAGGTGAACCATTCCTGAGAGAGTATGGTTAATTGAACCCCAACCATCAAAGTACACCGGTAACCACTGTCTAGTATTCAAATCTGTATAAAAGTAACTACCTTTACTAGGGTTTGAACCAGGAACCTTCAACCCGAAAATCGGCTGTTAAACAGCTGATTTTGGCGACGACTTTACCTCTAGACTAACCCGGTGGGTTAGTGAAAGTTAACATTCTGAATGTACCGTGGAGAGTAGAATGTACCGTGAGAGTAGCGTGGAGAGTAGAAAATATCGTGGAGAGTAGATGAAAGTTAACATTCTGAATGTACCGTGAAGAGTAGAAAATATTCCTAAGCAAGTTTTACGGACACCTGTTAATAAATTTTTTTTGTCTTTAATTTTTATTACGGTACTGTAGCCTACATTGAGCTGCACAATTTTCGTATGTGATATTGAAGTGGCGGTGGGAAGTTTTGCTTTAAGGAGAAGAGGTACCCAGTGGTACATTCTCCGTTTATAAGTACGGGTATTGTTTGTTATTCAGACCAAGAGGTCTCTACTCCATTTTCGCTTGAGACGGTCGCACGAGTAATAAGTTTCTTGTAGCTAGATCATGAGCTAGTTGGTTTGGATGGTCATCTAGTCGTTCGTGAAATTTACTCTACAAGGACGCGGTTAGCTTCTTAAATAAAAGTTTATAAATTAATATCTATTTATTTTATATATTTTTTTTGTAATCCCTAATGCGTGTACGTTACAATCTGTTCAATTCAGAACAATAAGAAACCCCATGGCCCAATGAGATGAGGATGATGTGTATGACGTGTAAATGAGGTGTAGTCTTGTGCAGACTCAGGTCAACCATTCCTAAGAGAGTATGGTCAATTGAACCCCAACCATCAAAGTACACCGGTAGCCACTGTCTAGCATTCAAATCCGTATAAAAGTAACTACCTTTACTAGGATTTGAACCAGGAACCTTCGTCTCCGAAAATCAGCTGTTAAACAGCTGATTTTGGTGACGACTTTACCTCTAGACCAACCCGATGGGTTATTTAATTTAATGATACACACTTTTTTCAATTTGACAGAATACATTATTTAGTAGATAACACATTAATTAATGCTGTATCATGGGCAACCAACAGAAGTAAGGCTCGGGATCTGGCTGCCGAGTTCATTCACCCATTATGCGTCGTAACCATTATTTTATACTAACAATAATAATACATGAAACCAAATCAAAAGATGAAAAGAAATCAAGAAATAGGGGTCAACTTTAATACAGTTTGTTTTAACGATGAAGTTTTTTATTTTTAAGAAAATCATTTCAGAAAATTAAAATCAACGTATACAGAGTGATTCACGAAGATATGCAGAAACTTTGGGAGCCCATTGTACATGTAAAAATAATGAAAAAAGTTTATATAAACATGGGTCTGGAAATGCTTCGTTACCGAGTTACGGCTAGCGAAAGATTTCGCCCGGATTTCAGCTAACCAGGTGAAATGAGGTCTTCCTGAAATTCTGGTAAGGAAGATTAAGGGGCGAATTCAATCGTTTCTTATGGTTTTTGACCTGATAAATTGAATAAAACAGGTCCCAGAACTGTAAGTTAAATATTTTTTTGAGAAAACCAGTGTCAAATGCAAAAAATGGAGTGAAAAAAACACAATTTTTCATCCTTGTTTTGCCGGTTAATTTTACTCTGTACTGTTGTGAATAAAAATTCATTTAATCAAACATCTATTCGCTTTCTGTGTACTTTATTTACACCGGTTTTTTTAAAATAAAATTTTCAACATGTTTTTTTTTTAAATTTAACTGTTTCTTGGTGAAATAACAAAGTTATTCTTGCCCAAAGATGAAAAAATGTGTTTTTCACTCCATTTTTTGCATTTGACACTGGTTTTCTTAAAAACTATTCAATTTACAGTTCTGGGACCTGTTTTATTCAATTTATCAGATTAAAAACCATAAGAAATGATTGAATTCACCCCTTAATCTACCTTACCAAAATTTCAGGAAGACCTCATTTTACCTGGTGAGCTGAAATCCGGGTGAAACTTTCGCTAGCCGTAACTCGGTAACGAAGCATTTCCGGACCCATGTTTATATAAACTTTTTTCATTATTTTTACATGTACAATGAGCTCCTAAAGTTTCTGCATATCTTCGTGAATCACCCTGTATAAGTTTTGGTACTAATTTTTTAATAATTTTAAGTGCAAGATTACTTTGTTGAATCGGACTTTTTGGAGGTTTGATCAGGGACTTGGTGATATTTATCAGTTTATAACCAGCGTATTCATATCGTCTAGTAATTAATGTTAAAGTTCTTTTAGGTGTTTTATATCTGCTGAATGAAGCATCACGAAGTTGCTGTTCATTTGTACGGGTTTCAAAATCTTTTATGTTATTGTATATATAAATTAATAGTCTTTTGATGTACAGCTGTCTAATGGTAGGAATTTTAGATTCACTGAACAGTAATCTGCCAGGATAAAATCTATCCTTGCCTAATGCTGTTCTCACTATATACGAGCGCAATCCAGAAAGTAACAGACGTTTTGGTCTGGCGCGGCAGTGGGCGAAGCTAGCGCCGCCATCTTGGCGTCAGAGTGTTTCTACATTCAGTACGCAACCAGGTGTGGTAGCTAGAGCATTGTACGTATTTGTACTTTTTATACAGTGGAGTTTTAAAATGAGCGCTGCGATTGAAAATCCTGCCAGCTGTGAAGTGCGTGGTGTGGTACGGTTTTTGTTGGCGAAAAATTACAAACCGATTGAAATTTATCGCCAGATTTGTGACGTGTATGGCAAAGGAATAATGAGTGAAAGCCGAGTGAGGCAGTGGTGCATTGATTTTAGAAATGGCCGAACCAATGTTCACGATGAGGATGGCAGTGGTAGGCCTAGCCTTGTGACTGATGAATTGGTAGTGAAATCAATGAAAAAATCCGTAAAAATTGTCATTTCACTATTACGGAACTCACAAAACATTTCCCCCAAATTTCACGGAGTTTAATTCATGAAATTGTGGTTGGTAAACTTGGATACCACAAACTTTGTGCCAGGTGGATTACGAAAATCCTAACGGAAGACCACAAAAAACAAAGCTGCAGCACTGAGATTTCTGGAAGAGTACGACAAAAGTGGAAACCATGTTATCGATCGTATTGTAACTGGTGACGAGACTTGGGTAAAGCACGTCAACTGTGAAACAAAACGGCAGTCGATGGAGTTCGCTTCGATACTGACGCTGAACTCCATGCCGATGTAAACCAGTGATTGAACTGGCAGGCGGCAGATTACTACAAAGAAGGCATTAAAAAGCTTGTACCACGTTAAGATAAATGCCTTAATTTACTTGGCGATTACGTAGAAAAATAGGCTAAGAGTTAACCTTCAAAATGTACGTAATAAAAATTGTTTTTTTTACTTAGTTTATTTTTTATTTCAAAACGTCTGTTACTTTCTGGACAGCCCTCGTATATAATAAATAGTTGGTTAAATATGTCCGTTGATAGAACGGACATCCTACCAGTAAATTTTTTGTATTATAACGGCGGTTCTCGATTATATTTGTGTGACTTTCCAGCGCAGTTTGAGATTAATCGAAGAACTTTACTGTATGTAGTATTGTATGGTACTTGCTTTGTGGTAGGAATATTTGTTTCTTTTCTTGAAAACTATCAAATAAATCGCTAAAATCATTTCAATGACTAATAATTTTAACAATGTTGTTGTTTAGGTCATCAGCCAAAAGACTGGTTTGAACCTGTAGAGGTTTTACTAAGTAAATCGATGAGTAAGGTGGTTTACCATTGCCTTCCTCACTGAGTGGAAAAGTACGCTTATCAGCATGCCGGGCCCTCTGAAAAGCACATATTTTCCACTCTGCAAATGACACCTTCAATTCATTCACCACAGGGTCTGGCTGTATAATGAAATTCATTACTTTCAGAGGAGATAACTCTGTTTAGTGTCTTTTACACCCCTACCTCTTCTGTTCTTAAATAAATCAGTCATTTAATTGGCTGACCATGTGATAAGAAACAGAACTATTTATTTTAGCCCTGCAACGAACAGATTGAGTGTAAATAGTTTGACACTCTACCTGTCTGCAGATAAAAGAGTTAATAGAATTTCAAGGAGTTTGGTATAATAATATGAAATTATAATATTTTATAAAGTGAAGAAGGCAGATGTAAACCAATTTTCCCCTTATATTTATCAGAAACTTTGAAAATTCAGAACCTCCCTTTAAACAAAAATTAAACAAACAATAAAAAACAGCGAAAAATTTTCGTAACGGATATTAAGTAATAGATTGTAATGAAATGGATGTGTTGCGGTAAGGGAGAAGTAGGCCTACAGTGATAAATTTCCTGTGATGGCCGAACATTAATTAAATAACCACAGGAGTTAATTCAGGAAGTCCTTACTCCATTTTCCAAGGAAAGGAGTTACAGTGGTTTGATTAAGGCTGTTAAATTCGGACCTAATTAGTTTCGATATTAATAATTATATTATATATATTTTCTTTATTATACTTATTTTAGGCCTATATAAAACACCTTAATAATTATTTCACTTAAAAATAGACAAATCGGTTGGTAATCATAAGGAATATTAATAAATACCTTAATACCGATCTAAAACATCTACACGCAGTAAGATAAAACGAGACAATATGGAAGTACTGTTTTACAAAAACATTTTATGTATCTGGGATTAAACTTGATTGTTAGTAGTCTAAAAAGATTTACATCACTAAAGTTTTTGAAATTTCATAAAATATTCTACTTAACGAAATTTAAATACAATTTAGCGTAAATACTATAAATCTACTTAAATCAATTATGAACATTAAATATTATATAAAACCTGGTTTGAAACACTCACACGATTTTATCTTGCCAATTAAAATAATGAAACATGTTCAATCATGAGGGAAAGATGAAAATAAAAATCAACCTCTGTATTAGTACTTAAAAATGCGGAAAATCACTAATTGACACTAAATAGGCTAAGTGGAAAAAACGCTTGAAATAAAAATTTAAGTTTTTAATTTCCAATAACATTAACATAATTTCTTATTTACATTATTGTCGTAAAATGCATACTAATGTACATACTATGAGAGTAATTTAAAAAAATCCTATTTTTACCGACTTTGATGAGAAAAACACAGAAAATAACTAATTAACACTAAACTAAGCGTTATACAAAAAAAATCTTAAAATAAAAGTTGTAGGGTTATTAATTTTCTACAACTTTTATTATTTTGTACGATTTTGCATTAAAATGTGTATTGAATCTTAAAAATAAACTTTTTTACCACAAGAGCACACGTTCCCAAGAATTTCACAAGATATGATGCTTAGTTTATCTTGTAGAGTACCAAAAATGTAGTAAATGAGGTGATTCAAAAAAAAAACGTAGAAGCCGTTTTTGAGAAAATATGCAAAAACGAGAATTAAATCCACGATTTTTTATTGGCCTAAAACCAATAAGTCAAGTGTAATTTAACACAATACTCCATTTGAATTCTTATATTTGAGTAGAGTTTTTTGTTGTTGTCGAAATATTATTTGCAAAAATTTGGTAGAGATACTATTGCAATATGCCCATAACGGGGCAGGTGGTGGGTTAAATTAATTGCACGTGATCTGCTGGAATTTCAGAATATTTGTGGAAATATTCACAGAAATCTGAAGAATAAAACGAGGAAGGAAGCACGCCTCAAATTTTTCAACAATATTGCGGTTCCAACACTCCTATATGGCAGTGAGTCTTGGGTGCATACTGCTAAAAGCGATAGTAGAATTCAAGCTGCGGAAATGAAGTTTTTACGAAGTGTGCAAGGATGTACCAGAATGGATAGAATAAGAAACGTGGATATTAGAAGCGCACTATCAGTTCAGTCTTTGCATGAAAAGATAATAAAAAATAGACAAAGATGGTGTAGTCACCTGAACAGAATGCCAAACGAAAGGATGCCAGTGGCAGCTTTAAATTATCAACCAGTTGGCAGAAGAGATGTAGGGAGGCCGAGAGGGAGATGGGTACCGGAACAGGTTCATGTAACCTAATCCTTGGAAGTGAAGATGATGATGATGATGATCTGCTGGTTCCAGAGCTACAAAAAAAGTTCTGTTTCTTATAGAACATAGTCGGCCAAATTATATGACTGAACTATTTAAGAACAGAAAAGTTACTGGCGTAAAAGATACTAGTCAGAGTTATCTCCTTTGAGAGTAATGAATTTCGCTATACAGCCAGAATTTGTGATAAATATACATTATCACAGGGTCTGGCTAATTTTTTTTGTGTGGTGTAATTTGCAGGGTGGAAAGTAGGTGCTTTTTGGAAGGCGTGGCATGCTGATAAGCAAGCTCTTTCAACTCAGTGAGGAAGGTATAGGTAAACCACCTCATTCCTCGTTTTACTCGGTAAAACCTCTAGAGGTTCAAACCAGCCTTTCGGCTGTTGACCTAACCAACAACACTATTACAATCCAAAAAGAATTAAAGAACAAAATAAATAACAAATAAAAATGATTGTTTAGTACTAAATAATAAATTGACAAAAGACTATCAAAAGAAATCACAAACAAAAATTTCACTTTTAATCTATTTTAATTGTTTAGCTACTTGTCAAACGTTTAAAAAGCACTGCAATGAAAAGGAATTATTAACGCGTTTTTAATTAGGTACTTAATTAAATATTCAAAATTACAAATTCATTTTAAAACTGTCCGTTAATTACCAAACAACCTTGAATTGTCGTATAACAATTTTAAAATTTATATGTCCGATTTAAAAATTAATAAAACAACAAAAATTGCGTGTAATTTAAATATTTTTGCCTAATTATATGCCTAGTGATATATTAATACCACGTTTAATTTGTAAAGGTTAATTTAATTAATTATAACTCAATAGAATTAGGAAACCTATTTTTAAAATTGTTTTATTATTCCATATCATTATGATAATTTATTCCATTACATAATATTATAAAGACTGCCTTTAACATGCAGGTGAAGTCTTAAATTATTTGCACTCAATCTGCTAGTTCCAGGGCTACAAAAATTAGTTCTGTTTTTTATCACATGGTCAGCCAATTATATGACTGAAACATTTAAGAACACAACTGGTAGAGGTGTAAAAGACACAAATCAGAGTTATCTCCGCTGAGAATACTGAATTTCATCATACAGCCAGACCCTGTAGTGAATGAATTGAAGGTGTCATTTGAAAAGTGAAAAATATGTACTTTTCAGAGAACTTGCCATGCTAGTAAGCATATTTTTCAACTTAGTGAGGAATGCAATTGTAAACCACCTCTCTCCTTGTTTTACTTATTAAAACCTCTAGAGGTTCAAACCAGTCTTTCGGCTGATGACCGAACGTATAAGTAATTAATTAACATGAAACGAAAAAGTATTTTGATCGTGAAAAATACTGTGATATCTCACGTTTTCTGACCATTTGAGGAGTTATCTCCTCTGACAGTAATGAATGTCATTATACAGCCAGACCCTGTGGTGAATGAAGTGAATGTGCCATTTGCAGGGTGGATAGTAGATGCTTTTTGGAAGTGCCTGGCATGCTAAAAAGCAAATTTTCACTCAGTGAGGAAGGTAATTGTAAACCACCTCATTTCTCATTTTACTCAGTAAAGCTTCTAAGGCTCAATCTGCCTCAAGCCTGATGACCTAAACAACAACTATAAAAAAGTTTTACGATAGTGGAACACACAATATTTAAATGCTGAATTTGAATAGATTTTTGAGTTTTATAAAACCCCTGAAGCCAAAAATCTGGTTTCTGAAATAACGTCCGTGACTGTATTTTTTTAAGTTCTAGAGATAAAAATATTGAACTGATTCGGCTGAAATGTAAGAAACTAAGGTTTTCTCAATGAACTTAAGCGGATATTTTAGAATTGCTTAAGTAATCGTAAAATTGAGTGTACTTAACTATTCCTTTGTCTTTGATTTTTGGTACGGTACTGTGCACTAAGCGGTACAATGTCCGTTTGTGATATTAAAAGTTGTCTAACGGGTGTTGGAGAATAAAATTGTATTGCAAGGAGAAAAGGAATCCGATAGTACTTGATCCGGTAAGAACAATGGGTTTTGTCAATTTCTCAGATCAAAAGATCTCTCCTTCATCCTTGGAAGTCACATCGGCCGATTGGCCGATGCGTCTTTAAAATAATCTAAAAAAAGCTATTTTGAATATTCGAAGTCGATGTGACATTAGCAAATTCTATGGGTTTTGGTACCTGAACGGTGGTTTTAAGGTGTTAATATTTGTAGTCCCTAGCCGGGAATCGAACCCGGGACTTTTCAGTTTGCAGGCTAGCGTGCTACTCACTACGCCACTGAGGCGGTTTAAAAATTCATTATTCCATTAATTTTTGTTTAAAAGTTCTATTTGTAAATGTTCGGTTATCCGGACGTTGGCACTTTATGCATAACTTACGGACGTCCGGTAAACCGGATGTTGTCACTACGTAAAATATATCGACGTCCAGTTTTCCAGACGTTAGTACTGAAAGGGTTAACCTTAAAGCCGGCAATCGTCGATTTTGAGATGATGTAACCGCTTCTTTAACCGGTCGCGTCACAAAATCGGGTTTGCTTCAAAGCATTTCAATGTTGTCGTTATAGTTTTAAATTCATCTGCAGACAGCGTTGCTGTTTTGTACAATAGTTTAGTAATGTAAGAAGTAAATTTTTACGTATAATACAAGAGTTTTAGTTTCATACTCTGTCAGTGTTTCTCTGTTCAAAACACACTATCCTACAGCTGAATTTGGTTATTTCTTGATTTACATGATGTGTTTTTGTATATATTTTCTTCAGTTTTGAACATGGAATCGTTTTTTTAATTTTATTTTGAAATAAATATTAAATGTAACAATTCGTAGGTATATAATGGATTTTGAAAGTAAAGCATAAGAAAGTATTAAACATTAGTATCATCTGAAATTTAAAAAAAATATTTGTCTAAAAATTATTTTCAAATAGCTTCAGCGTCCCTAACTGTCAGATTAAAATTTCAATAATGTATTTATTCTAGTTTATTAAGTTTTCTTGTTATTTTGATACGTCACGTGATAAAGTTTGTGATTTATAGCAAATTTTTAATGATTTCTTAACGGTTCGCTGACCCATATGCTATAATTCTCTGCCGGTCTAAAAAAATGTTATTGCCGGCTATAGCGTTAAAGGTCTTGATCAACTTAGAGGTTTTCCTACCATACTAAAAATTTGTACAAAGATGAAACTAAACAGTCAGTGCTGCAAGTTGTACCAAAAATTGTCAGTTTTATACCTACAGACGTTTATTTTTATTAAGAATAAATTTAAATATATTCAATAATATTGTAATTATTTGCAAGACTCATTCAATAAAAATATATTTACTTAAACCGAAGTAAATACGCGAATAGGAGAAAATGTTTTATTGAATTCTAATGAATTTTTAAATAGAATATAATTTGATATCAACTAGGCGCAGGCGTCCGTATGCACACACACGTACGGGAAGTAAGCGTATTCTTGTAAGCGCGTAAACGTGATTTACGCGCCTATTAGTGTGAATAAATGCAAGCCGATTCGGTGCCATGCCTGCCACCCAGTATGGCCGTAAGAGGTCAGAACAGCAATTACTGCAGATACCGCGCAGGTCACTGCCATGCCGATGTCGTCGCTGTTGATTGATTGTAAAATGACGTCATCATTGCGTCATCAGATCGATCTCAGCAACACCTGCAGTAGATGCAAAACACTAGCATATAACCTCAAAACCCTTCCTTTATTTATTTTTTACTTAAGATATATAACTTTCTGTACCTATTTTTTACAAACTAAAATTTCATTTTGAATTAACACTAATTTTAACACCATTGTAATAATTTTAAAGAAAATTACATTAAATAAATTTTAGAATTATGGGTGATTTGCCACGTGTCTTAAAACAGGTAGTTAGACTTAACCCTTTCAGTACAAACGTCCGGAAAACAGGAAGTCGATATATTTTACGTAGTTACAACATCCGGTTTACCAGACGTCCGGAAGTTATGTATAAAGTGCCAACGTACGGATAACCGAACATTTACAAACAGATTTCCTGAACAAAAATTAATGGAATTAATGGAATTTTGAAACCGCCTCTGTGGCGTAGTGACTAGTGCGCTAGTCTACAAAGCGGAAGATCCCGGATTCCATTCCCGGCTAGGGTCAGGAAATTTTAACACGTTAAAACCACCGTTAATGTACCAAAACCCACAATAGTTGCTAATAACCAAGCTGTCGATGCGACTTTAAATAAACTAAAAAAAACTATGTTGAATATTTTTTAGTGTTAGAACGATTTCTTTTTTTTATGAACACAATAAAAATTAATTTTAACAGGAATTTTTCTGTAACGTTGAAATTTTGGTCGGCAATAGCAGGCTTACGCCTACAAGTTTCCGAAATAAAGGACTGGCACTTTTTGTACACCTTTATTTAAATTAAATGGCACTTTACATCAAACTTTTAAATATTGTTTCGGCACTGAAAGGGTTAAATACACTAGTTGTTTAGGTCATCAGCCGAAAGGCTGGTTTGAACTTCTAGAGGTTTATCTAAGTTTTTTTTTTTTTTTTTTTTTTTTTGCGCTCTGGAGACTCCAGGAGGAGTATAGGACATGTCGTCAGATATAACACCTGAAATACATATAAGAATCGCACAATGTATCACTACTATCAAGAAAGAAATTCTTGTACGCTATAAAAAGTTTCACTGATCAAGTAATTTTTCAGATTTTTTTTAAAGGAATTCAAATCCTCACAACACTTTAAAGATTGGGGTAATTTATTCATGAATAAAACGAGGAGTGAGGTGGTTTACTATTGCTTTCCTTACTAAGTTAAAAAATATGCTTATGCTTATCAGCATGCCAGGCCTTCTGAAAATCATCTACTTTCCACCCTGCAAATAACACCTTCACTTTATTCACCAAAGGGTTTGGCTGTATAATGAAATTCATTACTCTCAGAGGAGATAACTCTGAATAATTTTTTTACCCTTGATATTCTTGATACTAAAACAAGACTCATGAAGTGTTATGTGTTCTCAGTCTTATTGTATGGAGTTGAGGCCAAAGCTCTGACAAAGACAACTATTAGAAAATTGAAAACGTTCAAGTTTTGGCTAAATAAGAGAATTCTGCGAATTTCCTGGACGCAGAAAATTACTAATGCGGAAGTGTTACGTTAAATGAACAAGGCAGAGGAATTGGTCAACATAGTGAAGGCACGAAAGCTGCAGTAGGTCATATGCTCGGTCATATGTCATTGTTCATATATCGGTCATATGCTAGGGCATATTTCTCGGTCATATGTGGGATGAACGCAAGTATGAATTGCTCCAACGCATTCTGCAAGGCTTGGATATTTACAACTTGAACGAAAAGATAAAGGATTATCGCCAAAGTTGGAGACAGCACATGACAAGGATGTCGGATCACAGGATACCTAAACAGGCATACTGGTATGCTCTAGAAGGGAAAAGGCTGTCGGTAGACCTAGGAGAAGATGGAGATAGATGCTATAATTTGTGAGTTCGGAACAGGCTGCAGCCTAATCCTTGGTTGGAAGAAGAAGAAGAAAAAGAAGGATTCTGCAAGGCAAAGTCGACAGTAGAACGGGACCCAGGACGCAGAAGAATTTTATGAATGGAAAACCTGAGAGTGTAGTTTAACAAAAGCTCAGAACAACTGTTTGGGATAGCTACCAATAAAGCAAGCATCGCTTTGCTGGTCACCAACCTTCGGAACGGAGAGGTACCCTGAGAAGATGTGCCTTTTACACTTCTACCACTTCTGTTCCTAAATGATTCAGTCATTTGATTAGCTGATCAAGTGATAAGAAACAGAACTATTTTTGTAGCCCTGTAACTAATAAATTGAGTACAAAAAATTTAAGACTCCACCCCTCTGTTATGGGGATAAAAATATAATTATAATAATGTAACTGTTTCGTATTCGATAGTCTATTTTTTGAAGATAAATCAATAAATTTCAAAATCGAAACGATCAAGTCTTTATAACACTAATGCAAATTGGTTACTCAGTTATACCATTTCAGCACCTATTTACAAAATCAACATCATAATGCACACACTGTGATTCACCAGCAACACTACCACGCATAACTTCAGACTGTAAACAAATTCAACCAATTCGAAACCGTTGAAAATAACAAACATATTTGAACACAACGTCAGAGAATTAAGGGGGGATTGTAGTGCATGCTACCCATGTTAATTTTACCAAATTCACGTTCCTTTTTCTCAGAAACCATTCAATGGAACCTTCTGAAATTTTTACAACATGTAGTTATAGGTCTTATCAGTTTACTGAAGCACATTCATGGTGATCCCATTTTTGGCGGTGTTAAAAAAATTTCTGGGACTGTTAAAAAAAATTGTTTTTTTTTTCACCGATTTTTCATAATAATTTTTTTTTGTAACCAGTGTTTTCGCATGAATGTGGTCCAGTATGTGTATCGCACACAGTTATAGGCCTAACTGCTGTAAAAAAATCAGGACTGTGTCTTTAATAGTTTTTTTTAGAAAAAGGAACATTTAAACAGAAAATATAAATTTTCAATAAAACGCATTTTAAGGTTAGTAGAAGTACTCAAAATTACTATATTTACATGTTAACCTTTCAATCCCAATTTTTTTTTAACTATACACAAAAAATATCTGTTCATTGTTTCATACAGCAATATGAATATGTAAAATTATGTTCAGGCTTCCTAAACAAAATATATTCTCTTACTTAGATTTGTAGCAAAAAAAACTAAATATGATTTTAATTTTAAAGTCATCATTTAAGACAAAATATTTTACAATTAAAAATATTGATAAAATGGATAAAATCAATTTTTAAAAAACAGTTTAAAAAATATACTTGTACTTCCGTTCGACATATTCAAAGAAATGCTACTTTGTTTTAGTAAATGAACACAAATATTTAAAACTAAATTAATTTTTAAAAGAAACTAATTAATGGTCGCCTCCGTAGCGCAATGGTCAGATGCTACACTGCATCTGCATCTGCTAAACATGCTACACTGCAAAGCGGAAGTCTCAAATTCGATTCCTGGCTAGGGTACAGAAATATATTACACTAAACACCCAGTGTTCCTAATTCAAAGTAGTCGCTAATAACTAAAATTTTGATGTCTGTTATTTCACTCCAGTGTGACTTTTTCGCCACACTGGGTTAAAAAGGGTTAATAAGTCAATGTTAATATAAACAGCTGCTTATTATTCCCAACCGTCAGTTGATAAACAATAAGAAAAATACTAATAACATGGTATAAAAAAGAAATAATGATTAGATCATATATACCAAAATTATTATTATTACCAAAATGAGGATTATACCAAAATGACGATAAACAGTAAAAAGTACTTTATAATTCTTCCAAGTTGAAAAGTGACATTCTAGCAACCCATCATGTAGGCCTACTAAAATAATAAATAAAAATATTTCTAGTTATCGTAGAAACGTAATTTTGGTGGCGTTGGAAAGAGGGATATTCAAACTACAATAAGACTAAAAAGAAATGTTTTTTTTTTAATTTTTCCACTACAATCCTCCCGTAAAAATTGTAAACTTACATTATCTTTTTTTGAATTGGTAAACGTCATTAATCTAATTTAACTTAATTATTTTAAATTGTTTGACTTAATTTTATTAATTTAATTTGTTTTTTGAATAAATTGTAATATCACTTAATATTAGTAGTTGTTGTTTAGGTCATCACCCGAAAGTTTGCATTGAACCTAGAAAGTTAAACGAGGAATTAGGTGGTTTTCCTATGCCTTCCTCTCTGAGTGAAAAAGTATGCTTATCAGCAGGACAGGTCCTCTGAAACGCATCTACTTTCCACCCTGCAAATGACACCTTCACTTCATTCACCACAGAGTCTGGCTGTATATTAAAATAAAATTCATTACGCTTAGAGAAGATAACTGTGGTTAGGGTATTTTACTCCTCTATCTCTTCCTCTACCATTGCCTCCCCCCTACAACTCACTCCCTCAATATTACCCTCCATTATTGATAGACCAATACCTGGATGTGTTAAGATATGCCCCACAAGCCTATCCCTTATTCTGGTAAGATGTTTCTTTATACTTCTTTCATTAATTCTTCTAAGAACCACTAATTTACTGATTTTGTATTCAATTCATATAACTGTTGCAAATGCTGTATGTTTAGCTTATATTCAATTTTATACCATAATATTCTGCCCATAACAGACAGGTTCTTATTTACACTCAAATTATTTACACTCAAACTGTTCGTTGCAGAGCTAAAATAAATACTTCTGTTACTTATCACATGGTCAGCCAATTAAATAACTTAATCATTTAAGAACAGAAGAGGTAGAGGTGTAAAAAAGACACTAATCAGAGTTATATTCTCTGAAAGTAATGAATTTCATTATACAGCCAGACCCTGCGGTGAATGAAGTGAAGGTGTAATTTGCAGTGTGGAAAATACGTGCTTTTCAGAGACCCCGGCATGCTGATACGAGTACTTTTCCACTCCGTGAGGAAGGCATGGTAAACCATTTCACTCCTCGTTTTACTTAGTAACACCTCAACAGGTTCAAACCAGTCTTTTGGCTGATGACCTAAACAAGAACACCATTATATTATAATTACCTACAATATTAAATTTAATTAATACCATTACAATCATTTTTACTTTCTCTTGCCTATATGAATATATAGGAAGGAAAGTATTGTTTTCATGTCGATTTTTCGAAATCGAGTTTTCACCGGATCTATACGTTTTCAGACCCCCTGAACCCAAAAAACATGTTTTTAGCGATTGGTCTGTGTGTGTGTCTGTGTGTGTGTGTGTGTGTGTCTGTGTGTCTGTGTGTCTGTGTGTGAACAGAATATCTCAAGAACGGAACGTCGTACGAACTTGAAACTTGAAACTTAAGTTACATTCCACTACCGGACGCGACATGAACATTTTCATCAAAATCGGTCAACCGGAAGTAGTAGTTTATTCGTATAATTTTTCAGTTTTTTGCGATTTTCTCAAAAACTGGTCCTACGATTTTTTTTAAAATCGCCTATTTTACTCAATTTTTTATTCTCTACAAAACAGGGTAGGCGCCACGTTTGCTGAAATTCTCGGTGAGGCTGTTTTCACGTAAAAACGTTGTTTTTTTAAGATTACGGCTTTAATATAAATTTTAGTGCAAAAACTTATATAATAAAAGTTGTAGAGAATTTAAATACCTACAACTTCTGTTTCAAACATTTTTTTGTATAACGCTTAGTTTAGCGGTAATTTGCGATTTTCTGTTTTTTTTCTCACGAAAACGTGAGAAAAATCGATTTTTTTAACATTTCGGTCTTAGTATGCATTTTACGACAAAAGTGTATATAATTAAATTTATAGAAAATTAAAAGATCTAAAACTTTTGTTTAGAGCATTTTTCTCTACAGAGCCTAGTTTAGCGTGAAAGCGTGATTTTCCGTATTTTTAAGCCAAACTGAGTTCGATTGTCATTTTGCGTCATTCACTCATGATTAAAATAAGGTTATGTTTTTGAGGTTAGTTTTTGTTTATTTCTAATATTTTATTAATAATGTTAGGTTTATTGTTAATTATTTGCACTGGCAAGAGAAAGTTGTGTGAGTGTTTCACACCAGATTTTTACATATTGTATAATTATATTATTACACTATCATATCATTCATTATACGAGGTGTGGCTAATAAATAACGAGACTGACGTTGTAAAAAATTTAATTTTAATTTTATAGATAATCACTTATTGACATCTTCAATATACATTCCTTCTCTATCCTTGCAACGCTCCATACGAATTTTCCATTGTTGGAAACAGTGCTGGACATCATCTTCTGTCAGCTACTTCAGAACACGTGCCGCTTTCTCTTTTACAGCTTCCACGGACTCAAATTTTGTCCCTTTTAATGCAAATTTCACCTTAGGGAACAGGAGAAGTCACATGGTGCAATATCTGGTGAATAAGGTGGATTTTCTAACACTGAGATGTTGTACTTGGCTAGGAACCTCTTGACAGATAACGCGCTATGAGCTGGAGAATTGTCTTGGTGGAGAACCCATGGTTTGTCCTTCCATATTTCGGGGCGTTTTTTCCGTACTCTTTGACGTAGTTTAGAAAGTACCTCAAGGTAGTAACATTGTTTAATTGTTTGACCTTCAGGAACAAAGTGAAGGTACACAATCTCATGGATATCAAAAAAGCAATCATCATTGCTTTCAATTTTGACTTGCTCATTCGAGCTTTTTTGGCTCTCGGTAAAGGTTCGGCTCTTCACACGGATTGGCGCTTCTTTTCCGGAATATAAGTAAAAAGCTACGTATCATCACATGTTATTATCTTCTACCTGTTCCCTAAGGTGAAATATGAATTAAAAGGGATAAGATTTGAGTCTTTGGAAGCTGTAAAAGAGAAAGCGGAACGTATCCTGAAGGAGCTGACAGAAGATGACTTCCAGCACTGTTTTCAAAATTGGAAAATTCGCATGGAACGTTGTAGGGATAGAGAAGGAGTATATATATTGAAGGTGACAACAAGTGATTATATATAAAATTAAAATTAAATTTTTTACAACGTCAGTCTCCTTATTTAACAGCCACACTTCGTATTATAGGTTATGAAACACCATTATTGTTTGTATTAAAGCTTGGGTATTGTATATGTTTAAAGAGAGCAGTATTGGGCTTTACTTGTTGCTCTCATTTGTAATATTTAGTTAAATAAATAAATATTTATGAATAATTGTACTGCGGTTATTGATAACCTCGTTATTTCTGCTAGATTAAATAAATGCATTAAAAATAATTATTTAAATAATATTTTCAATTTAAAATAATACACAGGAAAATCCAAAAATTATTTGAAATCATTGTAAAATAAATTTACTTTATTTGGAAAGTTTAATGTTACTGTAATACTCCATTAAATTTAAATCGTCTTGCTTTTACGGTAAAAGCAATTCAGTGTTAAAGTTACACATAATTTTAACTAAAGTTGAATGTAATTATATTCAACTTTACTAAGTCTGCCTACGACCGGGGATAAACCACTGACTCAGTAGCAGAGCTGAGAAATTTTGCGATGAGTTGAATACATCGAATGATACAGTCACCTTTTACGCCTTTAGATACTGCTAATAGAATTTTAACTTGTCATAACAAAAAAAGTATTTTTCATGTTTTTAAGGGGACAGGGTAAGCAAAAAACCTTTTTTTCCAATTTTTTTTAAATTTTCTTAAATGAAAATTCAACTCTTTCTGAACAGTTTGATATTTATAACTTAAGGGTAGAGGAAGCAAAATTATATTTATTTTTTAACTTTTTATTTACTGCTACACCAGGAATTTCACCAATCTTTGAGGGGCTCATCAATGAAAACAAAACCGCGCTTTATAATATTATAACTTTTAAACCAAATAAGATAAATTGTTGAATTTTTTTTAAATTGTACAATAATTTCTGATATCTAAGTTGGCAATGCCACTACTTGCTAGCTTTCTAAAATATAGTGTTTCTATACATAGTTCTAAAATATAATAAAATATAGTGTTTCTTTTCATTTTTTCGCGTTTCCCGAAAATTACATTTTTTGACACATTAGGAACATTTTCTCAGAAACTGCTGGATCAATTTAAATAAAACTTTGCCAGCAGGTTCTTACTATAGCTTTACATGTTGGGAGTTTTTTCAAAGTCATAAAACAACTTTTAATGTATTTTATTGAAGGTAGCAGACGATTTTTTTAAAACTTTAATCTACGTTGAGGAAAAAATATTTTTCTCAAGATCTATTGACGATATTTGTATAAAAAAACTTCCAGAGTTTAAAACATACTAATTAACCGTGGTAAAAATTTTGACAGTGATAGACCTAATAGTTTTTAAGAAAATGTTCCTAACGTTAACATGTACAGGTATAGAGATGCCCTGTCCCCTTAACACAATAATCATCCGTCAACACTGAATTTAAAACAGAAAAATCTGATGTAAAACATTCATTCGGCTTTATCTTACCAAAATATGTATTGTTGTTTATGACATCAGCTGAAAGGGTGGTTTGAACCTTTAGAAGCTACTAAGTAAACTGAGGAGTAAGGTAGTTTACCACATTAACTTCCTCACTGAGTAGAAAAGTATGCTTATCAGCATGCCAGGTTATCCGAAAAATACCTACTTTCCACCCTGTATATGACACCTTCACTTCATTCACCATAGAGTCTGGCTGTATAATGAAATTTATTACTTCGTTATCGTCACATTTATCGTTGTGTTTCTGTCCTGGTCAAAGTATACTAGAGACGATTTCGTAGAAAAACTGTTGTTGTTTAGGTTAGCAACCGAAAGGCTGGTTTGAACCTCTAGAGGTTATACTAAGTAAAACAAGGAGTAAGGTGGTTTACAAATTGCCTTCCTCACTGAGTTGAAAAGTATACTTATCAACATAAAAAAGCCCTCTAAAAAGCACATATTTTCCACCTTGCAAATTATACCTTCACTTTTTTGACCAAAGGGTCTGGCTGTATAATGAATTTCATTACTTTCAGAAAAGATAACTCTGACTTCTTTTACACCTCTACCTCTACTATTCTTAAATGATTCAATCATTTAATTGGCTGACCATGTGGTAAGAAACAGAGCTATTTTATTAGCCCTGAACTAACAGATTGAGTGCAAATAAATGAAATGGCAAAAAAAGTCTTAACATTATATCAATGACAATTACAATTCGAAAAAAGTAATATTTGTAAAAGTCATAAAACTGAGTATACATAGTGAGACAAATTTATCGATTTAACTAGAAGATTAATGCAAAGATGTTTACAACCAGAATGTTACTTCACATATAATATGGTACTCAATAATAAAAAAAGAAAAACTACGACGATCTGAAGTTAAAGAAAGATGTTTAATATAAATCGAGTGGTGATATAATTCAAAACGAAATTTTTATTACTTTATCCTGAATCGGTTGTCTAGAACTGATAAAAATACGTCTTCTGTGTCCAGTAGCTGTTACAAACGTAAACTTTATGACTTTTGGGTAATGTTAATAGGTTTTCTGTTTTATTTGTAGAATATTACTCCCGTTTATTGCTCACATCAGTGGGGTTACCTTAAAATGTATCATAAATAAATAACTGATCGTAGAACTGCAACTGAACTTTGCCTATTTCTACTATATTTTAAAATAGAGAAATCACTAATACGGCCAACTTGGCTATTTGGGGGACCAATTTTTGGAGCCTGTCACAACACAACACTGGATATTCTTCAAAGACACCAGTCAAAAGCACTTAGAGCAATAAAAAACGCACCTTTTTACGTAACCAATCATACCCTTCACAAAGACCTGAAAATACCAACGGTTCGAGATATTGTCACCGCAACATACAACTTACACACAATTACAATTGACACAAGAAAATTACATTACACACAAAGACAATTGACCACATAAATCCAAATGTCCAATCTCTTTGAACTAACGATCTCCCTGTTAACAGACGACTGAAACGAAGATGGAATATGCATTTTAGGGCGAAATTCATACAGTATAATAATTATAACCAGAAAATTAAAAAACCTGTAACTTTTATTTTTAGCGTTTTTTATTCTATAACGCTTAGTTTAGCGTCACTTGAAATGAAGATTATTTATTTCATTTTTTGTTAGCAAAAAAAGTAAAAATTTGCAGAATTAATTAAAAGAGATGAAAAAGTTAAACAAACATAAAAAGATTAAAATGTATCTAAAACAACAAACACCTTGTTATTTTTTTTCTTTATTACGAAAACAGTTTATTGTTTGAAGAATGGAGGGATGTACTTTAGCGTTTCACTCAAGAAAAGTACCCTGTAATTTTATTTTACCGTTCTTAATACAACACCCGTAGTTTTTCACAATCAAACCTGTCAAGTGTCAGAACCTGATGATTTCAGTTATATTTTCTGATGTTATTTTTTCTCTAACAGCGAAAATATTTCAACTGCGATCAGAAATACTAATAATAAAAATAGTTGCTACAAAAATTTTGAAAATTGAATTATCAATATAAATTAACTTTTATATTATAAAGGACTCCAGTTTTTTATTGGCCGATACGTTGGTGTAGTGGTCAGTGCAACTGCTTCTATTCCTAGGGTATTGTATTTGATATTTTCATCTATTTCCGTTAACCTTCTAAATTAAAGGTACTACAGACACGTGATCTAGTGTGCATGCTTGAATGTACTCTTACAAAATACTATAAAACACTGAATGTGTTTAGGCGCTCCTTCCGATAATTTAATGACGTAGGGAGTGGAATATGCTATATAAGTTTATCGCGTATAAAAATATAAACGATTTTGCTAAAAGATCACACCATTATAATACCAGAAACAAGGATCTCTTACTTTTACACAAGGCCTCAAAAACTTTATACCAAAGGCATTTCTGCTAATTAGCGCCCAAACTGCTCAATCTGCTCCCCTTAAAAATTAAAAATATGCCGGACATCATAGAGTATAAAAAAGCACTAACCATTTGGCTATTGGAAGTAGGGAGAGACGCTATAGAAAAAATGGTTACTCCAGGAAAAATAATATGGTTTTGTGAGCTCGGCTACCGGTTTAAAGTTTAGATTTCTATTTTTAAATAAATTCTTTAGTCTTGCATATTATATTGTTTGTTTTGTTTTTCATTTGTACATGTAATTATATAACAGCATATAATTTTTTTAATAAAAATGTCTTAGTAGTTTAATTAGTATTTAAGTAACTAACATGTATTTGTAATTACTAACACACTAATAGATTACCGTAGTACAGTAGTTGCAGTAGTATAACGAACAAAGAAGCACTGAATTGATCTACCCTTGAACATGGGAAACCATAGTTGGGTGGATTAATTTCCCCACCACGAAATAAAATAAATAGTTTTTAGATTATCAAAGTATAATTAGGAAATTAACATTTATTTTGTATTGATATTTCTTTGTAAGCAATGGGAAATAAATAAATAAAATTACTGTAGTTCAGTTTTCTTACAGCACACAAGTCACTCCATGAGCTTGCGTGCTGTAGTAGGCATGTTTTAACGTTATTTTAAATTGTTGAACCTTTGGGAAAAATCTAAATAATTCAAGATACGCTAATCATGTAGTCATAATGGCAGACAGCTTTGAAGAATCGCAATCAATGCTAGAAGAAATGAAGAACATAACGTACAGCATGTTATTTTTGTATATTATGTATTCTATTGTAAAATACTGCATTTTTAATACGTTAAAATCTGAAAATTTTAATACGTAAAAATCAACGTTAACGTACCAAAACCCACAGTAGTTGCTAATGACGAAACTATCGATGCGACTTAAAATAAACTAAAACAAAAACTATTTTGAATATTTTTAGTGTAAAAACTACTTATTTTGTTTGTTTGTTTACGTCATCAGCCGAAAGGCAGGTTTGAATCTGTAGAGGTTTTACTAAGTAAAACGAGGAGTCAGCTGGTTTACCAATGCCTTCCTCATTGAGTGAAAAAGTACACTTATCAGCATGCCGGGCCCTCTGAAAAGCACACATATTTTCCACTCTGCAAATGACACATTCACTTCATTCACGACAGGGTCTGGCTGTAAAATGAGATTAATTACTTTCAGAGGAGATAACTCTGATTAGTGTCTTTTACACCTCTGCCTCTTCTGTTCTTGAATGATTGTCATTTAATTGGCTGACCACGTGATAAGAAACATAACTATTTATTTTAGCCCTGCAACTAATAGATTCAGTGTAAATAATTTGACACTCCACCTGTCTGTTATAGGCATTATTTTTTTTATGAACACAATAAAATTAATTTTTAACAGAAAATTGTATTTTTCTGTAACGTTGAAATTTTGGTCAGCAAGGGCAGGCTTACGCCAGCAAGTTTTCGAAATAAGGGCAGACACTTTTTGTACACCCTTATTCAAATTAAATGGCACTTTACATCAAATTTTTAAATATTGTTTCGGCACTGAAGGGTTAACAACAATAATTCAGAAACGTGACATATAAATCTATTTAGAATACATTAGTAATAGCTTTATCATAACTAACTTTTACATCTTAAATTTCCTTATCAGTATTCAGATTGTGGAATTTGTGCTTAATGTAGAATATTTGTTTGAGATTCAATCGTTAAGTTTCTTGGAGTACAGATTGTGTTTTATAATTCGAGTAACGCAAAGCGTAGGTGGTTGAATCAAAAGTTTATTCCGCTGATTAGATTTCTCAAAGTAGGTTCTTGAACTTAAGTATGACGATTTACTGTTTTAATGGTACGTTACATCTTCTATTAGAAACAGCGATGTGAAAATACAGGATTACCTTACGGAGAATTTTACGGAAGAGAAATTACATGCAAAAACTATCAAATTACTTTATTGGAAAAAACTTAATAACAAAACTATTGAACGATTCAGAAAGAAGTAATTAAAAATAAAGAAAAATTTAGGTAAAATTGAAGAGTGTTGATTCCGAGAAAATGAAAAGTAACTATAAATGAAAAAGTATTGGAAAAGAAAGTATTCAATAGCTTACGACTGCCTTCTTAACTGATTACAAAAAAAATACATACAATTAACATTCTAGAGCCGTCATATCGGTTATTTTACCCCCAGATTAAACAACTACAGCACTTAGACGGACAAAGCTTTTCATATCCCCTTATTAACAAACTGTAAAAACTAATTTTCCAGAAAAAACTGACTCTAGACTTTTTTCTCCATGACATTTGATAAAAAATGAATAAATAAACTTAACTTTACGGGGTTTAATCAACTACGAACGGTATTTTATTTTTAATTTATTCATAGAAAAATAAAAGGCAAATATAATTTTTGCTTTTCTACAGTTTCTTGCTTTAGAAATACTTAAACTCACCGGGTTGTTCTAGAAGTAAAGTCGTCGTCTCGAAGAAATTGTTTAACAGCAGCTGATTTCTTAGATTAAGGTTCCTGGTTCAAATCCTAGTAACGGTAATTACTTTTACACAGATTTGAATATTAGACAATAGTTACCAATAGTTGTGTTAATGGATTGGATTTAATTAACCATACTCTCTCTCAGAAATAGTCGGCCTGAGTCTGTACAAGACTACACCTCATTTATACATCAAATGAACACGTCAACCTCATATCATAGGGTCATGGGATTGTTTATTGTTCTGAATTGAACAGATTGCAATGTACACACATTAGGGATTAAAAAAACAAGTGTATTAAAAAAAATACGTTTTTTTATCCCTGTATAGTAGAAGTAACTGTTTGCGTCATGAGCTAATTGCGCACGAATCCGTTTACGCCCTTGTCATCTTCAAATGTTGCCCCCCTAGTGCTTCTTTAAGCAGTCCAAACAAATGCAAATCGGAGAGTGCTAGGTTCGAGCTGTAGGGAGTATGATCAAATTGAGTCCAGTACATTTCTTCCAGTTTTGAAACCTTTAGAGCGTCTCAACTTCTGATCAGTGGTTAAAACACGAGGGATCCATCTGGCACATACTTTACGGAACTTTAAGTCATTTGTAATGATCGCTTAACAGCACCCATAACTTATTCCGATCTGTTCTCCAATATCGGATAAACTCACCCATCGATCGTCTTTAAGAACGTCTTGAACCGCGCACGAATGGTTCGTCCGTAATGCTGGTCCGAGGAAGGCGATCTTGTTCCTGATTTTACAATCGTTCTCGTCCATCCTTGAACTGTTAATGCCAGGTAGACTTACGAGTCCTTGACAATGTTTAGTCCCCGATCAATCTCTGAAAAATTTCTGCTGCTTGAACTCCTTCGCGAGCAAGTCATTTTATAAATATGCGTTGCGTGGAGGAGGAATGGACCTGCTGCTCCGAATTCGTGAGCGCTACAGACTCATTGGTTGGGAGTCAGGAATGGCGGCTCTCCCATTTCCTAATGACCTCACCCAAATATACTAAAAGCGCGGGCCCAATCCTACCAACTGTACACGCTCAGGAACAAAAATTCCATTTATATTTTCATTTATCCTTGTATAAACCACAAATAAATTATTATAATAGTTTAAATGACAATAAATTTACAAACAACAGAATCCAAATAGACTATAATTTCAAATAAATACCTCAATTATAATCTAAAGATAAGTCTGTAAGTATAGAAAAGTTAATTTGTCAGATTAGGGTAAAAATAAATGTATCATTAGAAAAATACAGTAATAAAGATCTCATGATTTGTCAAGACCCTCCATTAAAGTAAAGATTAATTTGAGATGCGATAAAGGGCCTAGGGTTGTAATAAAACAGCAATCAGTGTTTAAGGGCTAAATAAAAAAAACGAACTTCACCGTGACCTAAAAAAGAAAAATAATATATATGTATAAATTGTGGACTTCGTGCAGTAAATGTAACAGCTAAAATCTTATAAAATGAACTACGCCTATTGGTTGATATATCACTAAATTCCAGATCATTATTCAGAAGAAAATATAATGTTGAAAAACCGGGATTTAGATAAAGTTGCGCAGGGCAGGTCACAACGTTATCTAGATCGTAGATATGCAAACGACACTCGCGTTCCTGACCTGAGTTATCGTGCTATACTTTGCGTGTTAACTTTTAACTTTTACCACCCTCCCACCGTACGTTTTAACTTAGGTGTTCGTTCCTAGTTTTCTTTGCTTATACAAAGTAAATTCGTGAGAGAAACAATCTTTTCTCCATCCTTTTTCAAATACACCCTTCTCTTTTGCTCCCACGTTCTTTTTCAACGGTCAGCAACATTGATTCTTTCCACCCTTTAAAATTCTAGTCTCCATTTTCTGTCATGGGAATAAATAAAGAAAAACAAGAAGAAGAATAATAAAGATAAAAAAAAGAAGAAGTAGAAGAAGGAAAAGAGGTCGTTTACTTTATTTTTACTTTGAATTTCCGTATTGTTAAATTTCACGTTATGTTTTACATTTCAAAAATAGAAATTCTTTAACAATATTTTATCCTTTTTAAGGTTAACGTGCGAACACTATTGCTACCCACAAAAGGGGTGAATTAAAATATAAATTATTTACTTTTTTATGTCTTTCCACTTTTTAATCATTCTTCGTGTTACTTTAAGAATCCTAATTCCAACTTTCAGACGTTCATGTTTTTGATAAGATTATGTGATATTACTTTATTTCAGCTTTAATTAATAATACTTTTGAATGTTTCATAATCAAATCACTGTTGTTCAGGTCATCAGCAGTAAGGCTGGCTTGATCTAGAGGCTTTATAGTAAAATGAGGAGTGAGGAGGTTTTATAATTGTCTCCTCAATGAGTAAAAAAGTAGCCTATACTTATCAGCATGCCAGGCCCTTTGAAAAGCACATATATTCCACCCTCAAATGACACCTTGACTTCAATCACCACAGGGTCTGGCTGTATAATGAAATTACTCCCAGAGGAGATAACTGTGGTTAGTGTCTTTTACACCTCTACTTCTTCTGTACTTAAATGCTTCAGTCATATAATTGGCTGACCGTGTGATAAGAAAGAGAACTATTTTTTGCAGCCCTAGAACTAGCAGATCGAGGGCAAATAATTTAACACCCCACTTGCCTGTTATGAGCAAATAAATTGCATAAAAATAATATTTCTAATAGTGCGAGGATTGGCGTACTAGATTACAAAGCGGAAGAAACCGGTTCGATTAACAGTAAATTTCACCTGTAAATCCTAATATGTCGGAATAGGTTTATGTAAAATAACAGTTTTGAGTACATCTGAAAACTAATGCGAAGAGTAGTTTTCGTTTACCTTCGAGTAACTTTCTTGATGAGTTAATATAACTATTCCAGAACTATCAGAAATAATTATGATATAGTGTTAGTAAATAAATATACTTATTTTGGTCACTAAATTCAGATTATCAGAGAAAACTAGGCGTTGTGACCGAATAGAAAATAAAATATCTTCTGGGAAGCCCGAGGAAACCTTCTTCTTCGTAAAGTACCTCTTTTATCGAAGGTCGAAAATCATAATCATTATGCGAACCTTAATCGCTGCTGCACGGAACAGTTCGGAAAATCTTCAACCAGGATTTCGGACGTCTGCCAACGTCCCCCTTGTTCTTTATTTTTCCCCTGCTTGATTGATTGTAAGATAAGATTGATATTTAGGATCACTAATAACATTTCCACTGCCCATAACAGACAGGTGGAGTGTCAAATTATTTACACTCAATTTGTTCGTTGCAGGGCTAAAATAAATAGTTCCGTTTCTTATCACATGGTCAGCCAATTAAATGACTGAATCATTTAAGAACAGAAAAGGTAGAGGTGTAAAAGACACTAATCAGAGTTGTCTCCTCTGAAAGTAATGAATTTCATTGTATAGCCAGACGCTGTGGTGAATGAAGTGAAGGTGTCGTTTACAGAGTGGAAAATATGTGCTTTTCAGAGGACCCGGCATGCTGATAAGCGTACTTTCCCACTCAGTGAGGAAGGCAATGGTAAACCACCTCACTCCTCGTTTTACTTAGTAAAACCTCTAGAGGTTCAAACCAGCCTTTCGGCTGTTGACCTAAACAACAACAACAACAATAACATTTCCAAGGTATTGAAGTTCTCTCCTCTTCACTGTCCCAAACAACTCACGTTCTTTTCCCATTTTATCAAGCACATCTCTATTTGTTACTCTGTCTGTCCACGGAATTCACCAGACCCTGCATTAGCACCACATTTTAAAGGCCTGTTTCTTCTTTACATGAATCTTTTTAAGTGTTCACGCCTCCATCCGATTAAACAGAACAGAAAAGACATAACATCGCAGCATTTTCATTTAGAAAAATCTGGTGTGAAACACTCACACAACTTTCTCTTGCCAATGCAAATAATTAATAATAAACCTAACATTATTAATAAAATATTAGAAATAAAGAAAACTAACCTCAAAAACATAACCTTATTCTAATCATGAGTGAATGACGCAAAATGAAAATCAAACTCAGTTTGGCTTAAAAATACGGAAAATCACGCTTTCACGCTAATCTAGGCTCTGTAGAGAAAAATGCTCTAAACAAAAGTTGTAGATCTTTTAATTTTCTATAAATTTAATTATATACACTTTTGTCGTAAAATGCACACTAAGGCCGAAATCTTTAAAAAAAATCGATTTTCCTCACGTTTTCGTGGGGGAAAAACAGAAAATCGCAAATTACCGCTAAACTAAGCATTATACAAAAAAATGTTTGAAATAAAAGTTGTAGAATTTTTAATTCTCTACAACTTTTATTATAAAACATTTTGCGCTAAAATGCATATTAAAGCCGCATTCTTAAAAATAAAACGTTTTTACGTAAAAACAGCCTCACGCAGAATTTCAGCAAACATGGCGTTTACCCTATCATGTAGAAAATAAAAAATTGAGTAAACCAGGCGATTTTAAAAAAAATCGTAGGACCAGTTTTTGAGAAAATCGCAAAAAAGTGAAAAATTATACGAATAAACTACTACTTCCGGTTGACCGATTTTGATGAAAATGTTCGTGTCGGGTCCGGTAGTGGTATGTAACTTAAGTTTCAAGTTTCAAGTTCGTCCAATGTTCCGTTGTTAAGATATTCTGTCCACACACACACACACACACACACACACACACACACACACACACACACACACACACACACACACACACACACACACACACACACACACACACGCACGCACGCACGCACGCACGCACGCACGCACGCACACACACGCACGCACACACACACACACACACACGCACGCACGCGCGCACACACACACACACACACACACACACACACATAGACCAATCGCTAAAAACATGTTTTTTCGGTTCAGGGGGTCTGAAAACGTATAGATCCGGTGAAAACTCGATTTTGAAAAATCGACATGAAAACAATACTTTCCTTCCTATATATTCATATAGGCAAGAGAAAGTAAAAATCAATGTCAAGATCCAGACTGCACAACAATTTCTTTAGTGACACAAATGACGATCTCACAATTATTATCCTTGATCTTATTTCATTCGTTTTCTCTCTCGTCTGTTCTCTCCATGTACTCAGATATTTTTAAGTAGTAACCTACAAGAAAGAGGAAACCTTATAAAGTCTAAAAGGAAAGTCTTCAACCAATGTGCTACATCGAATATTACTCACAGTACTAAAACACCGTAACCATCGGATCTGTTATACTGTGGACAATAATGCAAACTGACACAACTCTTGCTCTACGTGTACACATAGTTCCGCATAAAGTATGCCCATAACCTATTCTTCCAACAAAGTCTACAAATTTTAATGTACGCAAATACCTACAACCTTATTTCAATGTACAAACATACAAATAATTATTTCATTTTAAAATATGTATTTAATTTTTCCCAGTAAAATTTAAATTATAAATTACAAGAACTAAACTGTAAAAACTTACTAAACTATACTCTACAGACGCACGCAACCAACTAAAAAAATTGGTCTGAATATATATAATGAACAGAAAATCATATGAAAACTAATTAGTTAAATAATTATGTCTGACAGATTATCAATAGCAACAGTGAAAACAAAGCGTAGCGACCGTGCGTGAGTCGCACATTACAGTAGCGATTGTATACTTTTGTGATTGTACCGTCGTTGCATGGCGAGGGACGAAAAGTGGATTAGATAAAGACCGAAGCTGCTTATGCCAATTCGAATTGTACAAGGTATGCCCAAGATATTTATAAGTAATAACCTACAAGAAAGAGAAAACCTTACAACGTCTAAAAGCAAAGTCTTCTACCAATGTGCTACATCGAATATAACCCACAGTACTAAAACACCTAAATATTGGATCTGTTAACCCTTTCAATCCCAAATTTTTTAACTATGCACAAAAAAATATGTGTACATTGTTTCGTACACTTTACTGACATTTATGTGAAATAAAATAACTTTTAGACCTTCAGCCTTTTTGATGGCGTGACAAAAAAGTGTGACAGATACGTCACATTGGGCTTGATGGTATCAAAGATCCCAACAATATAAATAAGTGAAATCATGTGCAGGCTTCCTAAACAATATTCTCTTCCTTAGATTTGTAGCAAAAAAACTAAATATGATTTTAATATCAAAGCATTATTTAAGACTTAAAAATGTTACAATTCAAAAATATTGGTAAAATCACTTTTTACAGCCTAAAAAATATACTTGTATGTACATTCAACATACTCGAAGAAATGCTACTTTATTTTAGTAAATGAACACGAATATCTAAAACTAAAATTAACTTCAATAAGAAACTAATGGTTGCGTCCGTGGCGTAGTGGTCACCATCTCACACTGCAAAGCGGAGGTCTCAGGTTCGATTAGTGGCTAGGGTACAGAAAATTATTACACTTCACATCCAGCGCTCTTTAATCAAAAGTAGTTGCTAACAATTAAAGTTTTTATGTCTGTTATTTCACTCCAATGTGATTTCTATGCCACACAGGGTAAGAAAGGGTTAAGATATTTAGAATAAATCAATCAAAAATAAAAAAGATTAATGATTGGGGTGTCATTATAGGACCATATAAGAAACAATAATCTACATAGAATTATAGGTGCCACTTATGCTGTTTCTTCTTCTCCGCCACCACCACCACCACCACCACCACCACCACCACCACCACCACCACCACCACCTCCTCCTCCTCCTCCTCCTCCTCCTCCTCCTCCTCCTCCTCCTCCTCCTCCTCCTCCTCCTCCTTTTCCTTCTTCTACTCCTTATATTCTTTTTAAAAAATTCATGGTTTATACCCCGGTCACTCATTTTTTGACCTGAGAGATGCTCACAACACCGGGATCTCTGTTCCCGGTTTGAGGTTAAATAAGTAAGACTCTGCCCTTAACAGACAGGTGGAGTGTCAAATTTATTTACACTCAATCTGTCCGTTGCAGGGCTAAAATAAATACTTCTGTTTCTTATCACATGGTCAGCCAATTAAATGACTGAATCATTTAAGAACAGAAGAGGTAGAGGAGCAAAAGACACTAATAAGAGTTGTCTCCTCTGAAAGTAATGAATTTCATTATACAGCCAGACCCTGTGGTGAATGAAGTGAAGGTGTCATTTGCAGAGTGGAAAATATGTGCTTTTCAGAGGGCCTGGCATGCTGACAAGCGTAATTTTTTACTCAGTGAGGAAGGCAATTGTAAACCATCTCACTCCTTGTTTTACTTAGTAAAACCTCTAGAGGTTCAAACCAGCCTTTCGGCTAATGACCTAAACAACAAGTAATCAAGTAATCAAGTTCTATATTCTGTATATTTATACAGTAATAGTTTTTCTGTAGACTACTATACATTTTCAATGCATGGTTACAAAACAAGATTAAAAAACTTATGAAAGAAAGAAAAATAAAAATAAATAAATAAATAAAACTACAAGAGGGTAATGTATAACTCGGTCAGTGTAATCAATATTAGTAACAACAGTGGTAAAAGAAAAAAATATTGTGATGTATTTTGTGGTAGTTTCGTGTTTCAACAGCTTGCATCTTTCTCACAGAATCTTTTTATTTATTTACATTTTATTCTTTCCAACTTACAGTCTTAATTATAAATCTACATGAAACTCTCCATTTACTACTACTTCTTCTTCTTCTTTTACTTTATTAATTTTTAAAGAAACCAAACCCATTCATACCATCTTTTTAGATTAAATACATGTTAGAAAATAATTTATGTAATTTTCTCCTTTAAATGTATGTACAAAAGTAATTCATTTAACAAAATTTTGCATTAGAAATTGAAACAGATTTTTTTGAAATGATTTTCTTCAAATACTTTCCGTCTTCCTTTTTGTAATTTTGTAATACGGGAAATGTTTAACTCATTAAAAAATTATCCTGTAGCTTCAGAGACAGAATTCAGATTTATTAATCTTTAATACGAAAAATAAATTTACCCAATTTATCCGTAATCCTTGCAAAGGTTATTTAAACGCTGATAGAATAAAAACAAAAATCTACTTTGAAACAATCACCTGGATTTCTCGTCCTAAAGTAATTAATAAAACATATAACCTATGTTTAATCATTACTAAAGAATGTAAAATTAAAAAATCTGGTGTGAAACACTTACACAACTTTCTCTTGCCAATGAAAAAAATTAACAATAAACCTAACATTAGAAATAAACAAAAACCTAACCTCAACAAACATAACCTAATTTTAATCATATGTGAAAGACGCAAAATGAAAATCAACCTCAGTTTGGCTTAAATATCACAAATGACTGTTTCACGCTAAACTAGGCTCTGTAGAGAAAAATACTTTATCTCAAGTTGTAGATCTTTTAATTTTCTATACATTTGATTATATAAACTTTTGTCGTTAAATGCACACTAAGGCCGCAATCTTAAAATAATCGATTTTTCACACGTTTTCGTTAGAAAAAAACAGAAAATACTAATTACCGCTAAACTAAGCGTTATACAAATCAATGTTATAAATAAAACTTGCAGGATTTTAAATTCTCTACAATTTTTATTATTTTATTATATAAATTTCTGCGCTAAAATGAATATTAAAGCCGCAATCTTACAAAAAAAAACAATTTTTTTACGTGAAAACAGCCTCACCAAAAATTTCAGCAAACATGGCACCTACCTTATCTTGTAGAGCATAAAAAATTTAGTAAACCAGGCGATTTTTAAAACAATCGTAGGACCCGTTTTTAACAAAATCGCAAAAAAGTGAAAATTACATGAATAAACTACTACTTCTAGTTGACCGATTTTGATGAAAATGTTCGTGTCAGGTCCTCTAGAAGTGGTATATAACTTAAGTTTCAAGTTTTAATTTCGTACGATGTTCCGTTCTTGAGATATTCTGTTCACACAGACTCACAAACACAAACACACACAGACCAATCGCTAAAAACATGTTTTGTTGGGTTGAGGGGGTCTGAAAAAGTGTAGATCCTGTGAAAACTCGATTTCGTAAAATCGTCATGAAAACAATACTTTCTTTCCCTATATATTCATATAGGCAAGAGAAAGTAAAAACATAACCTAAATTTAATCATGAATTAATGAAAAAAAATTAAAATCAAACTCAGTTTGTAAGATGTCATAATGTGATAATGGATATAGACATGATATAAGCTACTTTAAAATGTTTCGTATAACCCTTAAATATATAAATTTTTATCCTAAATATTTTTTTTAAATAATAAAAATGAAAATTCTTATTATCTTAGTTAAACAATTTTTAAATAGTCAAATATTAAAATTTATTTAAAATGGTTTTTTATTTATTAAAAAAAATCTAAAGAAATAAAATATAAGAAAAACAAAAGAAACTCATCTGATAGAAATATAGATATTGTAAAAATATTAGTGAACATTACAAATATGAGAATAATTTTTTTATTATTTATAACTAGGCCTTCGGGTCAGCCCAGTCAGTCAGCTGGTAGAAAGTCGCTATTATTTGTTAAGTAACACCGGTTGGGCAAGCGACTTTGTATGGTGACCAGCTGACAGCCATCCATGAACAAAGTCTACTGGGGGTCCCTGTTCAAGCTCATGTCTAATCCACGTCAACAAAAAATACAGCAAAAAGCAGCGATCGAATTGGGTAGTTGTTTACAAAGTACAGTTCCCGATAACAAAATAAAAGCTAAAAAAAAATGTATAACTTTATTTGCACAATATACTGAAATACAACGAGCAAATTTGATAAAAGTAAAGAAAGGATGACAAGAAAAGTAAATGAAAAAATGTGGTGTGAAACACTAACACAACTTTCTCTTGCCAATACAAATAATGAACAATTAACCTAACATTAGTAATAAAACAATAGAAATAAATAAAAAACTAACCTCAAAAGACCCTTATTTTAATCATGAGTGAAAGACGCAAAATGAAAATCAACCTCAGTTTGGCTTAAATATCACAAATGACTGTTTCACGCTAAACTAGGCTCTGTAGAGAAAAATGCTTAAATAAAAGGTGTAGATCTTTAAATTGCCTATAAATTTGATTATACACTTGTAAATGCATACAAAGGCTGAAATCTTAAAAAATCTATTTTTTACACGTTTTCCTGAGAAAAAACAGAAAGTTGAAAATTAACGCTTATCAAAACCTTATAAAAAAGAAGGTTTGAATTAAAATTTGTAGGATTTTAAATTTTCTACAACTTCTAATATACATTTTTTGCGCTAAAATACATATTAAAGCCGCAATCTTAAAGAAACAATTTTTACGAGAAAACAACCTTTCCAAGAATTTCAGCAGACATGGCACCTACTCTATCATGTAGAGCATAAAAAATTGAGTAAACAAGGCGATTTAAATAAAATCGTATGAGCCATTTTTGAGAAAATCGCAAAAAAGTTAAAAATTACACGAATAAACTACTACTTCCGGTTGACCGATTTTAATGATTTATGTTCGTGTCGGATCCGGTAGTAGTATCTTACTTAAGTTTCAAGTTTCAAGTTCGTACGATGTTCTGTTCTTGAGATTTTCTGTTCACACACAAACAGACCAATCACTAATAAAAACATGCTTTTTGGGTTCAGGGGGTCTGAAAACGTGTAGATCCGGTGAAAACTCGATTTTGAAAAATCGACATGAAAACAATACTGTCCTTCCTATATATTCATATAGGGAAGAGAAAGTAAAAGAAAAGTGATACCCATTGGTATATGTTTTATGAGATAATGTTCATAATGCATAAAATTCATAAAATAATATAAATGTTACAAGAACTGAAGAAAGAAAAATAAAATAAATCACTTTATTGAAAATCTCGGGCCCATTGACGTTTCAACCTGCGTTGCGGATTCCCTGGTAGTGATGCAACCGATATTTTTTTTTTTTTGGTTTAAAGTCCGACTGTTCTGCAATTGAAGTATATGCCGGCCACATTGGCGTAGTTGGTAACGTGCTCGCCTCTCATCATGTGGTCTTGGGTTCGAATCCCATTCAGGCCCGGCATATTTTCATACGTTACAAAAATCATTTCATCCTTCACCGTCTGCATTAGCAGTAATTGCAGAACAGTCGGACGTTAAACCACAAAAAAATCTTCTGCAATTACTGCTAATGCAGAGGGTGAAGGATGAATGATTTTTTGTAACATATGAAAATATGCCGTGCCTGAATGGGATTCGAACCCAAGACCGCACGTTGCATCCGATAGTTTGGTGATCAATTGGTTGGGGTGATCATGTAATTTTCTGTGAAAAACGCTGTAGCTAGACTGAACTACTTCACTTATAAACGGAATTTTAAGATCATTATATAGAATTTTGTTGTTGACATAATAAGGTGCGCAGGTAATTACACGTAGAATTTTCGATTGAAAGGATTGTAGGTAAATATGTGAATTAATATGTAAATATGTAGTGGTCACCGCAACTCGCTACTATGCCAGGGCCCCGGGTTCGATTCCCGGTCAGGTCTGGCATTTTTTTCATCTGTAAATCACCACATATCATTATGTGGTGATATGATGAAATTTTGGTATCATATGTGGTGATTTACAGATGAAAAAAATGCCAGACCTGACCGGGAATCGAACCCGGGGCCCTGGCATGAAAACGTATAGATCCGGTGGAAACTCGATTTCGAAAAATCGACATGAAAACAATACTTTCCTTCCTATATATTAATATAGGCAAGAGAAAGTAAAAACTACAGTAAACCTTACATTAAAATAATAATATTATTTTTTTAAAGATAAAACTAACCTGTTTTCAATTAAATAATGTTAATTTAAGAAAGACATAATTCCAGTTCAATAAACACACACAAACACTAATAAAACAAAAACCATACAAGATAAAAAACCAAAAGTTCTCTGGTTCTAAGTAAACTAACTCACCCGCGCCGCGTAGAAAATTTAACTACTTTAGTATTATACACGATAAATGGATAGGCATAGATTGTTGTGTCGCAGATTGTCATTTGTCTGAATGCGCGCGCATCACGAGTTACAAACCTGTACGATCATGTCTGTCACTACAATTCCAATGAAAACGGAGGACAGTTTTTATTATGCGTTAGCCTACGTACAATTTTATAAACTTCTTTTACGGAATACGCCTAATAAAATTATTCTTCAGGGAAAAACCCGTTATTTTTTTACAACAGAACCTTTAACTTGTACAATAATTTAGTTTTTTCTTTCTCGTTGTTGTTTAGGTCAACAGCCGAAAGGCTGGTTTGAACCTCTAGAGGTTTTACTAAGTAAAACGAGGAGTGAGGTGGTTTACAATTGCCTTCCTCACTGAATGGAAAAGTGCACTTATCAGCATGCCGGGCCCTCTGAAAAGCACATATTTTCCACTCTGTAAATGACAACTTCACTTCATTCACCACAAGGTCTGGCTGTACAATGAAATTCATTACTTTCAGAGAAGATAACTCTGATTAGTATCTTTTACACCTCTACCTCTTCTGTTCTTAAATTATTCAGTCATTTAATTGACTGACCATGTAATAAGAAACAGAACTATTTATTTTAGCCCTGAAACAAACAGATTGAGTGTAAATAATTTGACCTCCACCTGTCTGTTATGGGCAGTTTTCTTTCTTAATAAATTGTAATATTTCCTTTCACAAATTTAACGTAATATTTACAAAGATACAGTACGGTATCTTCAAAAATCAATACTATACGTACCATAATAGATGCTCAAATCTTCCACTAGCCAAAAAAATTATGATATATAAATATTTTTCTCTTTTTAAAATTGTCTAGCTCTAATTATTACATGCTATATTGGTACCTGTTTTAATTTTTCACTTTATCATGCCCATTATGAATATTGTAGGGATACAAAGTATTGTTTTCATGTCAATTTTTTTGAAAAGAAACTATTTTTATGTTGTTTTGGTGTGAAACAATCAAACGATTTTCTTTTACTTTTTCTTTTAAAAATTATTCTGAAGTCTTAAAAATGATAAAACAAGGTCCTATTTTTACTTTCTCTTGCCTTTATGAATATATAGGAAGAAAAGTATTGTTCTCATGTCGATTTTTCGAAATCGAGTTTTCACCGGATTTACACGTTTTCAGACCCCCTGAACCCAAAAAAAACATGTTTTTAGCGATTGGTCAGTGTGTGTGCGTGTATTAATATTGCTGCATATTCTCTGAAACTTCGTTATTTTATTAATTACATCTTACACTCAAAACCATATTACATCGTTGCCGAGGTAATTAAAGTGTTTTCTCCCACTCTATCATTTTCCCTTTCAATTTTTCTTTTTTTCAACATTTTCCTTTTGAAAGGAAAAGTTAAATTCTTCAAAATAAATTTATAATAATTTATACGAAAATGGTGGACAGATAGAAAACCCGATAAATAAAAATTCTGCCCATAACAGACAGGTGGAGTGTCAGATTATTTACACTCAATCTGTTAGTTGCAGAGCTAAAATAAATAGTTCTGTTTCTTGTCACATGGTCAGCCAATTAAATGACTGAATCATTTAAGAACAGAAGAGGTAGAGGTGTAAAAGACACTAATCAGAGTTATCTTCTCTGAAAGTAATGAATTTCATTGTACAGCCAGACCCTGTGGTGAATGAAGTGAAGGTGTCATTTGCAGAGTGGAAAATATGTGCTTTTTAGAGGGCCCGGCATGCTGATAAGTGTACTTTTCCACTCAGTGAGGAAGGCAATGGTAAACCACCTTACTTCTCGTTTTACTTAGTAAAACCTCTACAGGTTCAAACCAGCCTTTCGGCTGATGACCTAAACAACAAATCAAAATTGAGATAAAAGATGTAAAGTTACGAGATAATTTCTTATCTACGAGTAAAATAAGAATTGATGTTGATAATTTTCCCGCGCAAAGTGCGGGAACAGTAACTGGATGATTAATGTAGCCAAAATTTATTGTCTCTTTTGTACATCTTTAGTAAGTTTATTTAAAATTTACAGAAATATTTATGAGAGGGAAAGTTATTCATTATTTTAAAATGAAATACGCGACGCGACGTACAGAATTACAGTTGCTCTTAATGTTTTCCTCGGATAACAAAATATTCAATTCTTACAATTTTCAACATTTTCCCGTTCCATTTTCCTTTTTACCTTCATTATTTCCGCTCTATTCACCTTTTACCCTTCCTCAGTCACTCGTATCGGATTTCTTTAGTAGTAATCTTTCCACAAAAAATATCTGCAGCAATTTCACATTGCTTAAAATACTTACATCTTAAGAAGCTATAATATTACATACGCATTTTTCGAATTATATTTCCTTTAAATTTTCTATTTGTTTTACTTCATAAAATATTAATATTTTTTGGTTTAGGTAAACGAAATAATTGCTTTTTAATTTTTATAAGAATTTTTACTTTCTCTTGCCTACATTAATATTAATAGGAAGGAAAGTATTGTTTTCATGTCGATTTTTCGAAATCGAGCTTTCACCGCATCTACACGTTTTCAGATCCCCTGAATCCAAAAAACATGTTTTTAGCGATTGGTCTGTGTGTGTGTCTGTGTCTGTGTCTGTTTGTGTGTGTTTGTGAACAGAATATCCCAAAACGGAACATCGTACAAACTTGAAACTTGAAACTTAAGTTACATACTACTACCGGACCTGACACAAACATTTTCTTCAAAATCGGTCAACCGGAAGTAGTAGTTTATTCCTGTAATTTTTCACTTTTTTGCGATTTGCTCAAAAACTGGTCTCACGATTTTTTTAAAAATCCCTTGGTTTACTAAATTTTTTATACTTTACAAGATAGAGTAGGTGTCATGTCTGCTAAAATTCTTGGAGAGGCTGTTTTCACGTTAAAAATGAGTTGTTTTAAGATTGCGGTTTGATATACATTTTAGCGCAAAAATTTATGTAATAATAAATGTAGAGAATGTAAAATCCTACAAATTTTATTTCAAACATTTTCTGTATAACGCTTAGTTTCGCGCTAATTAGCAATATTCTCTTTTTTTTCTCACGAAAACGTGTGAAAATTTTATTTAAGATTTCGGCCTTAGTATTCATTTTACGACGAAAGTGTATATAATCAAATTTATAGAAAATTAAAAGATCTACAACTTTTACTACAGAGCGTAGTTTAGCGTGAAAGAGTGATTTTCCATATTTTTAAGCCAAACTGAGGTTGATTTTCATTTTGCGTCTTTCACTCATGATTAAAATTAAGTTATGTTTATTGGGTTTAGTTTTTAGTTTATTTCTAATGTTTTATTACTAATGTTAGCTTATATTGTTAATTATTTGCATTACCAAGAGAAAGTTGTGTGAGTGTTTCACACCAGATTTTTTTATATCAATTCAGTTTCTTACAATTAGTTTTATTATCGCATCAACGTTGTTACTTTTTCTTGCCGAATATGTAGGGAAGGAAAGTAATTTTTTCATGGGAGTTTTTTAAAATCGAGTTTTCGCCAGATGTGCACATGTTCGCCTGTGTGTAAACAAAATATCTTAAGAACTAGATAACGTACGAAGTTGAAACTGAAGTTAGGACCACTACGAAACTCGACACGAACATGTTTATTAAAATCGATCAAAGTACCGGAGAACCGTTTGCGAGAGTCTACTGTAATAGTCAAATTTTGTACCTTAATATTTAAATATTTCTACGCAAGAATTTTTTAAATTTTGGAAATCTCACATATCACTAAAACTATAAACAATGACACAGAGAACCTATTTCCTGTACAGTATTATTGGTAAATATTCCTCTCTCCCTTTATCAAAAAAAATTTAAGATGTATTAGTTTTTTCTAAAAACGATCTGGACATAATTTCCTTATTCACAGATCTACTAAACCGAGTAATATAGCTCGATTGTAAAAAACAGAAGTCAAGAATTAGCTCCTCTGAGAGTAATGAATTTCATTATAAAGCCAGACCCTGTGGTGAATGAAGTGAAGGTGTCATTTGCAGGGTGGAAATTAGATGCTTTTTAGAGAGCTTGGCATGCTGATAAGCATAGTTTTTCACTCAGTGAAAAAAGCAATGGTAAACTACTTAGCTCCTCGTTTTTTTTTTTTTTTTATTGAGTGATGATGCCTACATAAGCCTTGGGCTAGTACGTAGGTAATGATATGTGGTGATTTACAAATAAAAAAATGCCAGACCTGACCGGGAATCGAACCTGGGACCCCGGCATAGTAGCCAGTTGCGCTGACCACTACACCACGGGCCGGCCGTGTTTTTATATAGTATAGCCTCTAGGGGTTCAAACCAGCATTTTGACTGATGACCTAAACAACAATATAGCTCGATTACATTCCAGCCAATCCAAAGCACTTCAAATTATAACGAACGAAACTTGTGGGTAAGAACGACACGAGGTTATTAACAATAACCTGGAAATTCAGTACGTATTAGACACAATAAAAAAATACTATCAACGTTTTCACAAAAAATTAACTAGACATAAAAACGAACTACTTAAGACGATTAGCTCAGTAACTTAACCGGACAACGCTCCCAGAAGGCTAACGGGAACTTGTATCAGAGATTTTTTGCAACCCTAATAAAAAAATTCAGGTGACTAAATATAATTATAAACATTAATACAAATTGACAAAGTAAAATAAAAATCTGGTGTGACACACTCACGCGACTTTCTCTTGTCAATGAAAATAATGAACAATATAACTTAACATTAGTAATTAAACATTAGAAAACTAACCTCAATAAACATAACCTAATTTTAATCATTCATAATTTAATAATGACTAAGTGAAAGACACAAAATGAAAATCAACGTCAGTTTGGCTTAAAAATACGGAAAATCACTCTTTCACGCTAAACTCGGCTCTGTAGAGAAAAATGCTTTCATTAAAGTTGTAGATCATTTAATTTTCTATAATTTTTGATTATATGCCCTTTTGTCGTAAAATTCATACTAAGGCTGAAATCTTAAAAATCGATTTTTACACATTTTTGAGAAAAAACAGAAAATCGCTAATTAACACTAAACTAAATGTTACACAAAAAAATGTTTGAAATAAAAGTTGTAGGATTTTACATTCTCTACAACTTTTATCTTACATTTTTGCACTAAAATTCATGGTAAAGCCGCAATTAAAAAAAATTAAAACAGCCTCCCCAAGAATTTCAAAAGTCGTGGCGCCGACCCTATTTTGTAGAGCATAAAAAATTTAGTAAATGAGGTGATTATTAAAAAAATCGTAAGAGCCGTTTTTGAGAAAATCGTAAAAAAGTAATAAATTACACGAATAAACTACCACTTCCGATTAACCGATTTTAATGAAAATGTACGTGTCTGGTTCCGATAGTAGTATCTAACTTAAGTTTCAAGTTTTAAGTTCTTACGATGTTCCGTTCTTGAGATATTTTTCACAAACACGCGCGCGCGCACACACACACACACGCGCGCGCGCGCGCGCACGAACACACAGACCAATCACTAAAAACATGTTTTTCGGGTTCAGGGAGTCTGAAAACGCGTAGATCCGGTGAAAACTCGATTTCGGAAAATCGACATGAAAACAATACTTTCCTTCCAGTATATTCATATAGGAAAGAGAAAGTAAACAACATACAAGCTCCATTAACGGGTGATCTGATTACTTATATCGTTCGTGTTATCATGTGTGTTATCGACACCTTCAACACATTAGTAATTCAATAAATTTCAAATAAATTGTATGATACAAAAAAAATTTTGAATTCGCTAACATTAGATCAGAAAATAAATGTAATAAACTTTACAACCGTTCAGATAATATGTAAAATCTTAAACATTAAGAAACTTTTGGCCTATTTTATCTTATATGTTTCATAAGTGTTAAAAAAGGGAAAAATTTAAACCGCGGTATACAATATTATATTTCATATTCTTTTTTACGGAAAATGGTTGGGAAAATGTCCTTCACCGAGTGACTCCCTGACTCCCTCTCTCCTTAGTACACCCATCAAAATATACTTAAGGGTTTTTCAGCTTTACGTCCATCATAAATATCCAAGTCAACCATTACTACACTTTGAAAAGTTGGACAATTACCAAAAATGAGAGTAACAATTTTCTAGAATTCATTAAGCTGATTGTGTGGTTTTGTTTGAGATTTCATTTGAAAACTTCACTTAAAAGCGTTAATAAATTACAATAATAATTTTAAATTAAAATTTTAATTTCTTTGACTAAATTTAATTAACATAATTTTACTGTATTGTCCTAGCAAGCAGTCCGTGTGATGAATTTTTATTTCGTATCTAATAGACCGAGAAAATAATATAAATTAAATTAAACCAAGAGAGCAACTGCATGAGGATAAAAAAAAAATCTGGTGTGAAACACTCACACGACTTTCTCTTGTCAATGCAAATAATGATCAATATAACCTAACATTAGTAATAAAACATTAGAAATAAACAAAAAACTAACCTCACAAAACATAACTTTATTTTAATCATGAGTGAAAGACGCAAAATGAAAATCGACCTCAGTTTGGCTTAAAAAGACGAAAAATCACTCTTTCACGCTAAACTAGGCTCTGTAGAGAAAAATGCTTTGAATAAAAGTTGTAAATCTTTTAATTTCCTATAAATTTAATTTTTATACACTTTTGTCGTAAAGAGCAAGTCCGAAATCTTAGAAAAATCTATTTTTCACACGTTTTCGTGAGAAAAAAAAACATTGCTAATTACCGCTAAACTAAGCGTTATACAAAAAAATATTTGAAATAAAAGTTTTAGGATTTTAAATTCTTTACAACGTTTATTATATAAATTTTTGCGCTAAAATGCATATTAAACCGTAATCTTAAAAAACAATTTTTTTACGTGAAAACAGCCTCACCAAGAATTTCAGCAAACATGGCGCCTACCCTATCTTGTAGAGCGTAAAAAATATTAGCAAACCACGAGATTTTTAAAAAAATCGTAGGACCAGTTTTTGAGAAAATCGAAAAAACTGTAAAATTACACTAATCAACTACTACTTCCGCTTGACCGATTTTGATGAAAATGTTCGTGTCGGGTCCGGTAATGGTATGTAACTTAAGTTTCAAGTTCGTACGATGTTCCGTTCTTGAGATATTTGGTTCACACATACGCGCGCGCGCACACACACACACACACACACAGACCAATCGCTAAAAACATGTTTTTTTGAGTTCAGGGGGTCTGAAAACGTGTAGATCTGGTAAAAACTCAATTCGAAAAATCGACATGAAAACAATACTTTCCTTTCTATACATTTATATAGGCAAGAGAAAGTACAAATCAAGCAAATAAATATATTTAAATATCGTTGTGAATGGATAAAATCCAATACAGTATCTCCGAAGGAGATGCCTTTAATGTTATGCACGAATGACAGTTTTTGTTGACTTTTTCAATCCGTAATACGGTGTGTCTTAAATATTGTTATTCCACTAACAGGCAGGTGGAGTATTGAATTATTTGCAGTCGATCTGCTAGTTCCAGGGCTACAAAAATAGATCTGTTTCTTATCACGTGGTCAGCCAATTATATAGCAGAAGCATTATATAAGAACAGAAGAGCTAAAGGTGTAAAAAACACTACTCAGAGTTATCTCCTCTGAGAATAATGAATTTCATTATACAGCCAAACACTATGGTGAATCAAGTGAAGGTGTCATTTGCAGGGTGGAAAGTAGATGTTTTTCAGAGGGACTGGCATACTGGTAAAGATACTTTTCAATTCAGTGAGGAAGGCAAATGTAAACCAGTTCACTTCTCGGTTTACTTAGTAAACCCTCTTTTATGATAAAAAAATATATAATCAAATTTATAGGAAATTAAAAGATCTACAACTTTTATTTAGAGCATTTTTCGCTACAGAGCCTAGTTTAGCGTGAAAGAGTGATTTTCCGTATTTTTAAGCCAAACTGTGGTTGATATTTATTTTGCGTCTTTCACTCATGATTAAAATTAGGTTATTTTTTTGAGGTTTATTTTTCTAATGTTTTATTAATAATGTTAGGTTATATTATTAATTATTTGCATTGGCAAGAGAGAAGTTGTGTGAGTATTTCACTCCAGATTTTTGTATGATAAATTGAAGGTGTCGATTTCAAACGAGGCTGAAGCGATAGAATACATTTCAATAATTTTCTAACTTGTTGATACATAATCAAGCGTTTCAATTCATAGAGAATAACAGTGTTAATCTATTCATTAATTCTGTTTTAACTTAATTAAATCTACAGGAAACCAATTTTGACTTAAAAATTTAATTTGTATAAAGTTCTACAACGCTCCGAATTGGTTTCCTCTTTTTCGTTTTATAACCGGTTGTATTGTTTAGATGTTTGTAGTCTATGTATTAATTACACTGAAGAGGTTATGGTGAACTGGTTTAACACTTTATAGTTCTTTGGTAAGTATACTTACCACTGGCAATAAGGTCGATTTCTTTTAAAGAATAAACTATGCAGTTGAACCTTTTTGGCATTTTATGGTTTTATAGATGTTCTCTGGTTAGTAGGCTATCCAAATTTTGAAATCAGTGTGTTTATTATTTGCTTCATTAGTTACACGAATGTGGTAAGGATTCAAACCAGCGTACGCACCGTGTTTTTTGTTGTTATGCTTAGAAAATTCAATTTTTTACGGGAAAGTAAGCATTCATTCTAATATAAAACTGAAATAATTTATTCTACACATTTTTCTATTAAATAAGACTGCAAGTTTTTTTAATAAGCATTCTTACCACTAAACATTATGTGATTTCCATTTCAATAAACGTTCCTTGGTAAGTATACTTACCAGGGCTTAACATTAAACGAGGAGTGAGGTGGTTTACAATTGCCTTCCTCGCTGAAAGGAAAAATACGCTTATCAGCATGCTGGCCCCGCTGAAAAACACATACTTTTCACTCTGCAAATGACACGTTCACTTCATTCACAACAGGGTCTGGCTGTATAATGAAATTCATTACTTTCAGAGGAGATAACTCTGATAAGCGTTTTTTACCTCTACCTCTTCTGTTTTTAAATGATTCAGTCATTTAATTGGCTGACCATGTGATAAGAAACAGAACTATTTATTTTAGCCCTGCAACGAATAGATTGAGTGTAAATAATTTTACACTCCACCTGTCTGTAATGGGCAGAAACCTATAATTATTTGAATTTAATTTGTGGTGGGGAAATTAATCTACCCTACTGTGGTTTTTAATGCTCAAGAATAGAATTTTCAATTCAGTGAATTTAGTACTTTGCAATTATTTTTCTAATACGTCCTTCTAATTTTGATGTATTTCTACTTAAAACTACACAGTATTAACTTTTAATACTAATGAAACTAGATACTAAGATTAAAATATTATGCTGGACTGTAATAAAAATAAATCTAGAACATATTATTGATAAAAGTATTACAGATGATGTGGGATATAAATATAGGTAACCATAGGTTATGGGAACTGTAAACGAGCTCAAAGGATTACTGTTGTTATCATTATTTTTATCTTTTCTCTTCCTACTTCCATTAACCAAGTGGTATTTTTTAATTAATCCATGATGTATGTACGTGTTTATCAATTAAGAGCAATACCTCATGACCCAATGAAATGAGGTTGATATGTATGACGTGTAAATGAGGTGCAGTCTAGTACACTCAGGAAAACTGGTAAGGGTGATTTCGCGGTTATGAGGGCGTACAGTTTTTTCATTATAATATTAACAGCATTTTAATATCGCAAAATATATAAATATCCACCAGGTTGGTCTAGTGTTCAAGTGAAAAATCAGCTGTTTAACATCTGATTTTCGAAGACGAAGTTTCCTGGTTCAAATCCTAAATAAGATAGTTACTTTTATCCGGACCCACCGGGTTGGTCTAGAGGTAAAGTCGTCGCTCTGAGTCAGCTGTTTGACAGCAGATTGTTGGAGACGAAGGTTCCTGATTCAAATCCTAGTAAATGTAGTTACTTTTATACGGATTTGAATACTAGACAGGGGTTACCGGTGTAATTGATGGTTGGGGTTCAATTAACCATACTCTCTCAGGAATTGTCGGCCTGGGTCTGTACAAGAGTATATCTCATTTACACGTCATACACATAATCTTCATCTCATTGGGTCATGGGGTTGCTTATTGTTCTGAATTGAACAGATTGCAACGTACACTGATCAAGAATTAAAAAAAAAACTTTTACACGGATTTGAATGCTAGACAATCGTTACGGTGTACTTTAATGGTTGGGGTTCAATTAACTATACTCTCTGAGGAATGGTCAGCCTGAATCTGTACCAAGACTCATTTACGCGTCATCATCCTCTTCTTCCTTATCTTAATTAGAAAAGGTATAACTTTTTAAACATTGTTTTTGAAAGAGCTTGTTTTAGGGTAAATTAGTGATTTCTTTTAAAGATAAATGTTTATCATGCTATCCTGAAGAAGACAGAAGGATCGGCTAAAAGCGGTGGAGATGGTTTCTGGAGGTGGAGCTGTAGTGTGTCGAGGATCGATCGAATTCCGAAATTAGGAGAAGAATCGGCGGTCAAAAAAATATCATGGATACCATATCCCGGAAGCAGTTAAAATTGTTTGGCCATTTGCAGAGGATTGAGGATGGTAGGTGGCCAAAGAGGATTTGGGAGTGGACTCCAGCCGGCAGAAGAAGGAGGGATAGGTCGGAAGTGACATGGTTGGATAGGATGCAGGAGGCAATGTCTTTGGAGGGGCTCTCAGATGGGGACTGGCGAGACCGAGAGAGGTGGTGCTTAAGAAGATACGAACGAGATACGGCTGGGGCTGTAAATCCTCCCATGAATATATAATATAGTGATTTTCCGTATTTTTTTGTCGAACAGAGGTTGATTTTCATTTACCGTCATTCACTCATGATTAAAATTAGGTTAGCCTATGTTTTAAATTTTACACTTATTACTAACAGTCAAACATAGGTTATACTTTTCATTATTTACATATGCAAAAGAACGTCGTGTGAGTGTTCCACACTTGATTTTTATAATTATATAATATTTAATTTTGTTAACTGCAACACTACATATTTTTTGTTGTTCTTTAATTAGAATATCTGGGGTCATCACAGACCCGTACGAACTTTACACTGGTGATTTAAACTGATGTCAAACAATGTCTGTTATCAGTAATGTTATCTGTGGCAATTTTTAAAATTATTTGTCCTGTAATTTTCGTTTGTATTCCGTCCATCCGTCCGTCACACCTAGATCTCAGAAACATTTCCATTTGAACTTATTCCTTTTCCCCTTTTAATGCAGATTTACTCCCTTCAGGGAGTAAGGTTCCCTACTAGTAAGGTTCCTACTTAGTTCCTACTAAAGTTCCCTACTTAGTAGAAGTCACATGGTGCAAGATCTGGTGAATAAGGTGGATTTTCTAACACTGAGATGCTGTACTTGGCTAGGAACCTCTTGACAGATAACACGGAATGAGCTGGCGCATTGTTTTGGTGGATAACCCATGATACGGCCTTCCACATTTCGGGGCGTTTTTCCTTACTCTTTGACGTAGTTTAGAGAGTACCTCAAGGAAGTAATATTAATTTACTGTTTGATCTACAGGAACCCAGTGAAGATACTTAATCTCATGGATATAAAAAAAACAATCATCATTGCTTTAAATTTTGACTTGCTCATTCGAGCTATTTTGGCTCTCGGTGAAGTTTGGCTCTTCCAGTCCATGGATTGGCGCTTTGTTTCCGGATCACAAGTAAAAAACCACAATTCATCACATGTTACTATCTTCTACCTGTTCCCTAAGGTGAAATCTTCATTAAAAGGGACAAAGTTTCAGTCTGAAGCTGTAAAAGAGAAAGCGGCACGTGTCCTGAAGGAGCTGACAGAAGCTAACTTCCAGCACTGTTTCCAAAAATGGAAAATTCGCATGGTGCGTTGTAGGGATAAAGAACGAGTGTATATTGAAGGTGACAATAAGTGATTATGTAAAAAATTAAAATAACATTTTTTACAACGTCAGTCGCGTTATTTAATAACTACCTCGTATAAGGTTATATGAAGTTATATTGTTTAGTTATAGAAGTTCGTTAGTCGTTCATAAAAAGTAAAAATTCAGCAAATATATAATTTTTTTAAAAAACTTATATATTTAGTAAATGATTCAAAAATAATAATATTTTGATAAAAATAACTTTTTATATATAATAAATTATGTAAAGTAACGACTTAGTGTAAAAAGAATATTGAATACTCATTCAAAACGAACAGGAGATATTACAAATTTTATATTCAAGTGTAAACCAATATTATTTTAAAATAACACAACAAAAGGCATAACAAAAAGGACAAAGTACATTCATTCGCACACAAAAACATGAAAGGAGAATGAAAACGCTAAATTTTTGAGTCAGCGTAAAAAGGATAGTTTTAGGAGAAATAAAGATGAAAATAGAAAAACGTACAGAAGTAGAAAAAGAAAGAACGATAGATTGTTTATCTTTTAACGAACATTGGTAATGTATACACTGGGTGTAAACAAAGCTTGGTACTTTTTATAAACTTTCGACTTCATTGTTTTATTTTATTTCTCTCCACACCTTTTTCCACTGTTAAAGATTTTAATGATTTTTATAGCGATACTTATTTTGATGCGCGTAAAATACTTAAACCTAAGATTGCTGCAAGGTTTGTTGTAATATTTTTATTTTCCTGTAACACTTTTATTAAATACGAGGTGTGGCTGTTAAATAACGAGACTGCCGTTGTAAAAAATTTAATTTTAATTTTATACATAATCACTTATTGTCACCTTCACACCTATACACTCCTTCTCTATCCATACTACGCTCCAACCAAATTTTCCATTGTTAGAAACAGTGCTGGAAGTCATCTTCTGTCAGCTCCTTCACGACACGTGCCGCTTTCTCTTTTACAGCTTCCACAGGCTCAAATCTTGTCCCTTTTAATGCAGATTTCACCTTAGGGAACAGGTAGAAGATAATAACATGTGATGAAACGTCGTTTTTTAATTATGATCCGGAAACGAAGCGCCAATCCATGCACTGGAAGAGTCAAACTTCACCGAGAGCTAAAAAAAACTCGAATGAACAAGTCAAAATTTAAAGCAATGATGATTGTTTTTTTTATATCCATAAGATTAAGTATCTTCACTGGATTCCTGTAGGTCAAACAATAATTAATCAATATTACTACCTTGAGGTACTTTCTAAACTACGTCAAAGAGTAAGGAAAGGTAGGGACGCCCCGAAATGTGGATGGACAAATCATGGGTTCTCCACGAAGACAATGCGACAGCTCATTCCGCGTTATCTGTCAAGAGGTTCCTAGCCAAGTACAGCATCTCAGTGTTAGAACATCCACCTTATTCACCAGATCTTGCACCATGTGACTTCTACTAAGTAGGGAACCTTAGTAGGAACTAAGTAGGAACCTTACTAGTAGGGAACCTTACTCCCTGAAGGGAGTACTTCGCCTTAGGGAACAAGTCTTGTTCCCTAAGGTGAAATCTGCATGAAAAGGGACAAAGGAATGAGTTCAAATGGAATAAGGTAGCTGGTAATTACAGTAAATCAAATATTTCTAGTGATATAATTAAGCTATAGACAATATTACAGGTCACATTTATTTCTTATAAGGTTTATGAAGAAAATATTTTCTCGGAATAAACTACAGCTTACAAAATGTATGTAGAAACTGCACGGGTGTGAAATGTACGAGTAGTGTCTCACTGTTGAGGTTGGCAGCACTGTCAAATTTTTACTTCCATTCCTCACAGCCCATCCATACGCAAAAGGCAATCTCGTGACTTCAGTACCTATACCTAGAAGTCTCTGAACGAAACTCAGGGTTTACTAGAATCTCTTAGATGGCACCCCCACCACTAGTCTTGCCTGCAAATAGGTCAATACCCTGTTCGGGGAGTTTTTACATATTTTTAAGAATCCACAAAATATTTTGATTGGAATTTTGCTGCAGAACTAAATATTTCATCAAAGATTAAAGAAGTTCATTCAAAACTACAACTGGAATCTATAGTTTTGTTAAGTGAATTACTGACACACCAAATTAAATAATCAAAAAAGTTATCTATACTAATATTTTTATAAAGACAAAGCGTGTATTTTTGTGCAGGCCAATTTTCAAAACTACTCAACGAATTTTCATACAATTTTGACAGCATATAATTCGTATTTATATTCACAGCAACATTTTCTTTTTAAATTTTCCAAAATGATAACCCTAAGGGCCCTAATGAAGATTTTCATACATATTTGTGTGTGTGTACATGTGAGTAGGTACTGCTGTTGAAGTACATACTGTCTTGTTTTTTTTATTACTTGTTTTTTGTAACTTGTTTTTTTATAAAAATACATAATTTCCGACAAGTTTTGGTTACTTAAAAAAATTAGAAGTATGTTTTCTGAAACGGTATTACAATCCGCATATTGCACCCCGCTGCCGGATGCCATCAATTTACAGACAGACGCCATTCAAACAACATCCTTCATCGTCCCTGATAGCAGTAATAACGCTTAGTTTTTAGTGCATGATGGGTTGGCAAGATAGATTGCTGGCCTGTTAGGAAGGCAAAATGTGCCATGGTGGGAGGAATTTCAAACCAATTATCCCCTCCAGCGTACTATTAGTAGTGACTTCTCCGAAAGTTGGACTCCTACTGTCTGTCTATAACTTGATGGCCTCCCGCAGAGAGGAATCCCCGCAGAAATCCTCCCGCAGAATCAGCTTGCTACTAGCCTTCTCAATAACATTTCATTATGTACTACTACTAACTAGTACACTTCTTCTTCTTCTTTGAGTGCCTATCCGCTACGGATGTGGGCGACCATCATGGCTATTTTGACGTTATCCGCTGCCAACCGGAACAATTGCATGGAGCTCCTACCAAGCCAGGTTCGCATCGCAAGGTCCCAAGCCAGGATATTCTTCTCCTACCGGGCTTCCTCTTGCTATCTATCTTTCTGACTAGTACACTTTTTAACTAGTACACTGGAATTTGTAAATAATGAAGTGTTATTGAGAAGGCTAGTAGCGGGCCGATTCTGCTCCTCTCTGCGGGAGGCCATCAAGTTATAGACAGACAGTAGTTGAAAGGGAAGATACCGACAGACGTACGCTGGGGATTTTATCAAAACGTTGCATGTGTGTGTGTACGTTTGAGTATGTACACAATCGACCTAGCAGCTAGACAATTTCTGTTTCATATTTATTTTTAAAAAAATTAATTAGGTACTTTACATGTTTCACGTGCGAAGCCGCGCGGGCCAAGCTAGTTTTTCATTAAATTACTTTAAAATCCCTTTCTCCAAATCTATCACAAATACGATAGTTTTTATTTTAAATTTTTGAGAAGCTCTTCCTGAGAAGCGTGAGATAGTACAGGACTTACGCAAAACATCAGAAGGTTTTGAGGTAAAAACATTCCGAAAATTCAATTTACTTTTGTTGAAGTATTGAAAAGTTTTGAACGGTATTTTTTATAGTTGAGGGTTGAAGCTTATATAGCTTTTGTTACACCCAGTGTTTGATATGTGATAAAATGGGTCAACTGAAACGTATCCACTCTTATGTACCAGGCACGAAACTCCCTTAACAATTTTACCCCATCATATTACATACTCTTTTGTATGAAACGACAATATTAACTCGTCTTCTTCTTTCTCTTCTTCAGCTTCTTATACTTCTTTCAACCTTCTCATATTGTACTCGCACGCACGCACGCACGCATGTCTACACGTACATATCTGTACTACCTTCGTAAGACATTGATTTTCAAAAATAGCAAATGTTTAGTAAGCCGTTGCTACCTTCTCACGAATCCTCATTAAATCTGATTTTAACTGATATCAGTTTGTTTAATATTTGACATTTTACTCAACCTCAGTTTATTGCGCTCAATCTTGTAATTCCAGGGCTACAAAAAATAGTTCTGTTTCTTATCACATGGTCAATGACTGAAATATTTGAGAACAGAAGAAGTAGAGTTGTAAAAGATACTAGTCGGAGTTATCTTCTCTGAAAGTAATTTCATTATAGAGAAGACTCTGTGTTGAATGAAGCGAAGGTGTCATTTGCAGGGTGAAAAATCTGGTCTGAACACTCACACAACTTTCTCTTGCCAATGCAAATAATAAACAATAAACCTAACAATAGTAATAAAAAATAATAAACAAAAAACTAACCTCAACAAACATAACCTTATTTTAATCTTGAGTGAAAGACGGAAAATGAAAATCTATCTCAGTTTGGCTTAAAAATACGGAAAATCACTTGTTCACGCTAAACTAGGCTCTGTAGAGACAAAATTCTCTCAATAAAAGTTGTAGATCTTTTCATTTCCTATAAAATTCATTACACACTTTTCTCGTAAAATGCATACTAAGGCCGAAATTTAAAAAAAAAATAGATTTTTCACACGTTTTTGTGTGAAAAAAGAGAAAATCGCTAATTACCGCAAACTAAGAGTTATACAAAAAAATGTTTGAAATGAAAGTTGTTGGATTACAAATTTTCTATAACTTTTATTGTATAAATTTTTGCGCTAAATGCATATTAAAGCCGCAATCTTAAAAAAACAATTTTTTTTACGTGAAAACAGCCTCACCAAGAATTTCAGCAAACATGGCGCCTACCCTATCTTGTAGCGCTAAAAATTTTAGTAAACTAGGCGACTTTTAAAAAAAATCGTAGGATCCGTTTTTGAGAAAATCGCAAAAAAATGAAAAATTACACGAATAAACTACTACTTCCGGTTGACCGATTTTGATGAAAATGTTCGTGTCGGGTCCGGTAGTGCAATGTAACTTAAGTTTCAAGTTTGTACGGTGTTCCGTTCTTAAAATATTTTGTACACACACACACACACACACACACACACACACACACACAAAACCAATCGCTAAAAACATGTTTTTTGGGTCCAGGGGGTCTGAAAACGTGTAGATCCAGTGAAAACTCGATTTAAAAAAAATGACATGAAAACAATACTATTCTTCTTACGTATTCATATAGGCAAGATAAAGTAAAAATATGTGCTTTTCAGAGGGCCTGGCATGCTGATAAGCTTTCTTTTCAACTCAGTGAGGAAGTAAACCAATCACTCCTAGTTTTACTGAGAAAAATCCCTATAGGTTCAATCCAACCTTTCGGCTGATGACCTAAACAACTGAGTATAGATCTAAAAGTCATCCTAGACTCATTACTCGTCACTAACCCTCTAACTTCCTGATCATTTGTTCCTTCCAACAGGGAATTGTTCTTGGGCCTGTATTGTATTGTAACAAGGACAATGGTTTACCGATGAATAAAATGCTTTTGAATGGGATTATGGGAATAGCTTGTCGACCTAGGTTCAATTTTTGTCCCTTAAAATACGGTAGAAATGCTTTATTACGCCTGTTATTAATTCTTTATTTTGTTCTATTATTCTGTGGATTGTTCTAGCTATGCGTAGAAGATTTTGGTAGACTCTATTGAACTTAATTTATTTAGATGTTCTTCATCTTCCTAGAAACGATTACGACCGCTTTTATAAAAGCTGCCAAGTAACAGAATAGAACTTAGTTGTACAGTTACTTAGCGATACCCCGATACAACACTGCTATACAATTTTTACTGCTTATATTAAACCTAACGGGCAATACATATTTCCTTTGTTTAGGGTTTTAAATTTTTTATTCATTACTATATTTATTACTTTATATATTACTATATGTATATCCCACAGAACCGTGCAGCAGATATAAACAGACTAGGGGTTGTAAGATAGTAAAAAGGATGCGTAATCATGTTCCACTCTACCAAAGCCTTCAGTCAAAACAATCGGCGACAGACTGGATGTTTTATAATAGGCCTACTCTATTAATTCTTTCTGCTGGTACTGTCGTATTTTGTATTTAGTATATGTTTCAATTAGTATATAGCAAGTTTCATCTGATAAGCAAAGAACATTGTTTGTAACTCGATTGGATCGCGCTAAATTCAATCACAATTTTAATACATTTATAATTTGTCGTAGGCCTACTGCACGGTTCCACAGGAACGGTGCCGTTTATAGTAGACATTTTTTATCCCACCGTGCCTTATTTTAGCTATGAACACTCTTGATCAAGTCACCTTTCTAACAAAAGAACCTACATCAAACTCGGTCCATCCGGTTGAGATACACACGTTTAAAACACCCTTCTTTTACCCTCGGGCGTTAAAAAGTAACTACTTTTACTAGGGAACCAAGAACCTAAGACACCGAAAATCAGCTGTTAAACAGCTGACTCGCGGCGACAACTTTACCACTAGACCAAACCGGAGGGTTCATAAATTTAATATTCATTTAAATAAGCTAATAATAACTATTTTTTAACATATATTATTTATTTGTATCTGTACAATGAATTACAATAACAAAATGTGCTAAAGGTTACAATAATACAAAACGATAACTTGAACCAAGTGAGAAAGCAGACCGCCCATTGATGAAGCTTAAATAATTAATTAATTTAATATCGCAATAAAATCAAAATATCTCTTGATCGTAACATTATGATTAAAAACAATATAATAAAAATTTAATTAATTTTTCACAAAATGAAACATTTTAATTTCAGATTAAATATTTTAACTGCTGATAATTAAACAAATAAAAATCACATAAAACACTGTTGCGTTTGGGAAATAAAGACAAGAGAATCTGCAAGTAAAATTAGAGAATAAAAAAAAGAAAATTGTGTAATAAACCTACTTTTGTTATATACTTTTATGTATCGTGATTTAGAATTAATATATTTTTTATGTTGTATTTATTTTCAGGAAATGAGAAATACTAATCCTATTTTTTGTTTTCTTTATTTATATTTTTCTTTCATTCTGACTTGACTATTGTTTGTTTTTATTTTGCGGTTTACTAAATAGGTTTCTTTTTACCTGTAATAAATATGACATTATCATGGCTATAATGCAAATTAATCAGATATATTATATCCGCTTATGAAATCACGCTATGTTTAGTTGACTGTTTTTAAAAACAATCCTAACATAATAAAGTCAGAGTTATTACGATTGTTACAATTTCGTGCAAAACTTTTTGTTTAATAATGTCATGTTAAAAAAAAGTATTATTTTTTAAATTTGTCATATCACGGAAAATAAGGTTGACTACGTTAAATTCATTTTAGATAGGGGTTGTAATTTGCCTATAACAGGCAGGTGGAGTGTCAAATTATTTACACTCAATCTGTTCGTTGCAGGGCTAAAATAAATAGTTCTGTTTCTTATCACATGGTCAGCCAATTAAATGACTGAATCATTTAAGAACAGAAGAGGTAAAGGTGTAAAAGACACTAATCAGAGTTATCTCCTCTGAAAGTAATGAATTTCATTGTACAGCCAGACCCTGTGGTGAATGAAGTGAAGGTGTCATTTACAGAGTGGAAAATTAGAGCTTTTCAGAGGGCTCGGCATGCTGATAAGCGTACTTTTCCACTCAGTGAGGAAGGCAATGGTAAACCACCTCACTCCTCGTTTTACTTAGTAAAACCTCTAGAGGTTCAAACCAGCCTTTCGGCTGTTGACCTAAACAACAACAACAACGTTAAATTCATTTTAGATAGGGGTTGTAACTGACAAAGAACGAAATTTCTTTTTAATTTTTTTTCTGTATAGGACCAATTTTAGACCACGTGAGGTGACTTTTGATGTTTCTGGAAGGTGTCATGCTTTTTAAACTTAATACCGGATCCATCAATTTTTGTACGAGTCCAACAATCAATGATAAGACGGCAGAACGCGTTCATTGTGAACAACGGAGGCCATTTTGAACACCATTATTACTCTTCTGGTATGATTTTAATGCCATTTAGATCTAATTTTTTCGTGTAAAATAAAACTTCATACAAAAATATTATGTTGTTTTAATGTATTATTCGTTCCCTTCCCATAAAACGGCAAAGTGTTGCTGTGTAGTGTACTACATAAGAGTCAATTAAACTTTTATTTACTTTTAGTTTACATTGCTTACTTAATTAAATTCTCTACAATTTTCATTAGAAATAATAATTTGTTTATTGAAAATTTAACAAAGTTATTGGGCTTCAAATGTAGAAGACTGTGTTTTAATACTAAGATTTTGTTGCATATTTCATCTTTTTTCTCAATAACTGCCAACACTACACTTTCCACGCTGGTTTTATTCGATGTGTTAGATGATTTTCCATATAAATTCACCATAATCGTCCTAAAAATTCGTCGTCCGATACAGTCTTTCAATTAAAGTTAAGAAATTATAATTTACCGCTTTTTTAAATATTAATTTGTAGCTCACATTCTTAGAAATCGTTCACTGTAGACTGTCTGCTTTATTTGCCCAACCGGTGTTCTATTTTTGCTCTTCATCAAAGCCTTTAAAGTCCGTAATTAGTTGTCTGGATTTGGTTCGATTTATTCCGGCTTTTTCAATATTCTTTCTTGATTTCTATAAACCATTTATCCTACACCTTAAATCTATTAATTATTTAGTGTTTTAAACATTTGTTTTGTAAACCGGTTGTTATTTCTATAATATATAAAGCCCCAGCCACTGATGACTCACTGATGGAAATTCTCGCCTATTAGGAGGTCTCTAGAAGCAAAATCTCTGAGGACCGTTTTTGTCGGGCTTCGGCTGAAACCCCCGGGAAAAATGCGAAATTTAAAGTATCTCTTTTCGAAAGCTCAGGGGATGCGTCCGAATATTTCAAACTTTTTAACGAAGTTTCGTAGCGCAAAGGCCACTGCGACCATTTTTGTTCCTCTCCCGAAGTACGTTAAGACCATATATATAAAGTTGCCCTTAACCCGCCGGTTCGCTGGAAAAACTCAAAAAACAAAAATTCGGCTTTTTCGGGGTTGCAGTTTTTAGGTTTTTCTTTGTAACACCACGAAGACGGGTTTCATCGACAAATTTTTATTTGGACCACATTACACTAACTCCCGGAATCACGGGTGACTTTTCAAATTTTAGATCGGGGTCCTACGGGGTTTGGTACCCTTATTTAAAAATTATGTAATTTTTAAATTTTTAGAATACAAAAAAATTGATTACGGCATGTCGTTTGGCGTTAAAAACTACATAAAAATGTGATAAACCGAAAATTTTAAAGTTGCACCCTCTTTTTTGCAGTAGGGTTTGTACTTTTTTATCTCATTAACGGTGCATCGTAAAAATAAATTGTACAGAATATTTTTTGTACCCCTTTTAATGTACTTCAAAATCATATAGCTATTGTTGTCCTCAACTTGCCGGTTCGGTAAAAAAACTAAAAAAACAAAATTTCGGCTTTTTTGGGGTTGCATTTTTTCAAGTTTTCTTTTGTAACACCATCAAAACGGGTTTCTTTGGCAAACGTTTGCTAGGACCACATTACACGTACCCTCCGCATTATGGGAAATTTTTCAAATTTTAAATCAAGGTCTTACGGGGGTTGCTACCCTTATCTAAAAATAATGAAAATTGTAAATTTTTAGAACATAAAAAATCTGTTAACTGCTTGTTGTTTAACGTTAAAAATTACACAAAAATTTGATAACCCGAAAATTTTCAATCAGCACCCTCTAGCCTGCGGTAGGGGTTGGTTTTCTATCTCCTAAACGGTGCGTCGTAGAGAAAAATTGTATAGAATATTTTTTGTACTCCTTGCAAAGTAATTTAAAACCATATAGCTACTATTGCTCTTAACTTGCCGGTTTGGTGAGAAAACTCAAAAAACAAAATTTCGGCTTTTTGGGGTTTGCCGTTTTCATATTGTTCTTCCTTTACACCTTCAAAATGGGTTATTTCGTCAAATTTATATATATAAACAGTTACACGTACCTGTAGGATCACGGGTAATGTTCCAAATTTTAAATCGGGCTCTTACGGGGGTCGCTACCCTTACCCAAAAGATATGAAATGTTTCATTTTTAGAATACAAAAAGTCTTTTGACGGCATGTTGTTTAGCGTTTAAAATTACACAAAAATTTTATAACCCGAAAATTTTCAATTACAACCCTCTAGCCTGCGGTAGGGGTTGTATTTCTTTATCTCCTTAACGGTGAATAATAGGGATAAAATGCATGAACCTGTTTTGTGCCGCACAAAAACGTACCTCAACATTATATAACCAAGGTTTCCCTTAACCCACCAGTCCGCTGAGTAAACTACAAAAACCAAATTTCGGTTTTTTGGGGTTTGTCGTTTTCAGGTATTCCTATCTTTACACCTTTGAAACGGTTTTTTAGGCAAATTTTTATTAACAAAACGTTACAGGTACGTAAGGTTCATTCATTCATTCACCTTTTGGCAAATGGTTCTGATCCACTTATGAATTCTGATCCACCTACCCCTCTGAGGCCGAGACACGGAAGCAGCGCGAAGCGCTGCTGGAGTGGCGAGTTTATTGTATACAGGTGTCCGTAAATGTTTAGTCTTCTTTTCCTAATCGTTTCCATTAATCGTTCAGTTTCCTTATACAGTTTTTCTCGACCTCGTTACCCATATAGTTCGTCTACTATCTTCGGACCTTTTATCTTAAGGAGGATCTTTCTCTTAAATTTCACTGCTTATCTTAGGCCAGTCTCCTTGGTTGTTCTACTACGTTTTCCGGCTGGTTTATAAGTTTTCCTCTTATAGTGTAAATTTTAGACCACTGAGGTGACTTTATACGTTTCTGGAAGCTCTTTTTGCAGCCCACATTTTTAGAATTCGTTCATAGTACAGTTTTCTCCTTTCTTCTGTTCATCCGTGGTTCTGTTTTTGCTCTTCATGGAATACCTTAAAATCCGTAATTAGTTGTCTGAATTTGTTTCGTTCATTAAATTTTCTCGGTTTATTCCGATTTTATCAGTATACTTTCTGACTTTTTTAAACCATTATTTTATCCTACATCTTAGGCATTGTTTGTTGCCCTATTTTTTTTTTTTTTTTTTTTGGCAACCGGTTGTCATCCATTCTATACAGGCGTCAGTAAAATTTTAGTCTTCTTTTTCTAATCGTTTCCACTAATCGGTCATTTTCCTTGTACAGTTCTTCTCAACCTTGAAACCTATATTGTCCGTCTACTATCTTCTGACCGTTGAAGATTCTCTTGCAGAGAATCTTTCCTCAAATTTCTCTGCTTCTCTTAGACCAGCCAGCCTGGTCATTCTAAGCTATTTAAAATTTTGAGGGGTTCCAAGAGAAGCAGTTGACGAAAAATTTCAACAAGAAATGGCCAGAAGAAAGAAAAAAAGAGTTTAGTGGAAAGGAAAAAATGCATGAGAGAGACGATAAATAGCAATAAAAATAGAAAACGTCAAGTTGAAGAAAAAATCATTTAACGTGATTCTTAGTAGGTTGAAAAAATAAAGAAGAAGAACAAATAAACTTTACAAATTTTACTTGCCGTAAGGAATAGATCTATCATAAAATTATAAATGGCTTCCGAAACAGTCTGTTCATTAAAGTTTTGAAATTATAAAAGTTTTTTTTAATAAAGACGGTTCGATTATAAAAATGAAATATTTAACAAAATATCGGTTGTGGTTATGAGAACATTTTGAAATCGTTTACATATTCAATTTGCAGAAGTCAGACCTCTAGGGGTTTCCGTAAATGCTGACTGCAAACAAATATATGGTTGTTTTTGACGTACTGTTGTTTTTTTTTTGTTCATCCCAAAGGAATAGTGAAGTTAATAAATTGGCTGAATATAAAGAGGTAAGAGGAACTAACCGATTGGATTACCTGTAAAATTTTACTCTGAGTTTATTTATACAGAACTTTAATCTGTCATTAAATTTATTGTTTAATAATTATTCTTTTATGCATTTTTGTCCATAACAGACAGGTAAAGTGTTAAATTATTTCCATTCGATCTACCAGTTCCAGGGCTACAAAAAATAGTTCTGTTTTGTATTACATGGTCAGCCAATTAAATGATTGAATCATTTAAGAACAGAAGAAGCAGAGGTGTAAAAGACACAAATCAGAGTTATCTCCACTGAAAGTAATGAATTTCATTATACAGCCAGACCCTGTAGTGAATAAAATGAAGATGTCATTAGAAGGGTGGAAAGTAGATGATTTTCAGAGGGCCCGGGATACTGATAAGCATACTTTTTTCTCAGTGAAGAAGGCATGGTAAACCCCGACACTCCTCGTTTTACTTAGTGAAGCCTTTAGAGGTTCAAACCAACCTTTTAGCTGTTTTGTAGCTGATGACCTAAACAATATTTTATACATTAATATTGATTTTTTTTTATCTATCTTTCCGACCGCACGCACTATCATTTTAAAAACTATAATCAACCACAATGTTGATTACTGAAATTATTGGTGCTTAATCAAACGAAGTTTTTTCCCCTTTTCTCTACTAAGTAAAAACAAATTTCTTCCTCAAAAAATATACCAAAAACGGAGTGTCTTACAAAGTTGAAACTTGAAGTTAAATTAGATATAACTTAAATAATATTAATAATTTAATAATAAGTTATAGTACTGATTTACACTCAATTACACTCATTTACTTTACACTCAATTAATAAAAGTGTCGATATTAATTTTTTATTACTTAAAGTAAAATTAGTTAAATTAATAATTGCGATGATTGTATTTTTTAATTAATTTATTATTGAAGTTCATTGTTACGTCAAAATATAAGCTGTTAAAATCGATTTTTAATAATATTGTAAACTGTGTTTAGGAATGAGTCTACCTATAAAAAAAAATCTGGCGTGAAACACTCACACAACTTTCTCTTGCCAATGCAAATAATTAACAATAAACCTAACATTAGTTATAAAACATTAAAAATAAACAAAAAACTAACCTCAATAAATATAACCTAATTTTAATTATGAGTGAAAGACGCAAAATGAAAATCAACCTCAGTTTGGCTTAAAAATACGGAAAATCACTATTTAACGCTAAAGTAGGCTCTGTAGAGAAAAATGCTAATTTTGTAGATAAAATTTGTAGATCTTCTAATTTCTTATAAATTTGGTTATAATACACTTTGGTCGCAAAATGCATACTAAGGCCGAAATCTTAAAAAAAATCGATTTTTCACACGTTTTCGTGAGATAAAAACAGAAAATCGCTAATTACCACTAAACTAAGCGTTATACAAGCGTTGTAGAAAAACTGTTTAAAATAAAAGTGTCTCCCAAACAATCCAATAAGACGTCTGAAACGTCGATGGAGCCGGGACCTCATCTACTAACGTAGTACAGGTAATTGTACTACGTTAGTAGATGAGGTCCCGGCTCCATCGACGTTTCAGACGTCTTATTGGATTGTTTGGGAGACACTTTTATTTTAAACAGTTTTTCTACAACGCTTGTATAACGCTTAGTTTAGTGGTAATTAGCGATTTTCTGTTTTTATCTCACGAAAACGTGTGAAAAATCGATTTTTTTTAAGATTTCGGCCTTAGTATGCATTTTGCGACCAAAGTGTATTATAACCAAATTTATAAGAAATTAGAAGATCTACAAATTTTATCTACAAAATTAGCATTTTTCTCTACAGAGCCTACTTTAGCGTTAAATAGTGATTTTCCGTATTTTTAAGCCAAACTGAGATTGATTTTCATTTTGCGTCTTTCACTCATAATTAAAATTAGGTTATATTTATTGAGGTTAGTTTTTTGTTTATTTTTAATGTTTTATAACTAATGTTAGGTTTATTGTTAATTATTTGCATTGGCAAGAGAAATTGTGTGAGTGTTTCACGCCAGATTTTTTTTATAGGTAGACTCATTCCTAAACACAGTTTACAATATTATTAAAAATCGATTTTAACAGCTTATATTTTGACGTAACAATGAACTTCAATAATAAATTAATTAAAAAATACAATCATCGCAATTATTAATTTATCTAATTTTACTTTAAGTAATAAAAAATTAATATCGACACTTTTATTAATTGAGTGTAAAGTAAATGAGATTTGTTAATAATATTAATGGTATTAAAAAAGCTGAAACTATACCAGTTAACTGATTAGATTTGTGTTTTTGTAAACATTTTTTGTTTATAATCCATGTAAATGATAGCTAAGGTAGATTGTTGATTTTATTACGTATACATTTTGTGGCTGAAATCAGAGATATATTTATTACAGGACCAATCATTATTCGTGACAATTTATCTCCATTTTCCTACTAATTTCCTTCATTTTCCCCATTAGTAGCTTATCACAATTTGTGTTTTAAACGTCCTTTTGTATTTGTAATTTTGATAGAGGCGATGACATGAGGACTCGATTTTAATCCAATTAACCTTTTCATTACGGAATTAAAAATTTGTTGTATTTATTCTATTTATTAATTTATCCAGATCACTCATTTATAAAAATAACAACCCATTCGTTTTTATTATTATTATAATACAGGGTGTTTATAAAAGAACTCCTAGATTTCAAGGGTTATTTAAATAGCTTTAATTAAAAAAAAACTTACATGATAATACATTCTGGATGAGACTTTTTCAAGTATTTTTGTATATTTAATAAACTTCGATATGTGCAACATTCGTTGCCCTGCATACGTTCAAACGGTAATCCACTTCTTCCCACATACTTGCCAGCATATGGGAGGTTATTGCTGCTACTCCTGCAACTCCTCTCCCGTAGGTGTTCAATGGCACGGATTTTATCCGAGTAAACAATGTTTTTAACATGCTCCCATAAAAAGAAATCTAACAGTAAAATATATGGGCTCCTTGGTAGCCATGGGATTGGGCCTGTTCTTCCGATCCACCGCCCTGGAAAATAAATTTTTAATGCAGCACGGAAACAGTTGTTATAATGTGGTGGAGCGCCGTCTTGCTGAAAGAAAATTAATCTTTTTTTCTTTTTCAATATTGTCAATCTGTGAAAAGGCGAACTGCTCTAACATATCTTTGAGCCTTTCTTCCACCTACCAACTTTCAGCCAATCATTGGAGTAGTTCTCCTTCCCGTTGGTTCTCCGGGTTGGTTGAGCGGTTGGTGGGAGAGGGAGGCTTGTCAACCAGAGGTTTCCTGGTTCGAACCCAGGAAATTCACAATCAGTTCCCTTGGGACTTCAGTGTGAAATAGAGTTGTTAAGCCGGAGAAGAATTTAAAGAAGATACACGGAGAAAGAGGAGTGTAAGAGATCAAAGAGAAGAAGAAGAAAGGGGAGACATTTAATTCGAGGTAATTTATTCGTTTATTTATTAAGGGTTTTTAATTTCTTTTTTTTATGTTGACGTCGCGGCAAAAAGGTTGGCTATGTTTTAAAAATAGGTTAGGGTTGTTTTAGGATAATTTTGTTAGTAGTAAGTAAATTTAGTTAGTAGTTTATTATTGATTAAATATTTACTTTAAGTAAGGAGATGTAGTTTTATATTTATTTTCGCATGCTCTGTTGACAGAGCTAGCGCCCAACAATTTTTATAAATCATTTTTTAGTTCACATTAAAGTCTTTGCCCACCGGTCGAAGTTGAAGGTGTGCATTTTTTTTATTAGAATAAAACACTTTATATCCTTAAGAATAAACCTTTCCTTACCGTTGTATTACTGGAAACCCAAAATTATGTGATTTTTGAAGGGATTTTGTGTTTATATTTAGTAGTCCTAAAATATATTAAATAAAAACGTAAAATTTTGACTTATGGGGTTTCTGAAATGACTGGTTCAATTGGTTGTGAGTAGTATTTAGTTAAACTAAATGCGAGATAATCTAATTAATGGTTTAGTTCATTTATCGTCATTAATTAATTATAATTAGTTTATTAGTTATTTTAAGTGTCTTGATTGTAGTAATTGTAATTTATTAGCAGATTAAGTAAGATTTGTAATTTGTAATGTTTAATAAATATTTGGTTGTAATTTTAACCTTTTCATCAGTACCAACGTCCGGAAAACAGGACGTCAATATCTTTTACGTAGTGACAATATCCGGTTAATCGGACATCCGTAAGTTATGGATAAAGTGCCAACGTCCGGATAACCGATCATTTCCAATAAAACTTTTAAACAAAAATTAATGGAATAATGTATTTTGAATCCGCCTCCATGGCATAGTGACTAGTGCGCTAGCCTACAAAGCGAAAGGTCCTAGGTTTGATTCCCGGCTGGAAATTTTAACACTTTAAACCCACCGTTAAGGTACCAAAACCGACAGTTGTTGCTAATGACCAAGCTGCCGATGCGACATAATAAACTAAAAAAAAAACTATAGGGTGATTCAAAAAGAGCGCCGGTTTTGATATATCAAATTTAGAGATTTATTTTATTGAAAAACTGAAAATAAATACATCAACAAGTTCATCTTACCTTCCGATTTCATGTATGAAAAATGATGTCATGCATGTGTCCTCCTCTACTGCGCTGGCACGCATCAACTCTGTCCATGAAATTGGATATTACTGCACGACAAGTTTCGACTTCCATTTGCCCGATAACCCGTCGAATTTCCTACTTCAAGTCATTGATGTTTCGGGGTTTATTGACATACACCAATGACTTCAGATGACCCCAAAGATGAAAGTCACAAGGCGTCAAGTCACACGACCTTGGTGGCAATGGCCACCAAGACCATCAATGGCCATCAATGACCATCAATGGATGGTCGGAATTACGAGAAATGATGCGATCCTGGAACCGTTCACGGAGCAACAACATTGTTTCTCGTGCAGCGTGACAGGTGGCACCATCCTGCTGAAACCACAACTCGTCAATGTCCATTTCATCCAAATGACGCCACAAAAACTCCCTAATCATCGTACGGTATCGGTAACAGCCACACTGTCACGAACCAACGCAACGTTCTGCTCAGTTCGGCCAGAATGACGACGTCCAGAACTTTTAAGGTCGACTGTTGAACCCGTCTCAAAAAACTTTTTCATGAGCCTGCGAACTGTTGATTCATTCGGTGCTTCATTACGTCCTAGAGTACCGCGAAGTCGCCTGACAGTAGCCGCATAACTCTCTCCACTCTGGTAAAATGTTTTGACGATTAACACTCGTTGTGCAATAGTAAACTTCGCCATGGTTAGACACAGACTGCGAGAGTACTACATTGCGAACGAGAGAAACTACAACTGAATCGTCAATCGGAATGTTCTCCGAAATAGAAATGAGGTCTAACAATGTTGCCAACCGATAAACAAAAATTTACCAGCCGTTTAAAAACCGGCGCTCTTTTTGAATCACCCGTTATTTTGAATATTTATAGTGTTTGAATAATTTCTTTTGAACGCAATAAAAATTCATTTTCAATGGGAAATTTTATATTTCTGTAACGTTGAAATTTTGGTTAGCAATGGCAGGCATACGCCAGCAAGTTTTTGAAATAACAGCTTACACTTTTTGTACGCTCTTATTAAATTTAATGGCACTTAAGATCAAATTTTTAAATATTGTTTTGGCACTGAAAGGGTTAAACGATAGTTTGTAATTGTTTGTTTATTTTACCTAGATCCCGAAATGGACTTAGTTGTAAATGTCACAGTATTAACTTTAGAGATTATATAATAATCAATAAATTATTAGCATTACTATAACCACGTGAATATTAGTTTGATAATAGATCGAGACCTTGATGATATCAAGATGTGTAGGCAGTCGGCTGTTTCTAGGTCAATGTCGTTTGACTATTTGCAAGACTTAAAAGACTATCAGACGTTATTTAACTTAAATATTGATAGTATGGCTAGACAACGACTACTGAGTAAATCCATAGTCATAAAAGGCAGTAATTTGGAATGATTGTCTTTATTTATTATTTATTTAAGAATACATTCTTAGTTATTCAAATCACTGGTTTAACTTTTAAATTATTGGACTAAAAAATTATAAAGTACACTATAAAAATGTACGTAAAATGAAATTATTATGAATATTATTATTATTATTATTATTATCCATTTTTTAATACCACTTTTGTAATTCATGATAATATTTTGATGCTATTTTATTTTCATTTTGTATTATATTTTTTTTACCTATTCTTTAATAACTCAATTATATTTAAAAACTATGATATTATATGTATTAGATATATATTATTTTTGCACTTCATTAATATTGTTATAAGGTAAGCAGGCTTTTTTTATTGTAACTTCTACTTTTAATTTTATTGTTAACAATCTGTGTTAAGTTATTGAATTTTTGTATTTTTAATTTTATTGTTTGTTTTGTGTATTTACTTTTGTATATTTCTGTCGACAGACCCAGGTCTGACGGAAATTATCTTTGTAGAAAACGAAAATAAAATGAATTGAAATGAAAAATTATTATTATTATGAATCTGGTGTGAAATACTCACACAACTATTTCTTGCTAATGCAAATAATTAACAATAAACCTAATATTAGTTATAAAATATTAGAAATAAACAAAAAACTAACCTCAATAAACATAACCTAATTTTAATCATGAGTGAAAGACGCAAAATGAAAATCAACTTCAGTTTGTCTTAAAAATACGGAAAATCACTCTTTCACTAGGCTCTGTAGAGAAAAATGCTCTTAATAAAAGTTGTATATCTTTTAATTTTCTACAAATTTTATTATATACACTTTTGTCGTAAAATGCATACTAAGGCCGAAATCTTTAAAAAATCGATTTTTCACACGTTTTCGTGAGAAAAAAAACAGATAATTACCGCTAAACTAAGCGTTATATAAAAAAGTTAGAAATAAAAGTTGTTGGATTTTTAATTTTCTACATTTTTTATTATATACATTTTTGCGCTAAAATGCATATTAAAGCCGCAATCTAAAAAAAAACAATTTTTGCGTGAAAACAGCCTCACCAAGAATTTCAGCAAACATGGCGCCTACCCTATCTTGTAGAGCATAAAAAATCTTAAAATCCAAGCGATTTTTAAAAAAGATCCTAGGACCCGTTTTTGAGAAAATCGCAAAAAGTGAAAAATTATACGAATAAACTACTACTTCCGGTTGACCGACTTTGATAAAAATGTTCGTGTCGGGTCCGGTAGTGGTATGTAACTTAAGTTTCAAGTTTCAAGTTCGTACAATGTTCCGTTCTTGAGATATTTTGTATACACACACACACCAATCGCTAAAAACAAGTTTTTTGGGTTCAGGAAGTCTGAAAACGTGTAGATCCGGTGAAAACTCGATTTCAAAAAATCGACATGAAAACAACTTTCCTTGTTATATATTCATATAGGCAAGAGAAAGTAAAATGTTATTTTGTTAAATTGGTCTCCAGGCCAGCCCGGTCAGTCAGCTGGTAGAAAGTCGCTCTTATTTGTTAAGTAACACCGGTTGGGCAAACGACTTTGTATGGTGATCAGCTGACAGCCATCCATGAAAAAACTCTACTGGGAGTCCCTGTTCAAACTCATGTCTAATTCACTTCAAAAAAAAAAAATACAGCGATCAAATTGGGTAGTTGTCAATAAATAATTCCCGATAACAAATAAAAGCTAAAAAAAAATTTGTTGAATTAACCGGCAAAATTTTTGGAATTAACCGCAGGCGATAAAATTTAAAATACAGCCAGTGTTTCAAATAAGGTAGATATTTTCGAGAATAAATATTTCATATTATGAGAGAATTTTCCATTATTTCATTACAAAAAGAAAATCTCTCGAGTCTTTTGAAAACATTATTGTTACCGTTTTCATTGTGAACGTTATTCTATATTCTTAGGCACAAAAGTACATCCCTCTTCTACATGCCTTCCTATTGTAGGCATTTAGTTCTTTATCTTCTGTTTGCACAATACACAACTGTTCGCTATATAAACCACGTGTACTCGTATAATACAGTTTAACTTTATGAGGTAAAGATTGTCTTTAAAAGTATCTCGGGTTAAAATATGCTTCAAGAGTCTCAATTTTTGTCACATTTTATACCAACGTATAAGATTGTATACCTTCGGCTACTCCAAAAAAGTAATTTTTACTTTCTCTCGCCTATATGAATATATAGAAAGGAAAGTATTGGTTTGAGTCGATTTTTCAAAATCGAGTTTTCACTGAAAATACACGTTTTCAGACTCCCTGAACCCAAAAAACATATTTTTAGCGATTGGTCTGTGTGTGTGCGAATAAAATATCTCAAGAACGGAACATCGTACGAAGTTGAAGGCAACGTGTATACGAGGGGGTACCCAAAAGAAACCGGAATTATTTTTCAAAAGCTATTTATTTTCATTTTTTTAACAAAACAACCTTATCCCTTTTAAAATACTTTTCATAACAGCTAACACATTTATCCCGTCGGTGCTTCCAATTTTCGAAACATTTTTTGTAGTCATCTTTAGAAATGGCTGACAGCTCCTCCCTTGTTTTTTTCTTGGCCGCTTCTATGTTGTCAAATCGGTGTCCTTTAATGTCCCTTTTCATGCGTGGAAATAAGAAAAAGTCGCGCGGAGCCAAGTCAGGCGAGTAAAGTGCGTGGGGCAGCGGAACTATGCCATTTTTAGTCAAAAAATCTTTCACCGAGATGGCTATGTGTGCAGGTGCATTGTCGTGGTGGAAGAACCAGTCTCTTGTCTGCCACAAATCGGTTTTTTTGACTAACACATGTGTGCAATATTCTTAAAATTTCCAAATTGTCAGTCGACGGTCTGAGAGCACACGCTCTCGAATTTTTTAAACATTTTCGTCGATTTGGGCAGTTGATGGATGTCCAGAACGAGGTTTTTCATCAATCGACATGTCGCCATTTTTAAACCGAGAAAACCACTCGTATTCTTGAGGTTTTCTCATAGCGTCATCTTTTGTAAGCTGTTTTCAACATTATAACAATTTCAACAGCACTTTTACTGAGTAGAAAACAAAATTTCACAGCTACACGTTTTTCACTTTAACTTGCCATCATAAGAAACGAAACAAGAACAAAACAGCGCTAGCAAAAACAATCACTGCAGAAGAATATTGAACTCGCAATGAGTTGCAATCACTGCACGTCTGTGCAGCAGAAATGTGTAGGCCTACAACACAAGCACCGGCCACGGCAATGCTATTCCGGTGACTTTTGGGTGTTGTTGTTGTTGTTTAGGTCAACAGCCGAAAGGCTGGTTTGAACCTCTAGAGGTTTTACTAAGTAAAACGAGGAGTGAGGTGGTTTACCATTGCCTTCCTCACCGAGTGGAAAAGTACGCTTATCAGCATGCCGAGCCCTCTGAAAAGCACGTATTTTCCACTCTGTAAATGACAACTTCACTTCATTCACCACAGGGTCTGGCTGTACAATGAAATTCATTACTTGCAGAGAAGATAACTCTGATTGGTGTCTTTTACACCTCTACCTCTTTTGTTCTTAAATGATTCAGTCATTTAATTGACTGACCATGCGATAAGAAACAGAACTATTTATTTTAGCCCTGCAACGAACAGATTGAGTGTAAATAATTTAACACTCCACCTGTCTGTTATGGGCAGGACTTTTGGGTACTAACCTTTAAAAACTTTGAAAGGTTTTTAAAATTATTAAACTGTTTTTAACGACAAATATTGTTTTTTTATTTATTTAACGTCGCATCATCAACTGCAAGGTCACATTAGTGACGTCGTTGGGGTGTAACTGTGCGTAATGAGGTCGAAATGATTTTTGTAACGTATGAGGGGATTCGAACCCAGGACCCATGATGAGAGGCGAACAAATATTGTTTAATGACTTAAAATTTACAAAAAAATATATAAAATATATTATCGATTCGATACTTTAATAGTTTTCAATTTCTTCGTTTATTATTTAAGATAAAATTATCTTATTGACAGCTGCCGAACAAAGTGAAATACGTAGGGACAAAACTTTATATTAAATTTCCAAACAATTACCAGGAATCAAATATAGGACCTTCTATTAGAAACCGACTAATATATCAAAATGACAATACAAACTATTTCAAAACTTTAAAAATAATCCACTGTAAACAACCAACAATGTATCCGAAATAGTTTTAAAGTAAATCTCCGATTTGTAAAGAGAGACTGAATTTTAATAAATTTTATAGAAAATCCATGTTACAATCCAAAAATAAAATTTAAAACTATTTATTTTATTTAAAGATATTTTCGTTGTAACTTCATTCCAATTTCCCTTTTCTTAACTTACAAAGAATAATAAACCAATCCAAGAGTAATGATTATAATATCAGTTATGAATAAAAACTTTTAAAAAAGTTGAAACATTTCAATGATACATAAAAATAGCAATAAATAAATTTCTAGTAGGTATCAGATAACAAGCAGAATTTCGAGTATTCGGACAATAAATTTCAGTAAGTAGTATTGCAATTTAAAGAGTTGGGGGAGGCTGAATACGATCATTCTTAAATGTAAGCAGCGGAAAAGATTTTCGCCCATTCCTGCTTTTTCCTCTCTTTTTTTTAAACCATTTCAAAAATCCGTGCCAAGTTTAGGCGCCAAGTCAGCTAGTCGCGTCCCAATAACCCAGCGAGACAATTTTGAATTTTGTTTCGTTCGACTAACTTAAAGAGCTTATTTAATTTTATTGTATCAGTCTTTTTTCTACTATTCAATATTATATATTCATTTATTTTTATGATTTTTCTTTTCTAAATATCGAATAATTTAGTTTCATTTTATTACTTTTTGTTTTAAATTATTATGAATAATAAATTTTTAAGAACAATTAAAATTTCCCTAACTACATTACAAATTTAACACTTCATATCCTAAACATGTCTTTTGAGAATGACGTTGCTTAATTTTTATGTATTTAACATTATAAGCCTTATAATCCTCATAAAAGTAATCAACTCTTATCCAAATTTCATGGTACAACTTACAAAGCCAACAACAAACAGTTTGGTCATCTGCACATATCAGCTCACTGGTTTATTTTGAATAAACCAAATAAAACTAACAAACAGGTGAATGGTTATTACAGGTGAATTTTAATAAACAGGTTAAATTATTGACACTCGACCTGCTGTTTCCAGAGCTAAAAATCTGGTGTGAAACACTCACACAACTTTCTCTTGCCAATGAAAATAATTAATATTAAACCTAACATTAGTATTAAAACATTAGAAATGAACAAAAACTAACCTCAAAAACATAACCTTATTTTAATCATGAGTGAATGACGCAAAATGACAATCGAACTCAGTTTGGCTTAAAAATACGGAAAATCACGCTTTCACGCTAAACTAGGCTCTGTAGAGAAAAATGCTCTAAACAAAAGTTGTAGATCTTTTAATTTTCTATAAATTTAATTATATACACTTTTGTCGTAAAATGCATACTAAGACCGAAATGTTAAAAAATCAATTTTTCTCACGTTTTCGTGAGAAAGAAAAACAGAAAATCGCAAATTACCGCTAAACTAAGCGTTATACAAAAAAATGTTTGAAATAAAAGTTGTAGAATTTTACATTCTCTACAACTTTTATTATATAACGTTTTGCGCTAAAATGCATATTAAAGCCGCAATCTTAAAAATAAAATGTTTTTACGTAAAAACAGCCTCACGCAGAATTTCAGCAAACATGGCGCCTACCCTATATTGTAGAGCATAAAAAATGTAGTAAACCAGGCGATTTTAAAAAAAATCGTAGGACTAGTTTTTGAGAAAATCGCAAAAAAGTGAAAAATTAATTATACGAATAAACTACTACTTCCGGTTGACCGATTTTGATGAAAATGTTCGTGTCGCGTCCGGTAGTGGTATGTAACTTAAGTTTCAAGTTTCAAGTTCGTACGATGTTCCGTTCTTGAGATATTCTGTTCACACACAGACACACACACACACACACACACAGACACACACAGACACACACACACACACACAGACACACACACACACACACACACAGACACACACACAGACCAATCGCTAAAAACATGTTTTTTGGGTTCAGGGGGTCTGAAAACGTATAGATCCGGTGAAAACTCGATTTCGAAAAATCGACATGAAAACAATACTTTCCTTCCTATATATTCATATAGGCAAGAGAAAGTAAAAAAAATAATTTTGTTTCTTATCACATGGTCAGCCAATTATATGACTGAAGCATTTAAGATCAGAAGAGGTGGAGGTGTAAAAAACACTAGTCACAGTTATCTCTTCTGAAAGTAATGAATTTAATTATACAGCTAGACCCTGTGGTAAATGAAGTGAAAATGTCATTTGCAGGGTGGAAATAGATACTTATCAGATACTTAGTGAGGAAGGCAAATGTAAACCACCTCACTCATTGTTTTATTCAGTAAAACCTCTATAGGTTCAAACCAGCCTTTCGGCGGATCACCTAAACAACAACAAATTTAAAAGTATTGTGTAATTAATGTCTTCGTTAGACTAGTATATAAATTAAGGAAAGATAAAAAACTAAAAAAAATATAAAGTTGTGATCTATTAAATGTGGAGTAAAAGAATAGAAAAACATCTAATGTGGAACACTCACACAACTTTCTCATGTCAATGTAAATAATTAACAATATAACCTATATTTAATCATGCGTATACAGTCTAATATGAAAAATACAACCTGATGTTAATCATGAGTAAATGACGCTAAATGAAAATCAATCTCTGTAGGACTTAAAATACGGAAAATCACTAATTGACAAACTAGACTGTGTAGAAAAATTTCTTAAAATAAATATTGCAGGTTGGTTACGTGCTCGCCTCTCATCATGCGGTCTTGGATTCGAATTCCACTCATGCACGGCATTTTCATACGTTACAAAAAAATTATTTCATCATTCACTCGTTCACAGTTACAACCCAACGACGTCGCTAATGACCACTGTAGTTGATGGGACGTTTAATAAATAAATAAATAAATAAATAAGTATTACAGGTTTTTATTTTCTGTAACTTTAGTTATTTATATTTTTCTGAAAGAATGCATATTAAGGCCACAATCTTAAAAAATAAAAACGTTTGTTACCACCAGAGCATAGCCCTCAAGAATTTTAACAGACAAGGCTTCCGCAAAAATCACATTTCAGCAGCTTGGATACGAGATTCATTCCTCTATAATGACGCCTATGTTTCACTCCCATATATTATGTGTGGTACTGCCATTGTTCTATAACATTTCATTCAGGTTTACTGTCTCGTTTCATTCCTAAAGTACGAGGTGTGGCAATTAAATAACGAGTCTGACGTTGTAAACAATTTTATTTTTATTTTATACATAAAATTCGTTCCCTGCAAGTTTCCATTGTTGGAAATAGTGCTGGAAGTCATCTTCTGTCACCTCCTTCAGGACACGTGCCGCTTTCTCTTTTACAGCTTCCACAGACTCGAATCTTGTCCCTTTTAATGCAAATTTCACCTAGAGAACAGGTAGAAGTCACATGGTGCAAGTCTGGTGATAAAGGTGGATGTGCTAACACTGAGATGCTGTACGTGGCTATGAACCTCTTGACAGATACCGCGGAATGAGCTGGCGCATTGTCTTGGTGGAGAACCAATGATTTGTCCTTCCACATTTCGGAAGGTTTCTCCTTACTCTTTGACGTAGTTTAGAAAGTACCTCAATGTAGTAGTATTGATTAATTGTTTGACCTTTAGGAACCCAGTGAAGGTACACAATCCCATGGATTAAAAAAACAATCATCATTGCTTTAAATTTTGAATTGCTCATTCGAGATTTTTTGGCTGTCGGTGAAGTTCGGCTCTTCCAGTGCATGGATTGGCGCTTCGTTTCCAGATCATAAGTAAAAAATCCACGTTTCATCACATATTATAATCTTCTACCTGTTCCCTAAGGTGAAATCTGCATTAAAAAGGACAAGATTTGAGTCTGTGGAAGCTGTAAAAGATTGAGCGGCACGTGTCCTGAACGAGCTGACAGAAGATGACTTCCAGCACTGTTTCCAACAATGGAAAATTCGCATGGAACGTTGTAGAGATAGTGAAGGAAGGTATATTGAAGGTGACAATAAGTGATTATGTATAAAATTAAAATTAAATTTTTTACAACGTCAGTCTCGTCATTTAATAGCCACACCTCGTATATTGCCTTAAAATGAGATTTACTTAAATACGAATACATCGTATCCACTTTTATTGCGTTACTATTTTTTCTCTGACTATCGATATTGTCTAAAAAAAGTAATCACCTACGAAGATTAAAACGAAATATAAAACAATCTTAAATTCCAATTTAAAGTAACTACATAATCTTACAGAAAATCATCTAAAAGACTTTAAAAAAAAATCTCATTTATTTCTCCGAATATGGTTTCTTAGATAAGTTTGAAAACAATGTTAGGAATTGGGGATATAGTTGTCATTTTAACTAAAACCGCTTTATTGTCTGTTTTAGTTTTGTTATAAGCAACCTGTTACAATGTACAAGACAGAGATAGTTTATACAACGTAATAATATTAGAAGGAGATGAACTAAACACATACACACGTAGTCAGCTTTGACCTACATAATCCTTTGCCCAGGAAACTATAACGAGCAAAATCCTTAAGGATTTGTCTTGTCTTGTGTCGTTCTCGAAAATTATATTTGATTTGTGACAATTTTACTGGAATTTTTTAAATACTATAACACTTAATTTTTTTCTTAACAATGTACTTAACTTTACAAGTATTATTTATTGGTAAAGTATTGTATTAGTGAAAAATGTACAGTCCATTTAATATAACATGATAATAAGTCTCTGATGCCCATAACGGGCAGGTGGAGTATTAAATTTTGCACTCGATCTGTTTGTTCCAGGGCTACGAAAAATAGTTCTGTTTCTAATCACATAGTCAACCAATTATATGACTGAACTATTTAAGAACAGAAGAGGTAGAGATGTAAAAGATACTAGTCAGAGTTATATCCTCTGAGAGTAATAAATTTCACTATACAGACAGACCCTGTGGTGAATGAAGTGAAGGTGTCATTTGTAGGGTGGAAAGTGGATGCTTTTCGAGGGCCTGGCTTGCTGATAAGCACACTCTTTTAACTCAGTTAGGAAGGCAATGGTAAACCACCTCACTCCTCGTTTTTACTTAGTAAAACCTCTAGAGGTTCAAGCCAGCCTTTCGGCTGTTGACCTAAACAACAGTAAGTTTCTGAATGGTGGTAACTTTTCTGAGTAAAAAGTCCCTTTTCGAAAGTAAAATTTCCCTTTTAATTATTCTTATAAAAATATAAAATAAATCGTTGTTATGCAAAATTTTGAAAATCGTATGGAATTTTCGTCTTAATTATTTTACTTGCATTTTTTATTGTTGCATTCAGTAACCCATTCAATACATTACAAAAGAGGTGATTAATTAATAATAGAATAATAATTTTGTATGACATCTTTCGTTAGCTTATCATCCTTATCTTGAACAAAATTTACTTCATCTGTTTTATGTTCTGAGTATGACTGAGTTTTATGTTTTATCTCAGTATGACTGAGACAGACAAACTCACGCACGCGTACACACGTCCTTCCCAGTACCAGTTCATAGTACACCTACTACGTTACACGTTCTGTTGTTTTTATTTCTAATTTTGATTTTTTTTATAATTTTAATTTTTTTATTTACTGGTTACTTATAACTTATTACTAAACTTATTCTTATTATTTACATTGGGAAGAGAAAGTCGTGTGAGTGTTTCACACACACTTTTTTAGTTGTCAATCTTCTGGGATTATTTAATAACCCCCTTTCCTGAAGGAACTTTGCAGCACCTTCCTTCCTCCTTCCGAATATTATTAAGTAACTACAATATTCATCGTAGACTGTTCAGTAACTAACCAGGGGCGGTTCCAGGGGTGATTTTCGGGGGGGGGTCTATCTTGTTTTTATGTAGCTCTTACTGTTTGTAATTGAGTCATTGAAAAGTCCTCTTTTATGCTGTATTGCTGTAACCACAATTTTAATACATGGAGAAATTTTCGCTACGTCAAAGTAATTGTAAATCAAGAAAATCTTGAAAAATGAAGGCGCTGACTGGATGCGAGTGACTTTTGACTACTGACACTGATTTTTATCTTAATACTATTTAAAAATAGATACTTTCTGTTTGACTCATTTTTATACTAAAATAATTATTGTTAATTGATTGATACGAGTATTGGGATTCAGTTTTGTTAGAAATAATAGTTTATAGAAAATATTAAACTAAGTTTTCCTAGTATTTCGGGGGGGGGCCATGGCTCCCATGGCCCCTTCCCTGAAACCGTCCCTGTAACTAACTGTGAAATGGGAGTGGAGTTGACATTACGCAGGAATATTGCTAGTCAGATTGGCGCGCTATAGTCGTTTGCAAGTTCAGTTGACACAACGGAACAGTATAGGACAGTGTATTTCTTATGAAGCTCTGTCTGCTACTAGCACATACACAAACATTGGCTTTGTAGATCAATCAACGCCATCATAACCAATAACATTCCCCTCCTTTATAATGTAGAGTATTCTGTATGAATATTAATTAGTAATTAACACAATAAATTTATACTCAACTTCATATGCGGATTCCAAATGTGAAAATTTTTTTAGATTTATAATAACCGATTATGTCATTTGTTTACATTTTTATCACGCAGAGTTTAGAAAATTTGGCGAGGGAATATTGAGAAGGCATTAGTAGGTCTGCAATAGAATAGATAAGATATTCATTTTAACCCCCCCCCCGCCCTGTAATAGAAGACAATGTTTTTACAGGTTTTTTTATATTTTTTTACAATTCATTAAACATTCTACAAAATACATAATTTCACAAAATACAAATACATTATCTTTACAAAATACATACATTTCTACAAAATACATAATTTTTCTGTTCAGCATACTTGAATTGTAGTTCTACCTTAAAAAATACGTGTTCTATAGAGGTTTAAAAAATATATTTATATACGAATCCAGATGCCTTTAATTGATGTTTTTCGTTACGCTAATAGCAGTGACGATTCCATAAGATCCATGAAGTCAACTGAACGTGCAAACGACTATAGACGAGTGGGAGAATTTGTGTAACCCTTCAGGGAATTCGGATTTGATAGTGGAATACAGAAAACGGAAAAGACCCCACAATTCTTACAATGAATAATCTATTCCATCAACTATTTCCACAATAACAATGTTAGATTATATTTGAGTACGCTAGAATCAAAACTCACATGTTGCAAAAAGTTAATAATTTAGGTGGCAGTGAATTCTTATAGTATTTTTATCGTAGTATTTGAATATGCTATTGGCTGGAATAAAAACAAACTAGATCACGCATAAAATGAAGGATAAAGTACGTGGATTGGGTCAAAACTAACAAGTTCCATTGAAGTATGTGAGTTTTCAGACCACCTGTACTGGCAGCCAATCAGAGACCGCCATTCTGCTGTTTCGTTTCGTTCTTGAGATTATGTTGTTTAACTATAAGTTACTGGTACGAGTTTTGTTAGTCTGTGCGATTTTTCATTAATTATTCCAAGTAGAATATTTATAAAATGTACCTGAGGAGTTTTTGTATATAATTGAGGTTATTTTGATTAATAATGGATTGTATAAAGCCTATTTTACAGTATTGTGCGAATTAATGTGAACAGAGACAAAATTTCAGTTTTCATAAGTTGGTTAACCAAACAGTCAAACATCCCCCCAAAAAAATGTTCTGGGGCTGTTTTTCATACTCAGGTACTGGCACACTTATTCCAATTGAAGGTATGATGAATAGTGAAAAATACAAAGCATTGCTAGGGCAACGCTTAGCTATAGAACTTAATAAAGTACAGGCCGAAGGGACCGCAATTTTTCAACAAGACTCGGCTCCGTGCCAGATAATAATATTACCCTTCTTGATTGGCCTGGGAATTCACCTGATCTTAATCCTATAGAAAATTTGTGGGCAATATGTAAGGCTAGGCTACAAAAATTGGACTGTACGACAAAAACAAAACTGGTGGAAGCAGTGATTCAGGTTTGGTTTAGAGATGAAGCCATTACAAACAATTGCAAAAAACTTGTGGATTCCATGCCAAGAAGACTCCAGGAAGTCATAAAAGTAAAAGGGGGACACATTAAATACTAGTTAATGGAAATTATCTCATGTAAGTATACCTTAATGTATCTTTGTCCTAAATAAATCATATTTACAAATTATTTCTGTTTGTTCACATTAATTCGCACAATACTGTACCTGATATAGCAATTGTCAAAACTCACAAGTTCCAAACTTAATTCGTAAATATTATATAAACTACACAGAAACTGACCATTTCGATTATGAATTTGCACTTTTCAGTCTGAATTACATATAGATAGTGCCACTTCCTTTTAAGTTTGCTTCAGGAAGTGCCTATAATGGTTTTTCATGATTTCTGATAAAACCACTTTTTTGGAACATGTTTTGATTCTAGCGTGCTCATTTTATTTAATTAGTATTGGGTATTTCATTTGAGTTTAAGCTACACGATAGGATAGGATATGTAAACACATAACATAATATAAACACATAAACATTAGTAAACAGAATGAGATTATCAAAGGTAGAAACAAAGCGAATAAAATTAGAAACTTATTTTTCATTCAATTTTACTTTGTGGTAAAAATAATAAAAAAAATTATTATATTTCAATTTAATTGGTTCGAAATTAAATAAACCACCGCTTAAAAATATTTTAGGATGGAGAAAAACCAGAAACGAGTGAATGAAATTGTAGCGCTAAAGATACAAACAATGCGGAATAATACTAATAATAAAAATAATAATATAGAGGCCGTTATTTTAAACAAAAGCCTTTGTAGTAAAACACTGAATCGATACTACCACATACACATCTTTAAATATAACTATTCACACATGTTCACACGCACACAACACATACTTTTAAAATGTAGCCTAACAATGCACACGTACACATATTCATCCTTTCACACATAAAAAACGTTTCTGAAAGCACAGTGTCATATGGCTATTGTATCTAAAGGGATAATGGAAGCAGAAATGAACTTTGTTCGTATTGTATTGTTTAAACATATAAACAATTATTTTTACTTAGGTCAGAAAAGATTAGTTTTTTTATTTTGTTAATCTATGATTCTGAGTTCTATGGGGTTGATTGTTCAAGGTTAGTTTTTATAATCTTAAAAATCTGGTGTGAAACACTCACACAACTTTCTCTTGCCAATGCAAATAATTAACAATAAACCTAACATTAGTATTAAAACATTAGAAATGAACAAAAACTAACCTCAAAAACATAACCTTATTTTAATCATGAGTGGAAGACGCAAAATGAAAATCGAACTCAATTTGGCTTAAAAAAAACGGAAAATCACACTTTCACGCTAAACTAGGCTCTGTAGAGAAAAATTCTCTAAACAAAAGTTGTAGATCTTTTAATTTTCTATAACTTTTATTATATACACTTTTGTCGTAAAATGCATACTAAGACCGAAATGTTAAAAAAATCGATTTTTCTCACGTTTTCGTGAGAAAAAAAACAGAAAATCGCAAATTACCGCTAAACTAAGCGTCATACAAAAAAATGTTTGAAACAGAAGTTGTAGGTTTTTAAATTCTCTACAACTTTTATTATATAAGTTTTTGCGCTAAAATTTATATTAAAGCCGTAATCTTAAAAAAACAACGTTTTTACGTGAAAAGAGCCTCACCGAGAATTTCAGCAGACATGGCGCCTACCCTTTCTTGTAGAGAATAAAAAATTGAGTAAAATAGGCGATTTTTAAAAAAATCTTAGGACCAGTTTTTGAGAAAATCGCAAAAAACTGAAAAATTATACGAATAAACTACTACTTCCGGTTGACCGATTTTGATGAAAATGTTCGTGTCGCGTCCGGTAGTGGTATGTAACTTAAGTTTCAAGTTTCAAGTTCGTACGATGTTCCGTTCTTGAGATATTCTGTTCACACACACACACACAGACACACACACAGACACACACACAGACACACAGACCAATCGCTAAAAACATGTTTTTTTTGGATTCAGGGGGTCTGAAAACGTATAGATCCGGTGAAAACTCGATTTCGAAAAATCGACATGAAAACAATACTTTCCTTCCTATATATTCATATAGGCAAGAGAAAGTAAAAAAATCTTTCAAGAATACAAAAAGGTGGTTTTGATTTATATTTATATATTTTGTATTTCAAAATATATTATACGAGGTGTGGCTATTAAATAACGAGACTGACGTTACCAAAAAATTTATTTTTATTTCATACATAATCACTTATTGCCACCTTCAATATAAATATACTCCTTCTTTATCCCTACAACGCTCCATGCGAATTTTCCATTGTTGGAAACAGTGCTGGAATTCATCTTCTGTCAGTTCGTTCAGGACACGTGCCATTCAAAAATGTTTGAAATGAAGCTCGCAAAAATATTTGTACTGACACTTTGTACGCGATTGAAATTGACCCAGATTTTTTTGGAAACGATAGTAACAAGGGATGAAACGTGGTTTCTTACTTATGATCCGGAAACGAAGAGCCAACCCATGCACTGGAAGAGCCGAACTTCACCGAGAGCCAAAAAAGCTCGAATGAGCAAGTCAAAATTTAAAGCAATGATGATTTTTTTTTATATATACATGGGATTAAGTATCTTCACTGGGTTCCTAAAGATCTAACAATTAATCAATATTACTTCCTTGAGGTACTTTCTAAACTACGTCAAAGAGTAAGGAAAACACACCCCGAAATGTGGAAGGACAAATCATGGGTTATCCACCATAACAATGCGCCAGCTCAATCCTCGTTATCTGTCAAGAGGTTCCTAGCCAAGTACAGCATCTCAGTGTTAGAACATCCACCTTATTCACCAGATCTTACACCACGTGACTTCTACCTGTTCCCTAAGGTGAAATCTGCATTAAAAGGGACAAGATTTGAGTCTGTGGAAGCTGTAAAAGAGAAAGCGACACGTGTTCTAAAGGAGCTGACTTAAGATGACTTCCAGCACTGTTTCCAACAATGGAAAATTTGCATGGAGCGTTGTAAAGATAAAGAAGGAGTGTATATTGAAGGTGACAATAAGTGATTATGTATAAAATTAAAATTAAATTTTTTAAAACGTTAGTGTCGTTATTTAATAGCCACACCTCGGATATTGAGACACTTATCCATAAGGTCCGTTGCGGGATCTGGGTAAATTAAATAATTAACACACTATAATTTAAAAGTACAATTACAGTCGGACCTCAATTTATCGAACTTCTATACATCGAAGTATTTCCTGAGTCCCGTTAAATTTTAATGGAAAATTTTTTCTGTATATCGAAAACAAATTCTACAAATCGAACTTAATTTTAGTGAAAATATAAATAAAACTCCATATAGCCCTCCCATAACACACTAGTCAATCCGAAACATAGAGAGAGAGCGATACAATACTTTGACCACTATGGTCAACGTATAAGAGCTATGTACTTAACTAATAACAACAATAAAACAACAATAAAATGTATTATTATTATTATTATTATTATTATTATTATTATTTCTTTCTCTTGCCTATATGAATATATAGAAAGGAAAGTATTGTTTTCATGTCGATTTTTCGAAATCGAGTTTTCACCGGATCTACACGTTTTCAGACCCCCTGAACCCAACAAACATGTTTTTAGTGATTGGTCTGTGTGTGTGTGTGTGTGTGTGTGTGTGTGTGTGTGTGTGTGTGTGTATACAAAATATCTCAAGAACGGAAATCGTACGAACTTGAAACTTAAGTTACATACTACTACCGGACCCGACACGAACATTTTCATCAAAATCGGTCAACTGGAAGTAGTAGTTTATTCGTGTAATTTTTCACTTTTTTGCGATTTTCTCAAAAACTGGTCCTACGATTTTTTTTAACATCGCCTAGTTTACTAAATTTTTTATGCTCTACTCGATAGGGTAGGCGCCATGTTTGCTGAAATTTTTGGTGAGGCTGTTTTCACGTAAAAAAATTGTTTTTTTAAGATTGCGGCTTTAATATGCATTTTAGCGCAAAACGTTATAAACATCAGCCCTGAAAAATAGTATATTTTCCTTTTCTATATACGGCAAGAGAAACTAAACATTTAAACAAAGTTTTTTTCTATAGCTGATAAACAAAAACTTATAAAATTTTTTTATTAAATTACTTTATAGAAAGTGCATTGTTTTGATTCTATTTAAATTTGTAGTGGATTTCGTTACGGTGGTTTTCCGAACGATTTATTAAGTTACTGAGAGAACCAATGAAAAAATATTTCACCCCTTGTTTTCTTAGTAAAATCTCTAGGGATTTGAACCACCCTTTTGTTTGTTATCCAAACCAACATTGACATCAAGAATTTACTTAAAATCTAAAGGGCAAAACCTAATATGAATACTCTTGAACGTACGCATACATAGAACTGCAGTAAAGTTACTGTTTACAATTTACATAGAATTACTTGATGTTACGGAGAGTATGGTGTCTTATTCATGATACGCTAGGTCTTCCACACCTCTTTCCACAACACCCGCTCTCTCGTATTTTCTTCTTTTTCTTTGTTTTCTTCTTAATTTTCTCTCTCACCGACAAATGGAAATTGCATATTTTAAAAGTTTTCTTCTCGGCTTCTTATCCTTCCACAAGAATACAACGAATGAACGAAACTTTAATACATTCTACCTATTTTCTGTTAACCAACTACGGTTTTCTTATAAATGAGCTGGAATTAAACAGATGATCTTTGAGTAGAATCATTATATTATATTAAAAAGTTAAGCCTATTTTAAAGAGAAAATTTTTCGAAAACTTACCCGAGTTACTTCATATTACCTAATTTTCTACAGTATACATTCCGAAAAGTTTTCTAAAAGGATTTGTATGTAATGTCGTACTCTATGCATGTAAGATTTTAATATTTGTTATTAGGAAATTATAAAATTCTTGATAGACTGTTTATTGTTATAATATTTGTTTTCTTTTAGGTCATCAGCCAAAACGTTGGTTTGAACCTCTGGATGCTTTACTAAGTAAAACGAGAAGTAATTGGGGTTTAAAATTGCCTTCCTTACTGAGTGAAAAAGTATGGTTATCAGCATGCCGAACCATCTGAAAAGCATCTACTTTCCACTCAGCAAAATCCGCTTTCACTCATTCACCACAGGGTCTGGCTGTATAATGATGAAATTCATTACTCTCAGAGGAGATACCTCTGATTATACTCCAACGAACTAAAGACTGCAGATGAGATCTAGCCTATAACAGCCAAGTTCGGATGTAAAGTTGCCCCTCGCTAAGTCACACTGTGTTCTACCGAACTCCCGCTTACTTTTTGTTAGGCTGTCATCCACAGCGGAACCACAACGTGACAATGCAGGATATAATTAACGAAAGTCAATTAGTTCTGTGCTGTGATCTAGATCACTATGCTTCGCCTTCATCTGCAATCTCTAGTTCGTTAAGGTATTCGTTTACACTTCGACCTCTTCTGTTCTTAAATACTTCAGTCATTTAATTAAATGACCATGAGATAAGAAACAGAATTATTTTTGTAGCCCTGGAACTAGAATATTGGTTATAACGTTGAATAGTTTTTTTTTTGTTTTACGTCTGACTGTTTTGCAATTTATGCTAATGCAGGCGGTGGATAATGATGATAATGAAAATAAGTGATGAAAAAAGCCAGACCTGACCGGGAATCGAACCCGGGATCCCGGCGTAGAAACCAATTACGCTAACCATTACGCCAACCGGCCGGCCACGTTGAATAGTTAACTGTTTTAAAACCATGTATTGTTTACTAATTAAATTTATTAGACTTTAGAATGTAATTTTTTAGAAATTGTTTTTATAAAATGTCATTGTTTTCAGCACTAGCGTAGTTTTTAAATCTCTATTGCACTGTATTATTAAATGAAAGAAGAGAACACCTACCCTAGGACATGGCATTTAGCCATAGTTGGGTAGGTCAATTTCCTCCACCTCGTACATTGGAAATTGTTGTAAATGAATTTATAAGTTTTGAATAGAATGTATTCGAGTTACTATTGTGAAAAATATGGAAATAAAGTTTTTATCGTTATTATTGTCCTTCTGTATTGATATTGTCATCTATTTTTTTAAAGGTAGATTTATCTAACGGGTGTTTTATTAAGGACGCAACTCTGATTATAAGAAGAAAGAAGTAATACATCGGTAAATTTTCTGTCCCCCAATCGGTATGTTGGCAACAGTGTACACAAGGCCAACTGCCTAAGACAGTTAAAATGTTCCAGTCAAGCATTAGTGTGGTGACAGCAGTCGTTTCGTTATATTGTGTCAGCAATGGTTTTTCCAAGGAAAATATTGTGGCTTTTAACATAGGGTTACGTTCTTGATAAAACACCCGTAGGGTGTTTTAAGAAGTAGGGTGTTTAAGAAGATAGACGTAATATATCGGAAAATTTTCTGTCCCCCAATCGGTATGTTGGCAACAGTGTACTCAAAGCCAACTACCTAGGACAGTTAAAATGTTCCAATCAAGCATTAGTGTGGTGACAGCAGTCGTTTCGTTATATTGCGTCAGCAATGGGTTTTCCAAGGAAAAGACTGTGGCGTTTAACATAGGGCTGTGTTCTTAATAAAACACCCGTTTTAATAATAATTTACATTAATTATTAATTTGTAAAGTACGGAAAATAAAAATATGCTGTAGATTGTGGCTTTTAACATAGGGTTGCGTTCTTAATAAAAAAAAACCCGGTTCTTCCTTGGACCATTGCTGACACAATAAATATCGAAACGACTGCTGTCACTACACTAATGCTTGACTGGAACATTTTAACTGTCTTAGGCAGTTGGCCTTGTGTACACTGTTGCCAACATACCGATTGGGGGACAGAAAATTTACCGATGTATTACTTCTATCTTTTTATAATCAGGGTTGCGTCCTTAATAAAACACCCGTCATAATCAGTTCTATATATCTATATGTATATATCAGTTCTATTTATCTATAACGAGTCTGGAATTGGTCAAAATTGTTAAGTGCCATAAGCTGCAGTACCTAATTCATATATTGAGTGAAATCAAAAAAGATATAATCTACTGCAGCGCATTCTGCAGGGGAAGAAAGAGGGAGAGAGGAATCCTGGTAGAAGAAGAATTTTCTGGCTCGCCAATTTGAGGACATGGTTCGGTAAGAGCTCCTCGGAATTGTTCCGAATTGCGACTAATAAGCAACATCCAAACCGGATAGTCACGATAAGAAGAAGAAGAAGAAGAAGGAGGAGGAGGAGGAGGAGGGGAAGACACTAAATTGGTATATATTTTTTTGTATTTGGAATAACTCCGAAAGTTTAGTTAATTAATTAAATAATTATTAATGGGAATTTAATTAACAGAAGTTTTAATTTAAAATATTATTTAAAGTACAAAGGAATACATTAATCTACTTTTTATAAAAACTAAAATAAAATAATCTAATATGCTGTGTAACAGTTACTACAGGAAACAAAATAAAACATAAAAAAGCATGATTGTGGTTACACAGCGCAAAATAAAGTAAACTTTGAAAGGGTAAACTAAGAGAGAAAGAAAATCTGATTATATGAACATGTGAAAACGAGATGAAAGATGTGTAAGTGTGACAAGAACTTTTTAGAAACGATTAAACACACTCTTTTTTGTATTTAGTTATTTGGTATAAGAATACATGATAAATAGCTGACAAAAACGAAAAAAAATATTTTTATAAAAATTCTATCTAAGGTAATTTTTATGACACAAAACACAACATCCGTTATAACGTATGACATAGTTAGGGCGAACAAAAAATCTTTTTTGTTAAAAATAATTGTTTTTAAATTGGAAAACTAAAAAACACTTTTTACTTTCTCGAGTCCTACATAAAAATAAAGGTGTACATGCTGCAGAACACTCACGTTTAATACATAGTCAACTTTTATCTAAAACAGACCTTCCAAAATGTAAATTTTGTAACTGTTCGATAAGATATCTGCTGATGAAATTCAATGATTTAATAATATTCTAAGATCAAAATTTAAAATTTCTAATGTTATGCAAAAGTGCCTAAATGACGTGAAATGTGACTTCTTGGTCTCAAACCTATGACCTAAACAAAAAATTTAGTACTACTTAATTATTAAAATGTTGGTTTAGGTACGATATTCCGTTCTTGAGATAATATTTATTCACACACACGCGCGCGCGCACACACACACACACACACATACAAAACACACGCAGATACTGATATACAGACAGAGACACATACGATACACACAGACAGTAATCGCTAAATCCATGTGTGTAGGTTCAGGGTACCTAAAAATGTGTACTTCCGGTGAAAACTCGGTTTCGAAAAATCGATATGAATATTATACTTTTCTTCCCCATATTTCATAAAGGCAAGACAAAAAAAGTAATGGGTAAGAAATTGATGAAAGATTAATTTCACGATTCCGATCTGTTGAATGTCAGTCGACATTTTTTTATTGAGTGTTTTGGAATTCAATAGGCTTTAAAATAATTAAATAATCGTTTGATATTAATTTTGATAAGCTATTGAAAAAAAGTTATAAAATTGTATAAAGATGTCTTTACAGTATGTACCGGGCGTAACACCGATAGGGAACATTAGTTGGAACGGTTAGATCTTGGATAAGGGGGGAAGGAGTTTGTAGAAAAGAGAAAAGGCAATTTTGATTTAAAACGAGGACAAGATTTACGTCCAGCAAGTAGCCTACGTGACGCCCGAACGCCTGGGTCAGTTTTATTCTTGGTTATACCTCCCCCGCATGTCCATCCAAAAAGTACCGCTCCCGTTACACCCCGCTTCACAAACCCATCCGAACGTTACTAAACCCCAATTCGTAATGTTGGACCTCGCAGAAGATAGATAGCTAGCGCAATGCCTGAAATCTGGAACACCTTACTAAAGTGAACCAAGTCACTGACTTTACTCAAGCCTTACCCTACAATTTTATTCTTTGTGGTTTCTTTCTTTCTCTTCAAAAAAAAACTACCAGACTTAAAAAATAAATCAAATTTATTATTACATTGCGCATCATAAATATTTTTAACCTAAACAATGAAACTAATGAGCTCAGTTAAATATAATATTTTCCACATAAATTGAAACATATTTTATCGGTCAGATAGAAAAATGAAAGAGTTTTATAACAATGCAATCTCAAACTTCCTTAACTTAAATATATATTTAAAAAAATAACGGCTACAGGTTTATCATGATATTGAAATATCTTATAAATTTTCCTGGTCTAAAGAATTACTTCAGAGAAAAGTCACAAAATCAATTTTCAGAGTTGGTCAGGTTAATTTTCAATTTTTCTAATAAGTACAACATTTTTAAATTATTGTTGTTTAGGTCATCAGCCGAAAGGCTGGTTTGAACCTGTAGAGGTTTTACTAAGTAAAACGAAGATAGAGATGGTTTACCTTGCCTTCCTCACAGAGTGGAAAAGTACGCTTATCAGCATGCTGGGCCCTCTAAAAATAAAATACCGGGTGAGGATAAAGTCTTACCCTGATTATAAAATTTTATTACAGAATAATCGTTTGACGTAATAATTTAAATCTGGCGCTGTTACATAGGTTATTGTTAGTAGATTTTGTGACCAATAGATGGCGCTAGTGCTCCTCAACAATGACATGGTCTGTTAGTTGCTGGCGAAATGGCGTTAAAGCAGGAGAAAGCACAATGTGTGCTTTGGTTTCACGAAACGAAATCGCCCATCAGTGTTCAGCGTAATTTTCGGGCTTTTTATGGACGCAGCCCTCCTGATGTTAAATCAATAAAGCGATGGTATGAAAGGTTTAAAGAAACAGGCAGCGTTGAAGATCTTTCTAGAAGTGGCAGGCTTAGTGTGAGTGAAGCAACTGTTGATCTTGTTCGGGAATCGTTTCAACGGAGTCCGTCTAAATCAACTCGTCAAGCATCACGTGAACTTCAAATACCGCAAGCAAGTGTGGTAAAAATTCTTCATAAAAGGCTTAGGTTGCATGCTTATAAAGTGCAAATCGTGCAGGCCTTGCAACCGAATGATTTGCTGAGACGTACAGAATTCGCAACTGAGATTCTCAACAGGATTGACGGCGCTAACGATTACTTAAATCGCATATGCTTTACCGATAAATCCACCTTTCATGTCAGTGGAATGATAAATAGGCATAATGTCCGTATATGGGGATCAGAGAATCCACATTCGACTGTACAGTTACAGCGAGACAGCAAAAATGTGAATGTTTGGTGCGGTCTCATGCATAATAAGGTTTTCGGGCCGTTTTTCTTCACGGAAAACACCATTAACGCTAACATTTACTTAGATGTTTTGCAACAGTTCATTGCACCACAGTTAGAAGAATATCAACCATGGATAATTTTCCAGCAAGATGGGGCACCGCCCCACTGGGCTTTGATAGTTCGTAATTTCCTGGATGAAACATTTCCGGATCGGTGGATTGGAAGGGATGGTCCAACACCCTGGCCACCCCGCTTTCCAGACATTACTCCCCTTGACTTTTTTTCTGGGGCTATATCAAGGATAGAGTCTTCGCCACACCAGTTGCTGACGTTGACGAACTGAAGGCTAGGATACAAGCTGCTGTGGGTACTGTGACAGAACACATGTTACAAAACACCTGGCGGGAACTGGAATACCGCTTCGACATTCTCCGAGCTACCAAGGGGGCACTCGTTGAAGTTTACTAATATAAGTAATCTTAAAAAAACTATTAACACTAACCTATGTAACAGCATCAAATTTAAATTATTATGTCGGACAGTTATTCTGCAATAAATTTTTATAATCAGGGCAAGACTTTATGCTCACCTGGTACTTTCCACTCTGCAAGTGACACCTTCACTTCATTCACCACAGGGTCTGGTTGTAAAATGAAATTCATTACTTTCAGAGAAGATTACTCTGATTAGTGACTATTACACCTCTACCTTTTCTGTTCTTAAATGATTCAGTGATTTAATTAGCTGACCATGTGATAAGAAACATAACTATTTATTTTAGCCTTGCAACAAACAGATTGAGTGTAAATAACTTGACACTGCACCTGTCTGTTATGAGCAGTTAAAATTATTGTCGGCTAATAAAAATTCAAATTTTATTGGCGTCAGTGTTAACTTTTAATTTTGTCTGGGCGATAAGTCTGAAGTTTTGAAACGTTTCAGTCTCTGGCAGGGATCACTATTATCAAAAAGGTCAATTATCAACAGATGTTAATGATGTTCAAGTCAGACTTGGTTTTTTTTGGTACTGTTTTTCGCCTAGAACAGAGATTATACGAGGTGTGGCTATTAAATAACAAGACTAACGTTGTAAAAAATTGTATTTTTATTTTATACATAATCACTACTATAATAGAGTAGGTACTTTCCTTCCTTTATTTTATATTCATATAGGCAAGAGAAAGTAAACATGTTTTTTGATGATTTTAACCCTCCAGTTTTCACGTCCTAATTTCAATTTTCGGTAATTTAAAACTAAAATTATTTTAGGTAAAATATAATGAATTATGTGTTGTTTAGGTCATCTTCCTAAAGGTTAGTTTGAACCGGTAGTGGCTTTACTAAGGAAAACGAGGAGTGAGGTGGTTTACAATTGCCTCCCTCTATGAGTGGAAGTGGAAAAGTATGCTTATCAGCATCCCGGGCCCTCTGAAAATTATCTACTTTCCACCCTGCAAATGACACCTTCACTTTATTCACCACAGGGTCTGGCTGTAATAAAATTTATTGTTCTTAGAGGAGATAATTCTGATAAGTGTTGTTTAAGCCTCTATCTCTTCTCTTCTTAAACGTTTCAGACGTATAATTGACTCACCACGTGATAAAAAACAGGGCTATTTTTTGTAGCCCTGAAACTAGTTGATCGAGTGGAAATAATAATTTAACACATACTATAATAATTGTTGTTGTTTAGGTCATCAGCCAAAAGGCTGGTTTGAACCTGTAGAGGTTTTACTAAGTAAAACGAGGAGTGAGGTGGTTTACCATTGCCTTTCTCACTGAATACAAAAGTACGCTTATCAGCATGCCGGGCCCTCTGAAAAGCACATATTTTCCACTCTGCAAATGACACCTTCACTTCATTCACCACAGGGTCTGGCTGTATAATAAAATTCATTACTTTCAGAGGAGATAACTCTGATTAGTGTCTTTTACACCTCTACCTCTTCTGTTCTTAAATGTTTCAGTCATCTAATTGGCTGACCATGTGATAAGAAACAGAACTATTTATTTTAGCCCTGCAACGAACAGATTGAGTGTAAATAATTTGACACTCTACCTGTCTGTTATGGGCAGCTGTAATTATTATAACTGTTAAAAATGGTATATTTACACAAAAATATAGTACTAAATTGGCCTTTCAATTTAGTTATTTCTTAACGCAAGGACAACGAACCCATGTGTGTTGTATACCGTAGGCCTACTAAATACGCGTATTGCGTGATACATCTGATAACGTCACTTACATTAAATCATAACTTACTCATGTGGAATGTAATTTATTTCAACGTTTTTGTTATCGAAAACAATTTTATAAAAATATCTGGTGTGAAACACTCACAAACTTTCTCTTGCCAATGCAAATAATTAACAATATAAACTAACATTAGTAATAAAACGTTAGAAATAAACAAAAAAACTAACCTCAAACAATATAACCCTATTTTTTAATCATGAGTGAATGATGCAAAATGAAAATCAACCTCAATTTGGCTTAAAAATACAGAAAAACACTCTTTCACGCTAAACTAGGCTCTGTACAGAAAAATGATCCAAATAAAAGTTGTAGATCTTTTAATTTTCTATAAATTTAATTATACACTTTTGTCGCAAAATGCATACTAAGGCTGAAATTTTAAGAAATTGATATTTTTTACACATTTTCGTGAAGGTTATTAGAACTAGCGTGTAAAGGATGATGAAGGAATTAAAATTGAAGCCATTTCGCTTTCATAAATTTGTTTATTTTGTCTATAAGTTTCTTATTCGTTAACCTTTTTTCCCGATTTCCGTAAATATTGAAGAACCGACATATGGGCCACCCTGTACATAACAAAAAACCTTTTTAACACACACACCGAAAATCATTAATTAATTGAATTTTGAACATACTAGCTTACGTACGACACCCATTTACAACGTGATGTATTATACCTAATTAAAAACATAATTAAAATGTTAATTACAAAATACTGCAGTGCAGATTTTAGGTGGTTCACACGCGTACATATTGTTCCCATGATCAAACATAATAATCATTGTAATTAGTTATACGAAAACTGTTTTTTTTTTAAATTAATTTCTTGTGCCCGATATAAATATACCGGAAATAAAAGTATAGCCCAATTTTGTTCGATTTTTCAAAATCGAGTTTTCACCGGAAATACTATCTGTCTATAAATTGATGGCCTCCGCTAGAGAGGAGAAATATGCAGGTTGTAAACCCATTTAGAAAAAAAATTTATAATTTTTTTTTTTATTCCTAATTTGTGTACGTTGCAATCTGTTCAATTCAGAACAATAAGCAACCCCATGACCCAATGAGATGAGGATGATGTGTATGACGTGTAAATGAGGTGTAGTCTTGTACAGACCCAGGCCGACCATTCCTGAGAGAGTATGGTTAATTGAACCCCAACCATCAAAGTACAAATCCGTATAAAAGTAACTAACTTTACTAGGATTTGAACCAGGAACCTTCGTCTCCGAAAATCAGCTGTTAAACAGCTGATTTTGGCGACGACTTTACCTCTAAAGTAACAAGTAACTAAAACTTGTCAGAAAATATGTTTTTTATAAAACAAATATGTTTTTTATTTCGCATGTTTTTGTTCTATAAAATTACTTCGAAAAACACGCGCATTTTGAAAAACACATGAGGTAATGTAGGTTGTAAAAGTTTTGTTTTTGAAGAAAAAACTGTCCTCGTAACTTAAAAAGTAATAATTTTTGTTAAATTTTATTGCTTCATCGTTTTCCATAATTACTAGAGAACAAACCTACCAAATATTATATTAATCCGTGAAATAGTTGTTGAACAATTGCGATGTATTTAAAAAAATACGGTTTTTCTTCAAAAACAAAACTTTTATTAAATTATATACTATTATCTCATTAAGCGTGTGTATTTTTTTTTGTTGAAGTTGAATCTTCTTCTTCAGGTGCCTTCTCCATTACGAAGGTTGGCTATCATCATGGTCAGTCGCACCTTGTCCACTGCTGCTCTGAAAAGGTCATGCGACGAGCAGTCACACGCTTCTCTCAGGTTTCTTAACCAGGATATTCGTCTGCGTCCCACCGAGCGTTTACCAACGAGTTTCCCTTGAATTATGGGATGCAGAATCTCATATTTAGGCCCCCTCATGATGTGTCCAAGGTATGTCAGTTTTCTTATCTTTACGCTCTGCAGGATTTCCAGCTCTTTTCCCATTCTTCTGAGGACCTCCATATTTGTGACCCTGTCTGTCCACGGTATTCGAAGCATCCTCCGGTAGGTCCACATTTCAAACGAAGTTGAAGTTGAATAAGGGCCCCTTATTCAACGGCTCTGAATGCGGCCGGCATACAATTCATATTTCGAGTATTTTTTTCTACAGACCTTAGTTTAAAAAAACAACCAAAATTTTATTCCAACATTTTTTCTATAACGCGTTATTTAGCGTCAATTAGTAATTTTTTTTATTAAAATCGGTTATAAAAAAAATTTTAAGATTGCATTCTTAGTATGGATTGTACGTACGATAAAAGTATAGGCCTAATATACAAAGTTACAAAAAATTAAAAACTCTACAATTTTAATTTTAAGAATTTTTTCTACAAAACCTAGTTTAGCGTCAATTAGTGACTTCCCGTATTTTTAAGTCGAATAAAAGTTGATTTTCATTTTGTGTCATTCACTCATGATTAAAATTAGGTTATGTTTTTCATTTAACATTGTTTACTATTGATTAAACAATGGTTATACATTTACATTGGCTAAAGAAAGTCGTACGAGTATTTCACACCAGATTTTTTTAAAATTAAACATCCAATTTTATGTTAAAATTATACAATTTATAAATAAATTACAATCTTCTGTTTCACATGAAAGTAGAGTGTTAAAACGTATTGCATTTGAACAAAGTAACTTTTAGTTTAAAAGCTTAAAAATTACTTTTGCTCTTTCTTGTGTTCAGGGAAATAAATTAATGATACCTTAATAGTATTGGAAAAGAGTGAAGGTGTAAATGTACTAATGGAATTTAGTTTAGAGCTACACTAAAATCAATGAATAGAATGTGTTAAATCAGGGTTATTGATTAAGAGCTTTTCAGGAAACCTGGCGTACTGAAATTAACCATTCGTTTTAATCCATTAAGAATAATAATGGTTTTCCTTGTGTTATCCAGTAAATTTTCCATTCCACGTGTTCAAGTAAGTCGTTTTATTCTTTGGTGACCTGAACAATTGATATCCAATCCAACTCTCAAAAATAGGAGACCTACACTACACAAAAGAAGGAGCTTCCATTCTTCAGTTTCTTTCCATTTCCGATACAGTACAAGCTCGCTAATCCGAACTAATAAAAAGCGCGACTGTTTGGTTACCGAAAAGTTTGGATTAGCGAATTTTTGTCCAAGAGGCAATATTCACGTTTAAAATGAATACAATACAATTATTTACGTTGAAATAAACTAATTTAATAATAGTACACTTACAATAAACTAACTTTACTTGTTTTTTTTCACAAAAAAATTATGTGTAATAGGCCTACCAATGTTGTTTTCTAAAATAAATCACAAATTTTCCAGAGGGGTGACGAATTATGGAATGTGACGAGTTACAGGTGACAAATTAACGGGGTTCTACTAAAGGGTGTTTTTTTAGAGGTATAGAACTTTTAAATGAAATAAAACACAGAATAATTGAACAATTGACGTGGAATTGGTTTTATTTTAAAGATAATTATTTTTTATTTTTATTTAAAAATAATTTCCGGCATGTGGTCGCCGCGGCTGGCTCGGACGTGGTCCAATCGAGACGTCCAATTTGTGACCACTTTTGCAGCATTTGGAGCCGTATATTGGTAATAATGCGGCGAATGTTGCCTTCCAAGTCGTCAATTGTCTGTGGCTTATTGGCATAGACTAGCGACTTCACATACCCCCACAGAAAATAGTCCAGCGGTGTTTGATCGGACGACCTTGGAGGCCGATTCACAGGTCCAGAACGTGAAATTATGCGTTCACCAAATGTTTCCTTCAGTAAATCGATTGTGGCACGCGCTGTGTGACATGTTGCACCATCTTGTTGAAACCACAGCTCTCCAACATTAAGGCGATTCAATTTAGGAACAAAAAAGTCATTGATCATGGCTCTGTAGCGGTCACCATTGATTGTAACATTCTACCCGGCATCATTGTTGAAGAAGTAAGAACCAATGACTTCACCAGCCCATAAAGCACACCGAACAGTCACTTTTTCTGGATGTAAAGGCTTCTCAGCAATCGTTGTTCAGGCGTCAGTCTATTCATTATAAAATGCCAAACCAAACTGAACATAAATTACAAAACAGTTTTCAAAATGACCGCCATGGAAATCAGTACTGCCAACTTAAAGTTCTATACCTCTAAAAAAAACACCCGTTATGTCTTAAATTCTTGGGGAATTCTAGTTTATGTAATGAATAATTAGTCTACAGTTAATTAAAAGTAATGAGAACATCTTTAGTTTATTATCATAACTTGTGTAAAGAAAAACAACAAACACAATATTAACTGAAAAGTAAAAGAAGAGATTAAAAATACTTTTATTATAATCTTATTAATTTAAGAAAAACCACAAAAGAAAAATGTTCTACACATAGAATAAAACATACAAAGAATATGTTGACTTTTTTAAGGTCCGCTTGACAAACGTAGATATATGTAGTTTTTGTTTTAGCTTTTACAACAATTAATTTTAACAAAGAGAACTTCAACTTAAGAGGTTCTTTTTTTAATAATCTTCTTTTTTTAATCTTAAAGGGAATTAGTTAATGAAGGTTTTAAATGAAGTACTCGGGTACTTTACGAGTGCCTCTCAAGTAATCTACCTACTTTAATATAATTAAAATGTATGTTAACATTAAATCTGAGACCTGCTGACGAACGCTGGGTAAAATTTATTAAATTTATCATAAATATTATTCGTTATTACAAATTATTACAAAATGTTATTATACCGTTTAATTATATGATCTACACGGTCGAATAATATGATTATTCGGCCGAATAATCGCGAGCGGCATGGTTGTTGTAATAGTTTAGTATTTGACGTGGTCTTCAACCATATTTTTGTTTTAAATGTTACTATATGTGTTTAGTGTTTAGTATAATAATTCCTGAGGATGTCTCCGAGAGAGACGAAAGATCTCGAAAATATGTAATACTCTGAGGTGATTGTTATTTAATTAGTTTTGTTTTGGCTTTTCATTATATAATTATTATCATATTTGTAAAATATATATACTATTTTATTTTATTAAACATTATTTTCCTTTGTTTGCAACACTAAATATATGATATTATATAATGAACAGCCAAAAACAAAACAAATTAAATATATCACTCACCTCAGAGTTTTACATTTATTCTAGATCTTTCGTCTCTCTCGGAGACATAACACTCATCTCAGAGTATTTCATTCATTCGAGATCTTTCGTCTCTCTCGGAGACATCCTCAGAACGTTATTATAGGCCTACTAAACCCTAAACACATATAACATTTAAAACAAATATGGTCGAAGACCACGTCATTATTTACTATTGCAACAAATATGCCGCGCGCGGTTATTCGGCCGAATAATAATAATAAACTCGCCACTCCAGCGGCGCTTCGCGCCGCTTACGTGTCTCGACCTCAGAGGGGTAGGTGGATCAGAATTCATAAGCGGATCAGAACCATTTACCAAAAGGTGAATGAATGAATGAACGTTACGTACCTGTAACGTTTTGTTAATAAAAATTTGCCTAAAAAACCGTTTCGAAGGTGTAAAGATAGGAATACCTGAAAACGGCAAACCCCAAAAAACCGAAATTTGGTTTTTGTAGTTTACTCAGCGGACCGGTGGGTTAAGGGAAACCTTGGTTATATAATGTTGAAGTACGTTTTTGTGCGGCACAAAACAGGTTCATGCATTTTATCCCTATTATTCACCGTTAAGGAGATAAGGAAATACAACCCCTACCGCAGGCTAGAGGGTTGTAATTGAAAATTTTCGGGTTATCTAATTTTTGTGTAATTTTAAACGCTAAACAACATGCCGTCAAAAGACTTTTTGTATTCTAAAAATGAAACATTTCATATCTTTTGGATAAGGGTAGCGACCCCCGTAAGAGCCCGATTTAAAATTTGGAACATTACCCGTGATCCTACAGGTACGTGTAACTGTTTATATATATAAATTTGACGAAATAACCCATTTTGAAGGTGTAAAGGAAGAACAATATGAAAACGGCAAACCCCAAAAAGCCGAAATTTTGTTTTTTGAGTTTTCTCACCAAACCGGCAAGTTAAGAGCAATAGTAGCTATATGGTTTTACAGTACTTTGCAAGGGGTACAAAAAATATTCTATACAATTTTTCTCTACGACGCACCGTTTAGGAGATAAAAAAATACAACCCCTACCGCAGGCTAGAGGGTGCTGATTGAGAATTTTCGGGTTATCAAATTTTTGTGTAATTTTTAACGCCAAACAACAAGCCGGTAACAGATTTTTTATGTTCTAAAAATTTACAATTTTCATTATTTTTAGATAAGGGTAGCAACCCCGCGTAGGACCTTGATTTAAAATTTGAAAAATTTCCCATAATGCGGAGGGTACGTGTAATGTGGTCCTAGCAAAAGTTTGCCAAAGAAACCCGTTTTGATGGTGTTACAAAAGAAAACTTGAAAAAATGCAACCCCAAAAAAGCCGAAATTTTGTTTTTTTAGTTTTTTTACCGAACCGGCAAGTTGAGGACAACGATAGCTATATGATTTTGAAGTACATTAAAAGGGGTACAAAAAATATTCTGTACAATTTATTTTTACGATGCACCGTTAATGAGATAAAAAAATACAAACCCTACTGCAAAAAAGAGGGTGAAACTTTAAAATTTTCGGTTTATCACATTTTTATGTAGTTTTTAACGCCAAACGACATGCCGTTATCAAATTTTTTTGTATTCTAAAAATTTAAAAATTACATAATTTTTAAATAAGGGTACCAAACTCCGTAGGACCCCGATCTAAAATTTGAAAAGTCACCCGTGATTCCGGGAGTTAGTGTAATGTGGTCCTAATCAAAATTTGTCGATGAAACCCGTCTTCGTGGTGTTACAAAGAAAAACCTAAAAACTGCAACCCCGAAAAAGCCGAATTTTTGTTTTTTGAGTTTTTCCAGCGAACCGGCGGGTTAAGGGCAACTTTATATATATGGTCTTAACGTACTTCGGGAGGGGAACAAAAATGGTCGCAGTGGCCTTTGCGCTACAAAACTTCGTTAAAAAGTTGGAAATATTCAGACGCATCCCCTGAGCTTTCGGGAAGATGTACTTTAAATTTCGCATTTTTCCCGGGGGTTTCAGCCGAAGCCCGACAAAAACGGTCCTCAGAGATTTTGCTTTTAGATACCTCCTAATAGGCGAGAATTTCCATCAGTGAGTCATCAGTGGCTGGGGCTTTATATATCTGAGGATGTCTCCAAGAGAGACGAAAGATCTCGAATGAATGTAATACTCTGAGGTGAGTGTTATTTTTAATTTGTTTTGTTTTGGCTGTTCATTACGTACCATATATATATATATATATATATATATATATATATATATATATAGGGTTTTTTACAAGTCTGCCACAATACAATCTGTTCACATGAAATAGAACAATCTGTCATTTTGATAAATGTTTAAAATTAACATGATTACAATTTAATCTGTTAATAAAATTGAAATTAGTAAAAATTAATATTTTATAAATACAATGATGATTTTGAAATATATCAGTTAGAAAAAGAAAAAATGATCATAACTTTAACAATGTTCATTTAAACCTATAACCAAACCGGTATCAATGTTGTTTAGCAGATTCAGAGCCAGGAAGTTTGGATGATGGTTGAGTCTTTCTTTATATTTACGGCTGAATTTTTATACAGTTTGTTTTATATGTCTATATTAAGTTCGTTACAGATATAGGTGTTTTTGATGTAGCTCGGAATTGAAGGGCCTGCCGCAAGGATTTTGACTGAAAACGTTCGAATATTTTTATGTTTAAAGTGCTTGATGTACCCCACAATTGAATCTCGTATGTCCATATGGGTTTTAAAAGGGATTTATATAAAATAATTTTTGAATCGTTTGATAAATGTGAGTATTTACCAATTAACCAGTGTAGTTTATGTACTGTCAGTTAAAGGTGTTTCGTTTTAGTTATAATGTGATGTTTCCATGTGAGGCGACGATCTTATAGTCATAAGGAAAATTAACTATCTGTTTTACTTCGATCTAAAATCAGAAACAGTAAAATAGTCATATCAGTGATTGTGTTGTTTAGGTCATCAGCCGAAAGGCTGGTTTGAACCTCTAGAGGTTTTACTAAGTAAAACAGGGAGTGAGGTGGTTTACAATTGCCTTCCTCACTGAGTGGAAAAGTACGCTTATCAGCATGCCAGGCCCTCTGAAAAACATATATTTTCCACTCTGTAAATGACACTTTCACTTCATTCACCACAGGGTCTGGCTGTATAATGAAATTCATTACTTTCAGAGGAGACAACTCTGATTAGTGTCTTTTGCACCTCTACCTCTTCTGTTCTTAAATGATTCAGTCATTTAATTGGCTGGCCATGTGATAAGAAACAGAACTATTTATTTTAGCCCTGCAATGGACAGATTGAGTGTAAATAAATTGACACTCCACCTGTCTGTTAAGGGCAGATCATTGATTAACTTCCGGTAAATGACAGCACCGGACACGTTGGATAAATTAATTGATTGAAAATCAAATATAGCAAAGCGAAGACATATTTATATACGTAGACCTAGTGACCTGATTTTGTTGGTCAATGCCAGGTATCACGTCTGTCTCCACCTGAGCGTTCGATTATAACCCTTTCCAACCAACTAAACGCTGTCGTCACTTTGCTTTCCACGTCACGGAAATGAGCAGGTAATTAAATTAACAAAGTTATTCAAGTTATTTCATACAAGTCAATAAAATTAAGATTCAATGTGTAATTTCTGGATTTTTTTTATCTTTTATTTTAAATTTTCAACAGTACAAAAATATATGCCTACTAGAAAATGTGTTGTAGGCTACATACATAACCAAGTAACATGAAAGGAAACATAAAGACAAAGATTGATACCAATTGGTAGTATTTCTCTGGGTGTATAAGTAAGTATTAAATATGATAATTAGTTCATTTAATATTTATTATTTTTATTACATTATTATTATTTTAGTTAGAACTCAGAGAAGATCTCTATTTCATCTTTCTTTTAGGTGCCGGGCTGGATTCCCAGGAAGGTGAAAGCGATGAAGTTCTTGAATTAAGGATTCAGATTTATTAGTAATTTCGAAAATAATTTTTTATAATAGGACTGTGCTACTTCTTCAACTGTAGAAATCCCGAAATCGGAGTGTAAAGTGTCGTTACTTACGTAGTACGGAGCTCTATAGATTAAACGGAAAATTTTGATTGGAACGTCTGTAGATGATTAAGATTACTGGATTTTGCTGAGCCGAATAACTGGACTCCGTATGTCCAAACTGGTTTAAATAACGATTTGTACAGCAGTAATTTTGAAGAAATTGGCAAAGGAAAGGTTCCACAAAGAAATCGGTACAGTTGTCGTAATTTTGTATTCAATTGAAGTATTTAATTTCTGGATTTAAATTTCTTTTTAAAATTTTGTCTTTTATCTGTTTTATTTAACAGTAGATTAATCAATCTCTGAATTACCCGCAAGGGGTTGAAGAGGCTAAAAAAATGACTAACGATTACAAAAGTTCACCCGTAAGGGGTTGAAAACAGTGTTCAACCCTTTATATCATCATTTTTGTTTATTAAGTTCCAGATGAGATACATGGGTGAAACTCAGTGGAGGTGTTTAACGATAGTGCATCTAAAAAATATTCCTTAACAATTTCTGAAATGTACATCTAAGAGATTGAAAAGGGATGCAACCCTTAAATGTTTATAAATTTGAAACTAATAGTCTATTATGTCATTAATATCAATGTCCACTATCATAACACAAGAAACAGAAATTATTATTATGTGGCTAACCACAACACTAAATTGTTTTAACAAAAACCAACTCATGCGGAGAGAAAATACGAGTATATCAATACATCACCCAATTTTTGAAATGTTGTGATAATTTTCATTCTTTTAAAACAAATCTGAACATTTCTTGATTAGTGAAACTTTTTATAGTGTACAAGAATTTCTTACTATGGAGTAGCTATGCTATTTTTCAAAGCTGATGAGCTCTGAACATACGCATTGCCCCCTTCCAACTTCATAACTACGCCGGCTGCATTGGCGTAGTAGGTAACGTGCTCGCCTCTCGTCATGCGGTCTTGGGTTCGAATCCCATTCAGGCACGGCATATTTTCATACGTTACAAAAAATCATTTCATTCTTCACCGTCTGCATTAGCAGTACTTGCTGAACAGTCGGACGTTAAACCAAAAAAGAAAAAAAAACCTAGCCAATGACTTGCCAGGAACGTTACCACTACTTGCTATCGTAGCTCTGTTACATATTTTGTCAGCCTTTTTTTTGGTCATTCAATAAGAATTATAGGGTATATTCTCTTATTCCCACGCCTCAGTATAACTACTGAATTTTAGTGTCTTATGTTATCTGAACTGTTCTACTGAATTGTAGTATCTTATCCTAATGTATTGTTCTTTGTAATACAGGACCGGCAGAAAAAGTGGTGGTTTTTGAACTGACTGTACATCGCAACAATGCGAGTGGGGAGAACCGGATCAATGACTTTCATTCCCCGGCTCAATGCCATTACAATTGCAATGGCGTCGTGGAACGCACAACATCGTGCTTTCGTCATAGAGACTTACTTTAGTAACGGTTACTCGGTAGTCAAAACCCAGTGTTTGTTCCGTACAAAGTTTGGAGTAAGTAGACACGGTAGTGTTCCCAGTCGCAATGCAATAATGCGTTGGGTTAAAAATTTTAGGGAAACGGCTTCATCATTAAAACGGAAACCTACAGGCCGGCCACGTAGCGTTCGTACTCCCAAAAACACAGATGTTTTGTGATTTTCAGTAGCCAGACGTCCACGTCGCCCTGCTGCACATCACGCAGCTGTGCTAGGAATATCAGATTGGAGTGTTCGAAGAAATTTGAGTTTGGATCTACATTTTCATCCGTATAAAATCGTAACTGTTCAAGAACTAAGCCAACATGATTTCCAAAACCTAAGAGAATGTGCACAATCAATTCTGAACATTTTAACTAACGATTCAATAATCATAATGTCAGATGAGGCCCATTTTCACCTGTCTGGTTGTGTAAATAAACAAGATTTTGGTACTGGGCGGTAGGAAATCCTCGTAGCCTACACGAAAAACCACTTCATTGTGAACGTGTGACAGTTTAGTCCGCAGTGGTTAAATTCGGAGTGATAGGTCCATATTTTTACAAACAGAATGGTCGAGCAGTTTCGATCACTTCATGTCGTTATGTCGAAATGCTAAATAATTTCCTTGCAGCAGAGTTACAACGTCGTGAAGTTGACACTGAAAATTTTTGGTTCCAACAAGATGCGGCTACTGCTCACACTGCCAGAGTGTCAATGAATGTGTTATGACAAATTTTTCCAGAACACGCGATTTTAAGAAATGGTAACCTTTCATGGCCTGCTCGCTCCCCAGATCTTTCGGTATGTGACTTTTTTATTTGGGGGTATTTGTAACCGAAAGTGTATGTCGTAAAGCCTCGAAAAACTAAAGATCTGAAGGTAGCAATTCGAAATGAAATAGCGGCGATACCGAACGACATGATTGTGAATGCAATGGATAATTTCCAAGTACGATTACATAAATGCGTGCAGAATGAGGATTATCACTTGACTGACATAATTTTTAAAACATAATAAGTGAATTTTAGAATTTAAGTGTTTTAATAAAAATTGGCACGAATGATGTTCCAAATCTTTTAATAAATTTTTTTTACATCTTATTTCTGCTTTATTTTATTAATTTCAAAACCATTCAGTTTTTCTGCCGGTCACTGTAAAAAATATTAAATTACATAAATGAAAGAAGAATGGAGAATAGGTTAGTGTTTAGTTATTGTTGTACCTCACCGTACGGTAAGAACCTGCTCCTGATGGCGATGAATATGTTTGATTTAGTTCATAGTATTAATTCTAAAGAAAAGGCTGTGGAATATTTGTAAGAACGAAACTTTCTGCTCAAGCAGCGCGTCTTTAGAAAATGGTCATGATATAACTTTGTCGCTAACAGATAAAAACGATCGATGGCGTTGTCACAGCCGCGCGTGTAATGTTGAAGTGGGATTAAGAATAGGTACATGGCTCGAAGGTAGTAGATTATCTCTGGGAAAAGTTGTTTGGTTTACTTACGGTTGGTGTAAAGAATATACCACTATGCAGATGAATTAGAGTTGTTGGTTAACGCTGTTACAGACTGGAAAAATTACATACGCGAGGTGTGCGAAAATTCTATTCAACGAAACCCCATCCAGATTGGCGATTTAATAACCTAATTAATTTGTATTAAAAAAAAATATTAAAGTAGAATTTTTTAATATATTTTTTCGTTTTTATCGTTAAAAATACTATAAGATTACATAACAAATATCCACGAAATGTAACAAAAAACATGCTGGTGGGGGAATAAGAGACATTCAAGCCCCGAATGAACATACAAGTCATTTGTTCTAGCTAGAAGCTTTCCCTCCAACGCTGTGTGCCGCTGAGCTGTTCTGTTTAGTGGTGGGGGGGAGCACCTCGTAGTTGTAACATAGTATACGGTTAGAAAGAGAGGGAATGATCATTAAGTGAGAAGGAGACAACACTTGCCCCTTTGAAACTATCCCTACTCTACCTACTCGCCCTCCCCTTACAAGCTTCTTCCTAAAACAAACGTACTATACAACCAGCTGATTGTATTATAAAGTATTGCATGTTAACACGCTCTATTATCGATGTGTTCAGTCATGGCGTTCTTTAGTAATTAGAGAACGCCATGGTTCAGTACAAGATGCAAGACACCAGTGAACTATTGGGACTCTCATACGCATGCGCGTGTAATGTTTGTCAAGCTGATACATTCGTACATTCTGCCAACGCTAACAAACGTTCTGATTGGTCTAAGCACATGCAACAGCAGAGCTCATCAACCGTTAAAAGCATTACTATAGTAGATCATTGTGTGATTGAATTATAGCTATAGGCGTCTCATCTGGCTTGCAGAGAGTTCAGCTTATAATACTATAAGGTGTATCAAAAATGCCCACTTCAAAACAAAATGCATGACTCAGTTTTCTATAAAGCGTACATTTATACAATAATATTCATATATCTGTAGACCCAATTATAATTTATAAAGCTATTTCTAAGAATATTTATACTTTAACAAAATTTCTGTAACAGTTTTGAAACAGCGCTAATTTAATTTTTTAATTGATTATTAATAATCTTTAATACTATTTTTAATTATTAATTGATTATTAATAATTTATTTATTGTTAGTAAGCATTTTCCACCTTCGTCTGTGTAAAATTAATTTATTTTTGGGCGGATAACACTCCTGTCAAATTCATCCAAGCCTGAAACAGGTTTGGCCCGTACTGAATGTTTTTTGGGTGTCGTAAAAGACAGTGACGATCCTTCTAATATTACTTTCGATTCTTGTTTTATTCGCGTAATTGAAAGTTTTGACACACCAGTTGCTCCACTAACGCGTTCGATAATTTTCTTAACATCTATAGTAAAAACACCGTGCTTTGCTTTCTTGGTCATAAACGTAACCACTTTAGCAATTTTCTCCCGAGATTGGTTATGCAGAACTTTATTCCCTCCGATTTTAGACATTTTAAGCTTAATGTAAACTAGTAAACGACAAAATAATAAACACTACACTAGGTAAATTTGTACTTTAACCATAAAAATTAACAAATCAAAATAGGTAGAACTATAATCTTACACACACACTATTCACACTAACACACACACACACACACACACACACACACACCCACACACATACACATACACATACACACAGTATTCGGTCTGCACACAAAAAATCCCTCGACACTGTATACCCGTAATGATTGTACTGAACGACAATTGATTAACACTGAATGACAATATTCACTGTGCGTTTCATTTGTTAGTTAAGCGTATGTAGTTGATGAGTCACCTGCAGTCAAAACCAGTTTAATTTGTAAATAAATTACGCATACATATAAGCCTATAACTGTATAATAACAATAATAACTGATGATTAAGGGTGCGCCTCAGAAGTAAGAGAAAATCGCCGAGCGATTTCAGTTGCTACCGCTAGGTGCGCTCTCATAATCTCAGTATCGTGTAGGTAAAAGTGGGGGCATTTAAAGGCAGTAGTAGGGAGCTGGAGATCAACGTGTGCTGTTATGCATGCGAGTATCTGTGCTCCGGTGTTGCCAAAAGGCTGACTCTATAACATCAAAAAATGATGTCAACCATATGAAATGAAACTAGATTGCCGAATTCTAAGACTACTTACTCTACTACTAAATTATTACTAAAAAATATTTGTATTACAACTTATATTGTTAGGTATAATTTGGTTACAGGTTCTTAAAAACTCATAATAAAAATATTAAATATTCTACTCTCATAAATAATACAAAATCAAACGGAACTCTTACTTTCATTTACAAATTAATATTAGTATCTGTACAGAATTTAAGTTTTAATAATTATTATATTTTAAAATTCAATGAACTTTCATGTATTCAATTTGGTTCTTACGAATTTAAAAACGAAGACACGTTTAATTTAAAGAAATCTAATTTTTAACCTAGGCCTCCTTTAATTTTTATTTTATTTCCTTTAGAAATTATTTTATGTTCAACTAAATGTTGTGACATTTTATTAGCAAGCGTAACAAAATACTCTTCCTAATTACAAAAATATTTCTGTAACTTATACTTTTTATGTAGGCCTACAGATACCGCTTTTTGTTTACTTCTCTTAAAAATTTCAGTTCACTTAAAAAAGTTTAACGCGCTCGTTTTCTAGAAAAAACTACTCGAAAGCTGGAAAGATATAGCCTATTGTAAAAATAAACATTTTACTTGCATGCTGCTACGACGACTGTAACAATTTTTAGTGGTATTTTTTGTGAGTGGATTTGAAAACAATAATCACTCCACATTACAAGAACACACTCAGCGATTAGATTACATCAACTAAAGCTTACAATTAAAAACTTAGTATGATAATAAATGAAACAAAACTAAATACCGCTAATATAGTAAATTACACTACCGCTAAAAAGCCGGCCGCGTTGGCGATGTTGGTAACGTGCTCGCCTCTCATCACGCGGTCTTGGGTTCGAATCCCACTCGGGCATGGCATTTTTTCATACGTTACAAAAAATTCATTTCATCCTTCACCGTCTGCATTAGCAGCAATTTGCAAAACAGTCGGACGTTAAACCAAAAAAAAAAAAAAAAAAAAAAAAAAATACCGCTAAAAAGTAAATTTAGTTTTTATGTAAAAGCAGGTGTTTATAAGATCAAATGTGATTCAGAAGATTGTAATAACTTTTACATCAGGTTGATATCTAGGTCCTTTTAAAAATTATTTCAAGAACATTTAAAAGCTTATAAAATATGGTAAACAAAAATCTAATAATGCAGAAAACATTCAAATAAATAACCATACATTTTCTATAGTAACACACTAACTGTTATGGAAACAAAAAACAACAAATACAAAATTCAAACTTTAGAGAAAATTGAGATAAAGAACAATAATGATAATTTAATAAACGAACAAACACAATTTAATAATGATTAAATCACTAATAACTAATTTAATGATTTTATACTGGTTAACATTGATTACAGTAAGCCCTCTGTTAATCGACGGGTAGTCAACCGAAGGGTATTTGTTAATGAATGTTTAAATAAATAAATTTTTTTATGATTTTTGTATAAAATAACCCCTATTAAAACTCTAAAATGTAGCAGTAATTGCATAGGTAAAATTATAATGCTGATTTGTACTTATTTCATTGTTACATTGACATGCGTGTTTTACTTTGAAATGTGTGTTTATTTCACGTATATTTACATGTACCGTATTTATATACACTGAAGACGGCAGACGGCTGGAAACATGCCGAGATGTGTTTTTGAACTGAAGTTTATATACGAGTACATTATAGCCTAAAAATTGTTTTAATTTTATTTTGAATCCAATAAACACAATTTCTTGTTATTATTATACACGCACACGAATTACACACAAAAAATATGCTGATATCAAAATAAAGTAACAATGTAAAATGCTATATACTCATAACATGAAAAAGTTAAAAAATTCAATGGATCACTTTTGTTTAACACAACTTGTAATTTTTGTTTCATTAGCCACAGCACACAGCGTAGTCGCTCCATTCCTTCAGATGTAAAACGTCGTAATGAGATTTTATACAAACTTGTCCTTCGCATGTTGGCCCTACTAGAACTATTGAACTTTAATGTAGGTTGTGATATTTTCCATGTAGGCTATATCCACCATATTTGATGCAAAAATTAGCCCCCAAAAAATTCAGTACAACTGTTTTTCACCAGAGGAACTGAAATCAGTGCGAAATTTTTCGTTAGCTGTAACTGGCAAATGAAGCGTTTGCGGACATTATGTTTATATGAACTTTTTTCTTATTTTTAGCTCTACAATAACACTGGTCTGCATCAAAAATTCCCCTTGAACTTTAATAGGTGATATTTATGTATTTTTACCCCCTGAATCCGAATCTGACCTCCGTTTTGCTCCATCACCCACAATTTTTAGGGGATGGGCCACTCCCCTTATTTGGGAAATTTCAACTTTTTATCAGTCTGGTGTAACTATGATATGAAATTGTGCAGTTGTATCACGATTTTATGGTTCTTCAAGGCGTACCTAAGACTGAAAGAGTACAATAAGAGAGTATTGATGTATTGATACATTTTATGCATTTTTACTTTTACAATTTTTCTGGTTCAAGATACTTGTCATCAAATACATATACTTAAAGAGAGTGGTTTTACTTGGAGGAAGCTTTCTTTTGTACTGATCTCTGGGAGTTTACGCAAGAGTGACCAGCAGTAGTCTGCTAACATACTCGAGTTCCACTTCCCAGAGAACAGTTTTTCAAAGAGTGCAATGTCTTGATGAAACCTTTCTCCGCGTGCATCGTAAACTGCTCCCAAGTTTCCTGGGAAAAAGTCCAAATGCACGTGTAAAAGGTGCAATTTTAATAACATGTTGCAACCCATCGACTCGTATGCACATAGCAATTCTTCAACGAGTTCAACATAATTTTCACGTTTGTTAAATCCTGAAAAATGTTCACACATGTCCTTAAATGCAGCCCAAGCTCTTTTTTCTTTCCAATTTAAGTGATTGAAAAACACTGAATCTTTAAAAAGCTCTGTGATTTGTGGACCAACAAAAATTCCCTCTTTAATTTTTGCTTCACTCAAATGTGGAAATTTGCTCTTCAAATACTGGAATCCGTCTCCTGTTTTATCGATAGCTTTCACGAACTGTTTAATCAAACTGAGTTTGATACGCAAAGGATGCAGAAACATGTTTTCACTCGGGACTAAAGGCTCATTGGCAACAGTTTTTTGACCAGAAACTAAACTTTCGCACGAGGGCTAATTTCGAACGGTATCATTTTTATCGCGGGCTCGACTATCCCATTCACACAGAAAGCAACAATGTTTGGTGTATCCCGATTAAAGTCCTGTAAGTAAAGCCACAACCTTAAAATCAGCACAGAGCTTCCGGGGATGATCTTTATAACCAATTTTTTCAAGGATACGGCTGATATTTTTGTATGTCTCATTTATGTTGACCACATATGCAACCGGAACTGAGGGCAAATCATTACCATTTGCCAACAAAACAGCTTTTAAACTGATGAGTCGATGAATAGGCGCCAATTTTATGGATCATCTAGCATGTTAGGTTCAATCACTAATCCATTTACATTATTGCAGTACACTTAGTCACCATCCTCCAAAAAAAATTGTTTAAACGAAGCTAGCCGGGATCTAGAAACAGAAATTTTCACTTCTTTTTCCAAGAGGTTTCATTGCTGAAGCTGAGACCCGAGCAGTTGGGCTTAATTTTCTGGGAGATTTAAATCCCGGATGAGATCATTAAGCTCCTCTTGTGTGACAAGACGAGGCTCTAAGCGTAAAAAATGTACTGAAAACGTTTAGTCGTCGCTAAGCTTATCACTTGGTCCGGCTTCCCACCTTGGCAGACACCCATCCTGCTACACCTCAGAACTAACAGTGATGTCACCCCTCCCCCTTCGGTCTTCATGCATAAATGTGCGTGCACTGAGATAACATTTGGAGTGGAGGATGGGGTACTTGCAACCTCCCCCGCCCCTCGCTTTATTAGGAATAACCGCTTTGTGTTTTTTCGAGAATTTCGGGGGGGCGACCCCCCTCAAAAACGGTGGGTGATAGAGAGTAACGGAGGTCAGATTTGGATTCAGGGGGTCAAGATACATAACAATCACCCATCAGAATCCAAGGGGAAAAAATTTTCTTTTTTTTTGCAGACCAGTGTAATTTACAAAATCATTTTACCATAATTTAAAACCAGCCTGTTTACTAACAACATAAATCAATAACTCTCCAAATAACAAACATTAATTAAACAAATTAAAAACAATAATCATTCCACATTTAATACCTATAAGACAATAAATATTTACCATTTAACAAAAAATGGTACACGTACATATTATCAAAAACAGACACAGCGATTACAATCAATAAACTGAAACTTACATTTAAAAACCTAGTAGACCTACATTCATAAATGAAACAAAACTAAATACCGCAAAAATAGTAAATTGCACTGCTGCCTACATTATACATTAGGTAATTTTTACATAGCATTATGTAGTAAATGACATTACCGCTAACATAGTAAAACTAAATACAGCTAATAATAAATAGAAAATTTAGTTTACATGAAGAACCAGGTGTTTATAAGATCAAAATGTGATTCAGAAGATTGTGATAATTTTTACATCAGGATAATATCTAGGTCCTTTTAAAAATGATTTTAAGAATATTTACAAGCGTATAAAATATGTTAAACAAAAATATAATAATACATAACACATTCAAATAAATAACGATACATTTTTTATATTTAAACACATAACTTTTGGAACAATTTACAAGAAATACAAAATTCAAACTTCGGAGAAAATTGAAATAGAAACATTAATATGTAGTGATAATTTAATAAAAGAATTAACACAATTTAATAATGATTACTGGTTAAAATCTACCACAGTAGGTCCTCTGTTAACCGACTTAGTGCTGACCGACGGGTAGTCGGTCAAGTGAAAAGCTCAGTTTAACCGAAGAGGTATTTGTCTAATGTTTAAATAATGTAATGTTAAATAATTTGTAAATAATGTTTAAATAAATAATTTTTTCTATGATTTTTGTAAAACATTACCCCTACTCTTGTTATTATTTACACTGTACTTTGCACGCACACGATTTACACACAAAAATATGCTGATACGAAAATAAACTAACTATGTAATAAAGTATAGGTAGGCCTACTACACTAATAACATAACAAAGTTAAAGGATTCAGTGGATTACTTTTGTTTAACATAACTTGTAATTTTTGTTTGTTTGGCCACAGCACGCTGTGTAATCTGTCCGCTTTTTCAAATGTAAAACGTCAGAGTTTATAAAAATCTGTCCTTCGCATGTTGGTCTACTACTATTGTACTTAACTAGTATAGGCCCTAATTAGATTAATACAGTAATGTAAGTATCGTACAAAATTATAAGAAAAATAGTTTACATCACCTCATGAATTAAAAAACTTTTTTACCTTAAAAAACAAAACCGGAGTTTTAGTGGTCGGCAGGGAGTTCAACGGATAACCCGGAGAGTCGGATAACAGAAGTCGATTAACAGAGGGTCTACTGCATAAGTAAAAGTTATCTATAGTAAATAAATTTTAGTTCCAATTGCCATTTATGAATAATAATTTTTCTTCATACAATTTTTAAGTTTTATGTATTTTTAACTTGAAGCGATGCGCAGTGCAAAAGTACTCGTAAATACCAGTAAAAATACAAGAAATAGCAGAATAGCAAAGTTACGTAAAAAAATTACTTCAATGAAAAAAATTAAGTTTTCATTATGTTTACCCAGAAAAATTATCGAATCATCAAGAACGAATATTTTTCATAATTTTATACTGGTCGTTTTAGTGCAAAGGGATTTTTTTTAAATATCTGCATCACGTTTTTAATTTAACAACATAAATCAATATCTCTCCAAATAACAAACATTAATTAACCAAATTAAAAACAATAATCATTCCACATTTAATACCTATTACAGACAATAAATATTTACCATTTAACAAAAAATGGTACACGTACATATTATCAAAAACAGACACAGCGATTACAATCTATAAACTGAAACTAACAATTAAAAACCTAGTAGACCTACGATAATAAATGAAACAAAACTAAATACCGCAAAAATAGTAAATTACACTACTGCCTACATTATACATTAGTAAATTTTTACATAGCATTATGAAGTAAATGACATTACCGCTAACATAGTAAAACTAAATACAGCTAATAATATATAAATAGTAAATTTAGTTTATAGTTTCCCCAAGAATGTCAGCAGACATGGCGCTTACGCTATCTTGTAAAGCATAAAAATGTGGTAAATGAGGCAATTAAAAAAAATATCGTAGGGACCGGTTTTGAGAAAGCTGCAAAAGCGTGAAAAATTTTACGAAAAACTGCTACTTCCGGTTGACCGATTTTGATGAAAATGGTCGTGTCGGGCCCCCTTTAGTAGTATGTAACTTAAATTCCAAGTTTCAACTTCGTACGTTATTACGTTCTTTAGATATTTTGTTCACACACACATTCAAAGACCAATCGCTGAAAACATGTTCTTTGGCTGCAGGGGGCCTGAAAACTTATATATAGCCCGTGAAAACTCGTTTAAAAAAATCAACATGAAAACGATACTCTCCTTCCTATAGGCTATATTCACATAGAACAAAAGAAAGTAAAAATACCTGTTTTTAAATTTTAAAAATTTAATTTTAAAATTATTATTAGAAGAAATTAGAAATAAAAAAATATTTGTTTTATCCGAACAGTAGGCTACCAATTAATTACAGAAATAACAATCAGTAGGTCTAACAGTATAATATTTTCCTAAACGAACAATTATCCTTTTCATAATCAATTAAAGTTAATCTTTGTGTAGGTTGGGTGAGCGATTAATTTTACTTCTGTCAAAACAAATACTAACGGGAGTAAACAGTCAACGGGAGTAAACAGTCTACAGGAGACAAACGTATTACTCTATCCGGCAACGTTGTATGACCTAGAGCGAAATCAAGCTGAGGGGAAATGTCCTTGATTAGCAGATAATGTAATGTGTAGTAGTTCCGTAACTGTCAGCTCGGAACGCCATCGAACGGCTGGAAAATTTGTGCTTGTAAAGGTTTTTTGGATTGCAAGACATCCCCGCTGATAAATAAGTAAACACGTTAAAGTTTATATTTTTAGAATCTAAAAATGATATTCTTTTTATTGATACAGACTAATTTGCTACAAATACTTTCCTATCTTTAGAAATAATTTTAGAAAACTTTACAACTTTAAGAGATTTACTTTAATTTTTTAAAGCTTAAACTTAATGCTCATACAAAAAAATTTAACTGGTAAATGGAGCGTATTTTAAGCTTTAAAAGGCATGTCAAACTTTAATTATGACTTGCGTAACAACCGAGTTGGTTGTAATCATCTAAACCCTTACATTGAGCGGCGCGGCAGAGGTAGAGCGCACCCTTAATTATAAATACATTACATCACTCCCCATTCGCTTTGTACTGTATTTACAATATAAGAATGTCTCTACAAAATGTAGAAAAATGTATACATTAGTTTTATGAACAGTCTATAACGATAGGTGAGGGACGGGTGGATGTAGTATATGCAAGCTGATTCATTCGAAGCCTCTACGCGCCAGATGAAATGCCTATACTTATATCAGATGTTATAACTTCTTGACATCTCCTCTACTCCCTCGGGAGTCTCCTGAACGTAATTTAAAAAGAAATTATCAAAAATCTTATTCTTGATTCATTCATAACCCTAATTTAAAAATTATTGAAATAAAAACAAAATTATAACCGGGTGAAGCCAGAATGGTCAGGTAGTTAAGTTATGAATGTTAAAACTTTGTAAAACTTAAAATTCTCCGTAACTTTTATTACACAATTTTTTATATTATATTATTCATTTTTTTCTCATTTTATGACCACAAAGGATCACTTTAGTCTCTTTGGTTAGTTCTTTTTTTTTGGCAGTTTATTTCCTTTTCATTTCTTTCTTGCCAATACTTTTTCATTCTGTCGGATCTTGCTTTTCTCAATTCGTCTGAACAAACCTGTTCTTTTCGTTTAATTGTTCTTACTGATAAAATTTTGTTTTTATCTTTAATTGTTTCTTTGTAAACCGGTGTGCGATCTTTGACATCAGCAGTTGTTAGATTTAATTCTGTTCTGTCTTTTTTTATTTCTTCAAGCCAAGGAATTGTAGCTCCTTCTGTTTTTGCACAAATGTTTCTACAATTTTTCTTAATAATCGGTTTTCTGGAGTTCTGAGGATATGCGAAAAGAAAGAAAGTCTCTTTTTGCGCATTGCACCAGTGATTGGTTCTATTTCTTTATAAATTTGTTCTGTTGGTAAAAGTCTGTGCTGGTTGTCAACTATGTGTTTTTTGATTACGCAGGTTCTAAGAATCCTTCTTTCTATTTTTCTGATTGTTTATTTTATTCCGTTTCCATCAATACTGAAGAGGGTTTCACTGCCGTACAATGCTTGTGATCTTAGAACTGCTTTGTAATGTTTAAGTTTTGTGTGAATGGAAAGACATTTTTTGTTGTAAGTGTTTTTAGTAATTTTCTGTCCTTTGGAAAGTTTAGAAATTCTCTCATTCCATGCTGCCCTCTCATTAAGATTGTATGTGATTGTTTCTCCAAGATATTTAAAACTCTCTACAATGTCGATAGGATTCCCATTAATATTTATTTTGTTTATACATAACCGGTTGATCATCATAAATTTCGTTTTTTCGTAAGAAATTTTCAATCCAATCCTTCCTGCAATTATTCATTTTACAATACAATAATTACTCACTACGTATGAAAACGTTGGACAAATAAATAAACCGAGATGAAAGCTAATCAAATTCTCTAAAACATTTTCTTGAGAGATTTCAGGAATTTCTTAACGAAACTTAACCGTTTGTGTATCTTTTGTACGCACAAACTGACGTTGGCAACAGCTAGCTAAGAATAATTGTTTTGTTAAATCCTGGCTGAATTATTATTCTGTTCAACATTTCAGTGTAGAATTAATTACTTTCTAGGAGTTAAAAATCTGTGTGCGTTCTCAGTTAAAATGTGTAACTAGCACCTGTATTAAGTAGTGGTTGTATTACAAATAAGTTACGAAGCATTCATGTTACAAAATGTATTACATTCCTTAATTTATTACACTTATAAAACAAAATCATTTCATTTGAAAACACAATTTTACAGAATAAGTAGGTCTACTACAAAATTTGCATTTTATTCTAGGTTTACATTAAGGACTTCTAAAATGTTTTTGTAATTATAATTGTATTTCAATACAGATTGTTTAAGCACCCAATGGTTGAATTAATTTAAAATTGTTCCTGAGTAAATAAGGATATATAAGAATATGGTTTTAAGATCACCTTCATTTAAAGATTTCTAGGAATGACCTATCGGTATTGTAACATTGTTGTTGTAGTTTAGGTGATCACCCGAAAGGCTGGTTTAAACCTCTAGAGGCTTTACTAAGTACAAAAAGGAACGAGGTGGTTTACCATGCCTTTCTAACTGAGTGGAAAAGTATTGGATCTATTTTGCATGTTCGATTTACTCTTATGCAGCTTTCTCAAGATCTCTCTTACAAACAGTTGCCTTATATTCATTACTTGTAAAAAAATCTGGTGTGAAACACTTACACAACTTTCTCTTGCCAATGCAAATAATTAACAATACAACCTAACATTAGTAATAAAACATTAAAAACAAACAAAAAACTACCCTCAATAAACAACCTAATTTTAATCATGAGTGAAAGACGCAAAATGAAAATCAACCTCAGTTTACTGTTTCAGGAAAATCACTCTTTCACGCTAAACTAGACTCTGTAGAGAAAAATTATTTAAATAAAAGTTGTAGAGCTTTTTATTTCCTATACTTTTGTCGTAAAATGCATACTAAGGCTGAAATCTTTAAAAAATAATTTTTTAAACATTTTCGTGAGAAAAAAAACAGAAAACCGCTAATTACTGCTAAACTAAGCATTATACAAAAAAAATTGCTCAATTAAAAGTAGTAGAATTTTAAATTCTCAACAACTTTTATTATATACATTTTTGCGCTAAAATGCATATTAAAGCCGCAATCTTAAAAAAATGTTTTACGTGCAAACGGCCTCATCAAGAATTTCAGCAAACGTGGCGCCTACCCTATCTTGTAGAGCATACACAATTTAGTAGGCGATTTTTAAAAAAATCGTAGGACCCGTTTTTGAAAAATCGCAAAAAGTGAAAAATTACACGAATAAACTACTACTTCCTGTAGACTGATTTTGATGAAAATATTCGTTTCAAGTCCTCTAGTGGTACCTAACTAAAATTTCTAGTTTCAAGTTCGTACGATGTTCCGTTCTTGAGATATTCTGTTCACACACACAGAGGCACACTGACACACACACACACACACACACACACACACACACACACACACACACACACACACACACACATACACACACACACACACACACACACACACACACACACACACACACACACACACACTCACACACACACACACACACACACACACACACACACACACACAAACCACTAAAAACATGTTTTTGGGGTTCAGGGGGTCTGTAAACGGGGTCCGTTGAAAAATCGATTTCAAAAAAGTGACATTAAAACAATACTTCCCTTCCGTTATATTTATATAGGCAAGAGAAAGTAAAAATAAATACTCCCAATCCAGTAAATGATGAATATTCATTTGACTGAGAAACTTTTATTTAGATTTCCATAAATTATATTAATTTTTATAATATCGGAAGGGACCTCGGGGTGATAAAACAGTATTGATCACTGTGGGCATGGCGAAAAAGATGAAGATTGAATCACTCCGAGATTTGACATAAATACCAAAACCGGGAACCGTGAAATGATTACCCTCGGTAAAGTAACCAAAGGTAACCCAAATCAAAGAAAAATAAAGTAAATACGTCACAAAAGTAAACCCATATCTACAGAATATCAGAAAAAAAAATATTCTTTTTAATTTATTAAAATGTGAAAAGTTGTAGTAAGGTTTGAAAACAAAAACTTTTCCGGATAACAAAAAAGTGTTGAAAAGTTTAAACTGTAAATCATGTTTAAGTCTGCACAACGAATCAGGCTACGGACAGAAAATTAACATGTTTTTCCTACTTTTAAATCAATCTCATGACAAAGTGGATTCAGAAGATTAAGTTGCTCTTAACGTTGATTTAGATTACGTGGTAAAATCCTTAACAATTTTAAGTTATTGAAAATCCCGTCCTAATTTAACTTTTAGGATTTTTAAAAAACCCGTTTTGTAATACCTCAAAGTTGAACCTTTGAAAATTTTAAAAATTGTGATTTTTTTCTGAAGAAATTCTATCGTATAATAATCTTATATAGTTTTAAATGAAGTACTTAAAATTTAAAAATAATGATTCCTTGTGTTTAAGCAATAAAGAACAAGCCTTAAAACGAGACGGGAAGCAATGCTAGCGCCATTCGAGACGCCAACCGAGAGAGCCACGACGAAAGCACAACCGCACACGACACGACACAATTTACGAGTGAGCAACAAAGGGAAGAAGAAGGAAGAAATAGCAAAGAGGTCCACAAGACAGTGCAAACCCCGGTGCACAATGCCTTAACATAACCGCCCGCCAAATCATTGACAAATGATTTCCAAAACGACGAACAATAACGGGGCCGCCCGCCCTGAACCAACGCAGGGCGCGGAAACGAAGCAACTAAAAGCCAAAACGAACGAGAAGCCTAGCACACAAACAAAAGCCTTGAAAACCCGCCCGCCGTGGAAGTCCCACGGGAGGGAATAAGCGAAGCAGCGAAGAAGAAGCCTGGAGACGAAACGAAGCCTGATGACGAAGCCTGAAGACGAAGCCAGAAGACGAAGCCTGAAGACGAAGTAGCAGAACGGAACATTTTGATGTGGCGTGATGCACGCGCGGGTGCACCCGGCCGACGTCGAACGGACATTTTCCACAGCCTGCGCGGAGGCAAACGGAAGCGGAGTATCTTGATGTGATCACCAGCGAGGGCTGGCAACCAGTAACGAAGCAAAATAAAACGAAGAACGAGAAAAAAACAACAGAAGAACGAAGAAATAAACGAAGAAACGAAAACGAATGTAGATGAAGTAAGCGGGAAACGAAGTGAAACAGAAGAGTTAGTTGCCCAAAGGCAAAGCTAACTGGTACGCGGGTTGCGAAACAAAGTGACGAGTAGGCGAACAATTATGACGAGAATCTTGAATTGCGGTACGGCGAAATTCACAAACCTGTTGAGAGTGAATCCGTGATTGAAGCTGGAGTGCCGAGCGAGATGTACGAAGGTTACACCAAGCATTGAACGAACGATGAGAGTTGAAATTACAATCATTCACCGGTTGTGAATATTGTATACGACGAGTGGGGCCCCGCCCGCCAAGAGGGGCTAAAGGCGCGCGAAGAGCGTTAGTAGAGCATGAAGCGACTGAGGAGGGCCGATTGCCCTTTGGCGAAGCGATTTGTAGCGGTTTGTCAGCAGAGTGTGTGAGTGACGACGAGAAGCGATGATTCGAAGTGAGCTGGTTAGCCGTAGAATCGACTAAGGCGAGAGTAGCGGGTTTTGTCTGCGAAGTATCGATGATGGAGGAGGACTCGAAGCGGTTTGGCGAAGAGTGGATTGGAGGCGACTCAGTGGAAGCCTTCTGCGAGGACTTGAAGCGATTAGACGAGAAATTGATTGAAGACAACTTGGAGGGAGCCTTCAACGTAGAATTGGAGCGAGGCGTAGACTTGAAGCGACGATTTGACGAAATACCAGCAGCAAGATCGGTCGAGATACTGGCGGAGTCGGTAGACGAAGCGAGAAGAGAGTCAACAGCGATGATCTCGGGTGAAGCGGCGAATTGAATAGAAGGCGAAGAGACTGAAGTGTTACGAAGACGATTAGTTGAAGCAGCAGGGCGACTCGAAATGTTGTTGGAAGCAGGTGAAACAAGTAAGCAGTTAGGCGATTGAATATCAGAAACGATAGATTTGTTGAGCTCGGGGTTTGAGGTGACATCGGGGTCAATTTTCGAATTAACAGTGACACAAGTTTGATGATCAGCGGCGAGAATTTGAGGCGAGGTTGAATTTGGATTTAACGTGCGATTTTCTACAATAGATGATGCGGAGTCAGAAGCAGTAGCAGTTGACGAGGATGTAGCGTTGTTCGAGAAGACATATGTTAAGAGCGAATCGTTACTTGTAGCGGAATTAGGTGGTTGTATGTCGGGTAACTTGCCGAACAATACATAACCGAATACAGTGGATAAAGCGGATGGAGTGCCTTTAATTAAAGGCGTTTTACTGAAATCTAATATTTCTGAGAAGCAGTCAGCACCAAGCAGTAGGTCTACTGAATTGGGGCTGCGAAAACGAAAGTCGGCTAGCAGATGTTGAGAAAACTGTTCACCAACGGACTTATGAATGCGAGTACTAGGAAGGCGGTCAGATATTTTCTGAATGACAGCAGCCTGAATCGGTAGGCGAAAATTAGAATTTTGCGGCGACAGAATTGTAAGGTTAGTAGTACCTTCGACGGAGGTGACTTGAGATGAAATGCCTTGTAGGCGCTTGGTGGTAGGCGCGATATCGAGTTGAAGAGAACGAGCGGCGTTGTAGGTTAAAATGCTGGACTGAGATCCGTTGTCAATCACAGCGCGAAGTGGAACAATTTTGCCGGATGAGTTGACTGCGTGAACGATAGCGGTGCCTAACAGCGCGGTTTGGCCGTCAAGGCGACAAGAAAGTGAATAATCAGTGGGTTGGTTAACAACAATTGACGAAGACGATGAATTTTTAGTAGCTACCGGCTTATCAGCAGAACAGGTAGCGCAGGAATCGATTGACGGAGTTGCGATAGTAGTATTTTGAATCGAAGATGAAGAATTCACAAGTAGGCACCCGGTAGATGGTGGGTCGTTATCCGGATGTACGGCAAGATGAGACGAACTAGCAGTTGGCGAACTATGCGGGTTGACAACAGAAGCGGTGGGCGAACTCGATTGTTGAGCGTTGCGGTCGATATGTAGCAGCGTATTATGCGATTTTGACTGGCAGATACGACAACGTTTATTTGAGTTGCAGTTACGGCGGTCATGGTGTCCAAAACAGGCGAAACAGAGTTTGAGACGAGAAATAATTTTGTAACGGTTATCGACAGTTTGCGACAGAAATTCACTGCAGTTGTGAAGCGAGAGAAGGTTAGATTCGCACGAAAGACATTTGATTGAGTTTGATTTAACGAAAAACGAAGGTACATTATCAGAATTAGGAGACGGCAAAATAGGACTACGATGACTGTGTACAGAATTGAAATTATCGGTTACCGGGTTAGCTGAGTCCGGTTGATCGAGGTTTGAAATAGTAGTGCCAATGTCTTGCGCTTTATTTAGCATTTCAAAAGATTGCATTCTGGAAGTTACGAAGTTTAATAGTTCAAAATAACTTGGAATCTTAGTAGCATCGTGTTGAGATTCGAATAATTCCCTCGTGGTATTATCCAAATTGTTGTATGCCATAGAAAACAATAGAAAGTCCGCTAAATCTATATTTAATAGCTGCAGAGCGCCAACGGCGGAAGTATGAACGCTGACATATTGTTTATAATTTTGATAGGATGGACTTGCGAATTTATCAAAATTACTGATTTGCGAAAAATGCATATGAGCGACACGCCTGTCGTTAGCGTACCTGTTGTTAATTAATTGGTAAGCTAATTGGTAATTTGCAGAAGTCAAAGGTAGATGAGATATTATTTGCAACGCCTCACCACGCAAGCTAGATATAAAATAATGCAATTTTTGAATATCGGACAGTTGTTCGGATTTATGTACAAGTTCATTGTACAACGATATAAAGTTTTGAAATTCAGACAGATTTCCATCGAAACTAGGAATTTTTATTTTTGGTAGATATGTAGTTGGCGAAATTACATTAGGTTTGTTGTCGATTAAACTAGTATTAGCCATATGAGCGATAATTTGAAAATATTTTGTTTCAAAGTCAGTTTGGATGATAGCGATTTGGTTTTCAAAGTCTTCAGAATATGCCTTATTTAGTAGATCAATTAATTGATTTTGCAGTGGTTGGAAATCGGAGAATATTCGATTAGCCTGAATCTTGAATGCATCGTTTGAGCCAGTACCGGATTGGACATGTGTTAATGTGTCCAAAGATCGGATTAGTTGACGACATTTTCTGAAAATTTGCTCAGCATTGTCCATATTGAATGCAGTAAACGAGAATAACGACAGAGGATAAAAGAAAATAACGATAAGATAACAATTGTGCAAAAAATCGAATAAACAACGTTAGTGCAATATTAATAATAATACAAAACAACAAATGTAAATAAACAATTCGATTAAATAAACAGCTGACGTTTCAATGAATGAAAAATCCCGACCAATCAGAATGAGACAGCGGACAGCTGATGACGGCGCAGACCGCACTTACTACATGTGATAGTAACAACTGCGCAGTATGAACCAAAATTACAAAGATGGATTTGATTTGTAAGAAAAAATGGCTACCGAAGTATGAAAACGTGCGTGAATTGGCGCGAACACAACGAAGCGTGGGTCCACCCCCCTCTCGCGTACTATACGAATACAAACACGAATGTTTAGCAATTTTAAGACACTGTAAAACCAATAATGCACTGATTTTATCCACGACCGGAGGACCAAAAATGTTTAAGCAATAAAGAACAAGCCTTAAAACGAGACGGGAAGCAATGCTAGCGCCATTCGAGACGCCAACCGAGAGAGCCACGACGAAAGCACAACCGCACACGACACGACACAATTTACGAGTGAGCAACAAAGGGAAGAAGAAGGAAGAAATAGCAAAGAGGTCCACAAGACAGTGCAAACCCCGGTGCACAATGTCTTAACACCTTGCATAGGGCAATTTCTAACAAATGATTTAAAAACATGGGGCATGTTTTAACAATATTGAATCTTCGTTAATTTTTAAGTTTTTCTGGCTTCAACTTTATTTTTATTTACAACTAGCTATAACTATTTTTTAAACACAACTTTTTTAACATTTTTTTTTATTCATTTATTTAACGTCGCATCAACTACAACGGTCATTAGCGACGACGTTGGGGTGTAACTATGGTACAATGGAGGATGAAATGATTTTTTGTAACGTATGAAAATATGCCGTGCCTGAGTGGGATTCGAACCCAGGACCGCATGATGATAGGCGAGCACGTTACCAACTGCGCCAATGCGGCCGGCTTTTTTTTAACATTTGATTTTATTTACAATCAGTTTAAAAACAAAAATTATAAGTAAATAGTATGGAAGTATTCACATGACGTAGACAATACCCAATGGTATTGGTTCCAAAAGAAAAAGAAAATTATTTATAATTTTTGAAAACATTAACTAGATAAAAGATCACAGTAGAATGCGTAAAGGAGGAAGATGATGTTGATAGAGATTAATATGGAATTCAATTATTTAAGGGGAGACTGTACTTTGTATCCCGCCAATGTTAAATTTGCTATTTTTAGGTACATTTTTCATAGGATTGGTGAAAGTTACGAAAATGAAACTTTACACACTTACAGGTGTAGGGTGGGTTTAGCTACTGACATTTTTTCAATTTAATCTGTTTGACCATAAAGTTTTTAAAAAAATAACGAATAACATAAAATTTTTACAATTTTTTTCTACGTTTTTTGCATATTATTATTTTTTTGAGCACCTGATGAAGTAAAAACAATGTCGGTGAATGTGCATGTACGCGTACATGATAATTAACTGGTAAAAATTTCAGTCTGGTAGGTTAAATGGTTTCTG